>JADRCH010000089.1:1335104-1364732 GCA_019843965.1 Rhynchomys soricoides
TCTCTCTCTCTCTCTCTCTCTCTCTCTCTCTCTCTCTCTCTCTCTCTTTCTCTCTCATACAAGTCACCCAAGACTCTAGAGGGTGAACTGACCTTTCAGAGGAGCATCCAGCTGCTGTGTATCAGGGCACAGATTCAAGTCCAGGTCTAGATGCCCAAGAGACTGTGCTCTTTCTAAACTGTCACCTTCCTACTTCACTATAAAAAGGACTTTGCCAAGCACCAGTAAGTTTGCCTAAAGTATCTAGATTTTTCTGGTTTGACATCCCCAGAATACACATCTTTGTGTAATGGTTTTGGATCAGACTTCCCAGAGTCTGAAAACAAGAGATGTCTCACATAAAATTTCTGAAATACGATGAACTGAGTGATGAGTCCAACTTGTTCTGAGCTGAGAAAGGTCCAGCGACTGCCCTGGTAGCTGTGTGGCCACTTCCATTCGGCTATG
Organism: Rhynchomys soricoides; assembly: GCA_019843965.1. NCBI lineage: Eukaryota > Metazoa > Chordata > Mammalia > Rodentia > Muridae > Rhynchomys > Rhynchomys soricoides. The sequence goes on from JADRCH010000089.1 coordinate 1,335,552, forward strand.
AAGATGGTCCTTATCCACGGAAACTGCCTCATCCTCACCTTGCTCCAGAAGGAACTGACACATCCATCTGCAATTGTTGTTTGTTTTCTCTAGACTCAAGCATATTAAAGCACATAGATGCCCACAGACACCTCCGAACCAAGAAAACTCTGTCTTCTATTATGTGTGTCTCATGACCAAGGTTCCCTCACTAGTCATTTCTTCTTGTACTGGGTATTTACTCTGACCATGCAAATCTCCCTTACCATACCAGCCTGTGCCAGTCTTGAATATATTAACAAGATTATTGGTGTCCATTATTCAATTAAGTATAGGAATACTGAAAAATCCTTGTATTCAAAAAGTTTGATCGTTTTCAGATTGCTGTTCAGCCCAGGACTTAACCTTACTTGACCCCAACAACTTTCAAGTGTGCATTTCCTCAGACTCCAAGTTTCATAAAATGCAGTAAATAACCTTAAGGCCCTTTATGAATAATTATGAGTTTTTAAGTTTTTGTGAATCTGCATATTAATTCTTTCCCATAAATAAAACATGAAGCAAAATCCACCATGTTCAGTGTCAGGGGAATAGAAGAAGAGAGGGAAGGATAATTATCAGTTTAATGTGGGAACAGACTTAACCTAAAAGATTATCTCCAAAATTGGTGACATCCTAAGTATATATAATTTACAAGGATGTTTTCATTTAAATAAAAGGGAGAAGAGATTGATGCCGAGTCTCTGAGTCCTGTCACAGCCCCCAGTGGTCTCTGGTTAGAAAAGCAATTGTCAGAGTTTATTTGCTGGGGATTAATTCTGCTCACAGGTGTGGTTTCTTTCACAAGTAGAGTGTATCTCCATGATGCCTAAATTACATATTCACATTGCTTGTGTGTTACTGGGTTACATATCTGGAGCTATAGGTTTGCTTGGAGAAATGAATGATTACAAAATGGCTTTGTTTTGCTCTTCCACAAACCTTGAGCATATACAATAGGGGTGGAGCACATCATGGAGGCTCAGGCCTGAAATCTTGGCTCTCAGGAGGCTGAGGAGTGATGTTTGTGTGTTTGGGGCTAGCCTGGGCTACAGAGTGAGACCTTATCTCAAAACAACAATAATAGTGGTAAATAAATAAGCAAAGCAGGAAAAGCAGAGCAAGTGCCCATCCCCTTGCATGTCACTTGCCTTTGCAGTTCCTGGTGTACGTAACACATGACCAACAGCAGCCAAGGTGGAGTGAGAATGGGGCCCCCAAATCTCTTCTGGGCACTGTATTTGTTTCTCACAGCAGTTTGGACACACAGAGACGGTGATAAACCAAGGCTTGTGGGCTCACTGTCTTACCGTACCAGTTTGTTCATGAAAACAGAGTTGAACCAAGCATCCGACACCTCAGACGTCTGCTCATTTTCTAGTGCCTCTGAGGACCACTTGGATGTAGTTAGCTAACATCTAAGAAGAGATCAAAGTCTTCTAAGACTTAGAAGGTATCACGCTTGCCTCTATGTCCAACCCAGACTTACTGGGCAAATTTATACTGTCACCAAAGTGACCTCTCTCAGAGAGTCTGAATTGCTTTCTCCCGGACATATGGTCACCAGAACTACACAGGGTTGAAATGGCTTTTAAACAGGTCATTGTACTGCTGTACTGCTTGATGGATGAAAAATAATGTCAGGCTTTTTGAAAGTTTAGGAAGGGCTACTCAAACTAGAGATGATTTCGGGGCTCGGTGGAACCCCATATATGTCAAAAATGTTCTTACTAAAGTATTTCCTCATTTTCCGTTTCCCACAGGGCAGAGCAGATGGGACATGGAGGCATCTGTCTCAAAGTGTGGCCAGCGAGCATGAAGCCGCATTCTGACACTACCAAACTCTCTCTTCCTGATGTTTTCACTCATTGTCTACTAGTTTTTCCTTACCCAATTATAAGGAGGTAGAACACTTCAGAATCTATGAGAAAATTAGCAGTTTAAGAGAACAAGCAACCTGGCGGCTTAGCTTCACCCACACTGCCCTCTCGAGCAGTGAGACGCAGTTTATACAGCTGCATAACCAATACAGACTACACACAGAATTCAACACACATTGGGAAACCTCTCGTAGGAATCGTTCAAAAAGTGGTGATTGCGTGCTAAAATTCACCAAGTAGACTTAAATTTGGTAAGAGGAGGGTGGAGCTTGGCCTCATTTCAAAAGTGACTCTAATCCTATAATGCTCCAGTGTCTAGGCAGAATGGGCTTGTGACATAGTTTCTTGGAGTCTTAGTTTTGAGATGTGTAATATGGGATCACTTGAGAGCTGCTCTCCGGGATAGAAATGAAGTATGTGTACCACCCCTTTGAGAGGGGTCTCTGCTAGTCTCACACATCCATATCCTAGACTGGCTGGATGAGAAACAAGGCCTTCTTCCCAAGACTGAACGATAGTGTCCTCCTCCAACCCATATCTTCCTGGAGACTTAGATCCCTGACGCTGTGCTGGGTTCAAGGAACTCTTGAGTTGAATGTCACAAAGACTCTGGCCTCTAGGGACTCAAAGAACGGCTAAGGGCATAGACAGACACAATTAATTCATCGTAAGCCAGGGCAGGAGACATTTAAACCAGGGAAAAGAGATGCTCGAGAAATCTGGCTTTTTCAGTGAAAGACTTGACAGTTGAATTGAAAAGTTAGAGGAAGGTTGGAGAAAGTCTAGTTGCAGGGGTGGGAATTTTAACTAGAAAGACTTTGCCCACCTAGATTAAGTGGAGAAAAAGACGTGCATCTGAAAAGAACCCGTTTTCAAAAAATAAGTGGCAGCTTCCTTCCCATCAGTCTCCTTTCAAAGACTAAAAGCAATGTAAAATCAATAACTGTAAAACCAGTAGCTGGTGCGGGTGTGTTCTGTGGGTGGGAGTTTACATTGACGAGGGTGTTCTGAAGAACTTTGGAGCTGAAATAGCCCATTTTAACAATCATGCTGTACCTTATAAAATCTGTCACTTAATTATCAACTTCCAATAGAAGGCAGATCCCCGCTTTGTGCCTTTGACCTCATTGTTGAAACCTCCCTTAATTGAATCATCGATTTTATTGACAGTACATAAATCCTATCCAGGCTGTGTTTTCCTACTTGTAGTCTAAGATAAATCTTAGATGATGAAACTTTACTTTTTCTGGTGCCAACATAGCTGTCATAAATCGTTACGAAGTTGCACTGAGCTGAGGAAAAAAAACAAAAGCGAAATTTTGGTAATGTGCTTCCATTAAACAAAATCAAAATGCATCCCATCACTCAGCACAGTCAACAGATACTGTGCTTCATTCGGAGGAGCTCAGGACTCTGTCCTTCTCTTCCTGTATTAAGGCGTTGCCAGCTTGTGCTCTGTGGTTAGCCACATACTAATTCTGCCATGTGCAAGACACTTGTAAGCAGCACAGACTTAATGGTGCAAGCTCAGCTGCAGTTTAAACCACGGAGCAAACTCTTTTCATGAAGGTCCAACACTTTCAAAATCCACAACCAAAATAGTATGCCAGCTGCCCAGGCTGCAAGGAGAGACCCTTATTAACTGTTATTTGCATTCCATTACCCACCATGCAATGGGCTGGTCACTGCCTGTCAGACATTCAACTCACTCTTTTTGTGTTAATTAGTGGAGAAATAAGGAGTTAATGAAGATTCTGGCTGATTCTGCCCAATCCCAGGCTGGACCACTGCAGTCACCCAGCCAGGATGCTTGGAGCAGGAATGGGAGGTAGGCAGAACCTGGGGCTGGCATTTTCAGGTTCTCAGGGGCCTTCGGCCTGGTGGGCTTTGTTAGCTCAAGATTAGAAGGAGTTAATTGCTTCAAGATCACTGGGAGATTAGGTTACTGGGTGGGAAGTATCTATGTAAGCATATGTCTGCGCTAGTTAGAAGATAGGAGGTGCTTATTTTAATAAACTTATGAAAAGAAGAATTAATTTGTCATTACATCGGAAATCTTATTTTATTAACTTAATTTGAAAATGTAAAGCTGTCTGAAATGCCGAGTTTTCACTCACTTCTTCTGAATATGTATGAAGTACAGATCAGTTCGTGTGCAACACTGTCCCCTCAGGGCTTCCTTCCCAGGCTTTCCCCCACCCCCAAAACTCAGTGTGGTAGTGGATCTGGCTCTAGGGGAACAGGCTGACGACATGAACCCTGGGTTCTCCCTCTAGATAGGAGGGTCTTGGCCTTAGAGAGACACAATCTATTCTGGCGACTGACTGGAGCCCACCTGCTTCTCTCTACCCAGCTTCCTCCACCACAAGGACAATCAGGGAGAAGTTGCTAATTGCGCTTGGACCTAAAAATGAAATATATTAGCTTTCTGTTGTTGTTATGACCGGACACCTGACAAGGAGGGGCTTATTGGGGCTTTCAGTTCCAGGGGATAAAGTCCATCGTGGCTGAGAACACACAGAGGCAGAAGTATGAGGTGGCTGCTTGTATTGCATCTGCAGTCAGAAAACAGAAAACAGGAAGTGGGGACAGGCTATCAAACCTCAAGGCCTGTCTCTACTGATTCATTTTCTACAGCAAGGCTCTATCACTTTAAGATCCCAAACATCAACCTTCCAAGACAGCATCACTAGCTGGGGATCACTTGTCCAAACGCATGAGCCTGTGGGGAACATTTCACTTCCAAACGATAATGCAAAATGAAAAGAGAGGCGACGAGAACTCTTTGAACTGAAGCTGGCAGAATGTTTGCTAAGTGCTTCCTTTACACTTTGAAGAGAGAATCAAGGGACCAGCAAAGCCAAAGCCAAAATGTTTGAAGACAAGGCTCAAATAGTCCAACTCTTCCACATCCTTAGGAGCAGAACTATTTACAGAACAGCTACTATGTGTCCAAGTTATTGTCAACAGACCCTAGAGTCACCTGAGACATGGACCTGTGGGCATGCTGTGGGGAATTGTCTTGATTGTATTAAGGTAGAAAGACCTGCCCACTGTGGGCAGATCCCTGATTGGGCTCCTGGACTGTATTAAGTGGAGAAATAGAACTAAGCTGACTGGTGCTTGGACTCCTCGCTGTCTGCTTCCTGATTGTGGATACAGTGTTACCAGCTGCTTCAAACTCCTGTGGTCTTGACTTGCCATGAACTACGAGATTAAAACCTTTCTCTGGTTAGTTGCTTTTTTCAGAATACTTTATTATAGCAAGAGAAAGGTAGCTAAGATATCAGGCATCTGAGATACATACTTTATTCTTGTTACTCCTTCAATCTTTGCAACAAACACACAGAGCAGGGAGAGTGTCTCAAATTCTTAGATCAAGAACCGGACACAGGGGGATTCAAGAACTTGCCCCAGGGGAATACTTGAGAACTAGCAGCTGTTACCTGACAACTTGTCACTCCCTAAAATAGCTTTACACCTTGTTACGTAACTGAAGGAGCCTGGCCTATGAAAGAGTTGGGAGGGGTGTGGGTGGCAGTGATGCTGATGACATCTTCCCTAAGCACATGGTTTGCCCCAGTGCAGTGTAGGCAGGGGATACTGTCTGTCATGATGAGGGTTGCAAAAGCTTCTGGCCCTTGTTTTCACTCTCTCAAAAAAGACTGTAAATGTGAAGTTTTAAATAAAAGCGCCCAGGTTTTATATTTGTGCCCCCCTTGATTTTTAAAAAATACAATGCAGATAGAAGAAAAAACATGCAGACAACCACTACAGAATAGTGAAGCTGTCTGAGATGTTTCCCACACAGCACCTTGTGGGGGTCTTGAGAGATCACTGAGTAAGTCAGTGGTTAAAGAAGTGAGTCTCTGCCCTGTTGACACACAAAGCCGTATGTTACAAAGCTGTAATTCAGCTTTGCAGCTCCCCACACCAAGAGCCCCTTTATCTGATCTGCAAAGGGAAAAGTGGTTATTGGGATTATCATTCCCATAGAAACCACTTGAACCCTCTTCATTCAGCTTCCATTTACTGACCAAGGGGCATATGGATTGGGTCAAAAATAGTCTTTAAATAGTTAGCAATCACACCATAATGAATGACTCAATGGCTCACTCTTGGGGCTCTGAAGTCTACTAAAAATTGTATGATCCTTTGCATGAATGGTCACATGCTTGGGGCTAAATTAATTTCACACCACCTCTGCAAAGGGGTATAAATACAGTGAAGAAGGAAAAGTATAAGATGATTCTCTATGAACCCCAAACGAGGTGATAGTTCTCATTGTAGGTACCTTGACCTTATGATTTACGTGCATTGCTCAATTTTTTGTAACAGAGATATCACGATCATCATCATCATCATCATCATCATCTTCATCATCTTCTTCATCATCGTCGTCGTCATCATCTTCATCATCATCGTCATCATCATCTTCATCATCGTCGTCATCATCATCATCTTCATCATCATCTTCATCACTATACCATTCTATAGATGGGGGAATCTCAGGATGACACAGATAGAGGTATACAGGTGACAGAGTTGAGATCAAACCAACCTTGCTCCTGTCACAGCCCAGGCTGCCTGTGTGCCCAGGGCCAAAATATAGCAGCATTTTCTTTTCTGTTTCCTTTTATTTAAAATTGATTTTTTTCTCACGTATTATACCGTTGGTATAGTTTCCCCTCCCTCTACTGCTCCCAATTCCTCCCCACCTTCTCTTCCATCTGGACCCATTCCATTCACTTTCTGTCTTTCATTAGAAAGCAAGCAGGCTTCTGAGGGATAACAGTAAAACTAAATGAAGTGAAGCTAACGCATCAGAAGAGGGCAAAAAAACAAGGGGGGAGAAATAGACATCAACACAGAGACCCGCTAGCTTGCACGCTCAGGCATTCCATAACAATACTAAACTGGAAGCTGTATGTGCAAATGACTTATAGGGTAAAGATGGAGAAAGAAAAATAGATGAACGTTGAAAAATAATAAGGTAACTTTTTTAACAAAGGAAAGGCTCTGACACGACATCTCAAGACAAGCAACCTCCACAGATGCCTTTGAGTTTGTTTTCTGTTGGCCATCTGCTGATGGGTAATACCCTTAAGAGTTGTTTATTTCCTGATTGAGACTCCCTTGGAGAAAAAAAAATCATTTGCAAGTGACTATCAATTAGAGCACTTCTGGGTTAAGGACAGGGGCTTGTGTCCACTTCTCCTGTCAGCTCTGGGACCCCATGTGTGGTGACACATGCCTTTAATGGTTCTTCCCCCCCCCCAGCCTAAATTTCTTTTTATTTTATTTATCTTCAATATTTTATTTTTATTTCCTCTCTTTCTTTCTTCTTTCTTTCTTTCTTTCTTTCTTTCTTTCTTTCTTTCTTTCTTTCTCTTTATTGTTTCTCAGTGCCAGGGTCTTATACATTGTAAGCAAGTCTCTACCTGTCAGCTACCTCCTGAACCTATAATAATCTAGATAAATAGTTTATGCTTTGATGACTCAAATAAGTTTGTCATAATCATAGAACTCTGACATAGTAGACCAGAATCATCTATAAATAACCTATAAACAAATAGACCGGAATGTGTCCCAATAAAACTTTATTTAAAAGAGCAGACAGCGTCTGAGTTTGGCCCACAGGCTGTAGTTTGCTGAGTCTTGTCCAAGACTGTATCATTTCTCATGGCACACAAGCTATTTGTATATCCCCCTAACCTCTAGTGCCTTTAACTTACTAATCTATTTGTCCTGAACAGGTAGATTTCAACTTTCAATGACTCTTCCCAAGTTGTTGTGCTTAGCCATGTTACATGGCTAAATGTAGGCTCTTCGTCCTATCAGGAACTCATGAGGGGCTGAGGCTTTCTGTCATATTGGCTCAACGATAGGGTTTTAGCCATTAGGACACCTCACCACCCAAACTATGAATGGAGACCATCAGCATCTTCAGGAGCTAGCCAGAGAAACCGAGTGCTGAATCCCACTCCATGCCAACAGAGTCAGCCTGCACTCACATGTATGAATTGTGGTTCATATGTATTAATGGAAAAGCGCTGACTGGCATAAAGGAATTTTGAAACCGAATCTCTGTTATTTGGCTTCGGTTCCAAATGCAAAACAAGACAGATGAATGAGAGTATTTTAGCATACTAATAATAAATTATATAATAGGAAATTCCTCAGAGGCCATTGTTCGGAGAACTTTCTGTCAGGTGATGGGACATGATAGCTGAAGTTGCTGAGTCTATCTGTTGTACTAGCTAGGTGGTGTTCAGGTAACACATTCAAGGACCCATTTCTCTGGCCACAGAGAAACAGACTGAGAATTATGTTCAAGATAATCTCCCACAAATATCAACAAGAATTGAAAGTGGGTTGTGCACCAACTTCTGTCTGCCACCCAGGTAAGAAATCTGAGTCCTGCACAGCAGCTGGACCAGCCCTGAGCACCTGGCTCATGATGATGCAACAGAGGACCCAGCAAGGTGTTCATAATGCAGAGGAGGGATCAGCTTAGAGAGACAAGGCCTCTTTTTGGAGACAGAATTTTTCATTTTTACATCATTTTGTCCCAGGGGCTTTTGTAAATGACAAGATTTTGATCATGGTGAATGAAAATTGCAAAATAGTTTGAGTCAGTCTGTGAGTGGAGCTGGCATTGATTTGAATCCCTCCCTGTCTGCTTCCCTCCATCTCCCCCCCTCTCTCTGTCCTTCCTTTCTGCCTTCTCTTCTTTCTTTTCTTCCTGTCAGAAAATTTAAACTTCGGAGTTTAAATCCCTATGCTCTAGCCAAGTGTTAGTACATGGCCTCTCCATCAAGGGACTGTCTAAGTTGTGGTCAAGTCAAGGACTGTTAGGCAGCTGTGAGCAATAGAAGTTGCAGAGGGGTTAACTCCAGACTGGATCTGAATCAAGCTTTGACTAGACTTTGCATCTCCATCTTCTGGATTAGTGCTGTTCTGGCACAAACTTTCTAAAACACCTGTGCCCAGTGACTTTACAGCTCAGACCAAGACTGGCACTTACTAGTGTCAAAATTGTTTCTACTTTCTATCAGCAATATATTTTTTTAAACCCCAATGCTCTCTTTATCCTGCGGCCAAAAAGTTAGTAGAAGCAGATTAGTAGGGAAAGAGAAGGAGGGAGGGAGGGAGGGAGGGAGGAGGGAGGGGGAGGAGGGAGGGGGAGGAGGGAGGGGAGGAGGGAAGGGGAGGAAGGAGGGGGAGGAGGGAGGGGGAGGAGGGAGGGGGAAGAGGGAGGGAGAGGGGGAGAGAGAAAGAGTAAGGACAGGCAGCTGCCTACGGAGAGGGAACTTTGCACATACATGGATGTAGAAGTTGTGAAGCACTTAGAGTTTGTAAAGCATATGCCTCTTTGCAATTAAAATGTCCCTGTCATATTTAATCACCGTCCTCTATAAACACAGGGGCATCATGAAATGTCCTGGCTTTACAGAACTGTAAAAGAGTTGTTGAAAGATAACGAGACACTACATACCACCTGAGGAGAGAGCATTGTCTTCTCAAATATCTCATATTTTCTGTTTTTGTTTTTTTGTTGTTGTTGTTGTTTTGTTTTTCTGACCTTTGCCAAGGAGGCACAAGCTACAGGTGGTCAGGAAAGGCTGCAAATAAATGATGCATGTGTTTATTTGTACAAGGACAGCCATGGCTGAAATCAAGACTGGACCTGACAGGGCAGCTATCCCATCTCTTGCTCAGGTTCTTCTCACTTAATGTACCATTTTGCCAAACTTCAGGTGTCATTGGCCTTCAGTTGTCAGTGTCCTTGAAATAAAACTTCTCGAAAAATTACATCCCCTTGGATTAGTAATTTTTATCATTGCTATGGTAAAATATCTATTAAAAGGTCACCTACGGACAAAGAGGTTTGTTCTGGCTCGCAGTGTGAGAGTTCAGTTCATCGGGGAGGTGAGGGATGTCAAAACATGGAGGCTGTGGCTGGAGAGGCAAGAATGTTGCACTGCACCTTCAGTCGGGAGTCAGACGAGTGAATGTTGGTGCCCCACTCCCTTCTTACAATACAGTCTAGGAACCCTACCGTGGGATGATGCCCCCATCCAGGGTAGGGCTTCACCTCTGGAAGCACTCTCAAAGACCCATCTATAGCTGCGTCTTGTAAGTGACTCTAAGTTCTGCCAAGTTGATAATCGAGACTGGTTATCTCAAGTCTACCACTTGTTAACTTGACATCCCAATATTGCACTTTGAAATAGCACCATTCTGTCCGTGGGACTCACAGTCTCTTGATGATCTCGTAATGGAAAGTTACGTTTAACAGTAAAAACTTAGTCTGTATTTAGTAGTTCTCCAAATCTCAAGAGTTGAAATATTGCTCAAGAGTCCAGATTTAAGTTCAGCTCTGAGACCCTGGAGTTTCTACCAAGACTCAAGACAATTTCTGAACTATGAGCATGCTTTTGTTGTTGTTCTATATTTCTGATTAACAACACCATTTCAGAAGGAAGGGAGGGAGGCACAGCAAGGAAAACTCAGGCCAAAAACACAGCAGGGAAAGCACAAAATTCTGCAAGTTCAGGTCTAGCATTTGGGGCTTTTGTAGTCATCATCTGGGTTCAGGTAGACTTGGCCCCACCTCTCCAATCCTACCATCTGCGTCATCTGCAACACACGTGACTTATCTTAGGCTAACTCCGATCTGTGCCTGAAGCTTTCATTCGCAGATGTCCCACGGTGCTGGAATCTTCAGCATCCTGGATCTCCAATGCAACTGGGGCTTCATCTTCACTGCGTCATGCTCTAGTGTGTCAGTTTGAGATGTAGTCTGGCAGCCTTCCATCACAGCTGTAGCAGCCTCTGTGCACCTTGTGCTGAACCTAAGCTAATGCTTCCTTGAGTGGTTCTTCTCAAGCAGTGAACATCTGCAGTGGCAATCTCTCTCCACTAAAAATAATTTGCATCTTCATGAGTTGGAGCCTTTGATAGATGGGATCTTGCCCCTCCCATCTTTCTTATTGTTCCACTGGACAGCATGAGGTTTCTTTAAAGTTACCAATAACAGTTGCATCTGCTTTTTCTGCATTTGTCTCCTCTGCCACCTTAAACTCACTGACGCTCCCTTCCTCACTAAAAGCAACTTAACTTATGGAAGAATTCAGTTTGGCTCACAGTTTGAGTTCATTGGTAGGGAAGGTGTGGTCAGGAGCATGCGGCACGTGACCACACTGTGTCCACAGTCAGGAGGCACAGAAACATGAACGAACGCTGGTGCCCACCAGGCCGTGTCCTCTGCCTGCCCTCCCACGTCCTCCACCTGCCTGCATCCGCCGACCACTGTCCTCTGCCCACCCGTGTCCTCTGCCCGCCTGCATCGTTTTGTTCATTCTTGGTCTCCAGCATAAGGAATGGTGCTGCCCATATGCATCAGGGTTGTTCTTCTCTCCTTAGCTAAATCTCTCAGAAATGCTCGGCCACATACCAGCACAAAATGTTCTAAATCCCATCAAGTTACAGTCAAAATTAACTGTCACACCATTGTCCCCAAATAACCCTTTTAGCAGGGATGCTTTGCATGTAGGTTTTCTCTGCCCACTCTTAATCCTGCAATGAAACTCACACATTTATGGCAACATATTGGAGGCACTGCAACTACAAAGATATTGTGACTGCCTTGCTTTGCAGAATCCATGGCCTACTGGTGTGGAGAGGCAAAGCTGTAAGCATCAAGTCCTTTATTCAGACAGTGTTTGTTATATCTGCTTCATGTGCACTCTTGAGACAAGTGGTTATAATGTAATGTGGCTATCCTATCACAGAGATGTTTGCTGCCTATGACAGAAGGAGGGGGAAAGAAGGAAGGAAAGATGTCTCGGAAGAGGTGATATCCTGCTGAAGGTCTGAACATTTGACAGCTATCTACAGAAAGAGCAGAGAAAGCAGATTCCAGGAAGTAGGAAGGACAGACACAGAATCGCTAAAAGAAGAAACAGACAAGCACACACAGAGATGACAAGTAATTTGATTTCGCTGAACTGCAGACTAAGAAGCAAGGGCTGGGTGGCATTTCTCGTGACATAAAGAAGCATTTCTTAAGCCCTGCCATCTTTAGTCAGGCCACTGTATATCTGCTTGGTAGCTCTCATCACAATATGGTTGTGCCTTTACTGTCATAATTCAATGATCGTTATCTTTGCTTGGTTCTAAATTATAAGTTCTATACGTTTTACTGAGTCAGGACTGGAACCTTCATGTGAGTTCTCACTCAAGGCTTCCAGGCCCAATACAGACACTAATGAAATGCAGACAATGATCAACGAACTGGCCAAAGAAACAGGCCCGAGATGCTAAGCAGAGGATTCAAGCTGTAGTCTGTTGTTTCCTGGAGAACATGGTGACAGGGATGGGGTGAGGGAAGGGATGAGATATGGAGAGAAGGGCTGAGGGGCACAAATAGGAAGTTGGAGCCATTGTGAACTAGGCCAAGCAACAGTACTGGAGTGACACTGCAGAGGTCAGAGACAGAGCCAGGGTAGCCTAGGGAAGGAGGTGATGTCAGTGGGTAGGGACTATGCTTGATTTGATCCCAGTGGCCAAGCCACAGGTTAGAGTTGGCAAACTTCTCAGAGCTCTCCCAGACTGTTAGCCCAGAAAGCCTCCCAGATGAGGCCATCTGTCTCTAACACAGGTCACGAGGGAGGGGTGAGAGGACATCCGGGATTTCAAGAAGATGAGTGTGGAATGATTCAGAGGGCTTGCAGATGCAGCCACAAAGTGAAGCAAGAGAGAGAGAGAGAGAGAGAGAGAGAGAAACACAGACAAAAGTTAGAGAAACTGGAATTGAGCAGGAGTCTCTATGACCGAGAACATCCTCTGGTTTCTATTTACAGATGAGGAAACTGAGGCTCTGAGTGGCTTATGAGCTTCCATGGTATGACAGTGGTAATAGCAGATTTCAAGGCCTGACTCCAGAGGCTAAGCTGCTTTCCTCTGGTTCCTGAAACACTCAGCTGCTGACTTATGCACTCTCCTTATCTGGGTGGTTTGATCAGGTTCTAGTCCTCACCATTAAGAGTTGAGAATGCTGATGGTCCCTGGGGTACACAGAAGTCCTTGGCTGCAGTATTGATCGAGTGTCCCAGGGTCCACTTACTCTATATGCTGGGTAAGAAAGACCATTAAAGATTTCTTTTAGTGTCTGAGTAAAGAGTCGGTGTTCTTCTCACTTAAAAAAAAAAATTATGAAGATTGGAACCAAGCAGTTAAGTGTTCTGAATTCCACCTACAGTCCACTTCACAGCAATGGCTTCTGTCCAACTGTTCCAAGATTCAGTTTGCATGAATTCTGTTGTGATTCTAATGGAGGGAGGGAGCTATACTATTAAAAATAGCCTTGTGGATTGCCCAGATTGTGCACAAATGACTTTTTAAAATGTCTGCATGGATCTGTGGATGTAGGTCAGTTGGCAAAGTACATGCTGAGCATGCAGGAATTCTTTAGCTCAACCCAATACTGAAACAAAGAGGCTTACTGGTGGTGATACAGTCCATGGGCATCAAATTGTTACTGTCTACAATACGACTTGCATAAAAGCTGCTGGAGTAGGCTTTTTCCCAAGTTTGTGGAGTCTCTGGAGTATAGACTGACTAAAATAAAGGCCTCTTGGCATAAAAAAAAAAAAAGTTAATGACTTTGGATGCTAAGAATACTTCACTAGGCAGTGATCTTCCAAAGCACAGGGACCTGCACCCAAATCAAGAAGTCTTGAAGACCTGTCTTCCCCGTGAGATGCTCGGATGAGAGGAGAATCAACAGAGCATTTCAAGTTTCAGTAGAGGTGAAATCAGAAGGTGTCTAGGGCATGTGCTGCATACCTACAAGTGCTGTTTCTCACCCAGGAATTTACACCAAGCCCCAAGCAAAGAGCAGCAGGGGTCCTTGTATACCCAGCAATGCCCAGTGTTCCCTCTGAGCAAAACAGCAGCTGGGATGACTGACAGCTGCTTACTCTAAGCAGCTTTCACTTTAAAATAAAGATGACATTTTTCACTGACACTGTATAAAAACAACAACAGCAAACAAACAACAACAAAAACATCCGTACAATGATGTGCTGTGCAGCATAAATTCTAAGGCCTGAGGTTTATTTCCCAGCAGAGCAAGGTCATTCACTAGCACCCACTCTGTCTATGGTCACTTTGCAAGTGTCAGTCTCTACCTACATTTACCACCTTTAGCCGTGAGTGAGACCCAGACACTAACTGCATTTCTTTGTCCTCAGAACTTTATAGAAAGCCATACATGGAGTTTTCTTCTAAGAAGTGAGAAATTGACAAAAACCCTTCTCGGTCTCAAGAACAAGCCAGAAACTCAGAGGCGGATGGTCCAGAGTCAGGGAAGCTTATTATTCATGAGGACTGTCTGACCACATCATGAATGGGTAATGAGAATGCCACTATCACCAAGGGATCAAGCCCAAAGCCCTGGAATAGCTATGAAATACAGTATTGTGTTTACACACTGTAACCTCATCCCACAGAAGCGAACAGCAAAGCCAGGCTTCTGTGTCCCCCAGCTGAGCTTTTCTCTCTCTGGGTGGGCAGTACCTGGCCTGACCTGGCTATCCTAGAAGCACCAAATGAATAAGAGGAAAAGGAAAGACAAATCAGACCAATCGAAACTCTTACACCAACCTCAATAAAACCAGGCTGTTGACATGTTTGGAATTTAACGGTAGAAAGAACATACAACAAAACCAATTAGCATTCTTTGATATATATTTATATATATCAGATCCATAAATACTTGGTGTTATTTTGCTAAAGATATCCTGATGGTGGATCTGTATATGATTTACATAAATGAGGTATGTGCATAAATTAACAAATATAAATACATGCTTCTAAAATGCTGATACCACTTACTACTCTCATAAAAATAAATGATGAGGTCTGACATTTGATAGGCTATGTGGTTTCTGGGTAACCGACTCATGCTTCTGACAATTCTAGAGTCTGTGTGGCCAAAAAGTATCAGGAAGCGACAGTATGGCATTTCCAGAAGCCTGTTCTCCTGGGAAAACTCTAAACACTGGGAAAGAGGCATTAGTCGATGCAACGGAGAACTCAGCATTGAGCCTTGACTATCTTGGTGGACTCTGGAGCCAGATTTCCTGAATTCCTGTCCTGAATCTATGTCAATGTTCAGTTAGGACGAGTCCGTTCATTATGTCTGCAGGTTTCTCATCTTATAGGTCTACACCTGGAATAGAGACTGCACCTGCCTCTAAAGCGGGCTGTTAATTGGAAGGGGTTAATATACAAGAAAACACAGAACAGTACCAATCCTATGGAAAACAAACAGTAACTGTCTGCTCTGCTAAGGTTCTTATGCCATCACTGGCTTGCCGGAAAAATAATCTCCCAAGAGCCAAATGCTTGCCTACCCACTCCCTCTAGCTCTTGACCAAGAACATTCTAATTTTCCTAGTCTTGAAGCCCTGGTGTTGTGAATCTGTTTACTCCAGTTGAAACATTCATTTACGCTTTGGTAAGCAAACAAAACAGACAAGAATAAGAGCCACCCTGAAACTCACAGGATTCCTAAGCTTCTGACCCAAGCAGTAACAATTGCTGAGGAGAGAAGACTCTCCACCCCTCAGAGCTGTGAACACATCATTCATGGAGCTCTAGAAACAGGGCTATCATGAGCCATCCCCATGTGGTGTAGGCCCTGCAGTGAAGCAGCTGCCTTCAAGTCATCCATGGCCCTGAAAGCAAGACCAAGAAACCCAATGGTTCACTAAGTTAGACTTGGTTGGGAATTATTTCTTTGGTTTTTCATTGGTGCCTTATCTGGGTTGAGGTTTGCCCATGTCTCCCCAGGAAAAGTCACACAACACCTGAGAAAGGAGAAGGAACAGCAGTATTCAAGCCTCAACTGTAATATGTCAGCTGGAGACTCTTCTGAGTGGGTTATCATGAGGAATTGCAGATCACTATATGAAACAGATTTAAATAACATCCCAAGTGATTAATTTGCATCTAGAGGTTTTGATGGATCCATGTGTCTGACATGTGACAATGAGGACGATTAGTGGTTTAAGTGGCTCACCCCACTCAGATGGGGGAGAAGACAGGAGACCCTCATCCTACCAGTGTGTGTTCCTTGCACCCAGTTCTACTCAGCCTCTGTCACGGGCCATAGTTACCATGTTACCCAGTGGCCTCTGATGCAGGCTACCTCAGAATCTGAATACTGAATTCTACAGGGCTTCTCAGAAAAAGTGTCACTGCTAACTACCATGTGTTTCCATGCTCACCGGTGGGATGTTTACTTCTTTGAAGGGTATTATTTTCTTCCCTAAATTAAACTGGGTAGATATTTATATATTTATCTAAAAATACAAAACTTAAATGTAAAACTATTAGATCTCCCTATTACTTTTGGGTCACTGGGAAAATGGACTGTTATCTGGTGAAATCTTGAGCTTGTTTACTGAGTCTGGATCAATCCAACTACTTATTCCTGTTTATTAGCTTTCTCCAAACCATTTTACAAATCAACCTCTAATTTCTTCGTGATAGTTTCCCCATTTGAGAATGTAGTTGCCACAATGCCCCCATTAATCAGGTCAGGTCTCCATAAAGGTGTTCTGGGACCAACCCTACCTCCAGCTGCGGGATCTGAAGGCATCAAAAGTATTGCCCTGGAATAATCATATCTGTTCCATACTGAACCTGGCTGGACCATCCCCTAGCCCTGGAATAATCATATCTGTTCCATACTGAACCTGGCTGGACCATCCCCTAGCCCTGGAATAATCATATCTGTTCCATACTGAACCTGGCTGGACCATCCCCTAGGGCAGTGTATGTGTTTTGGAGTTAGAATGGTAATTATCATAATAGCAGTTCTCAGTGACCCAGCCCTGAATATGGCCAGGCCATGTGCTTTACACCATGCCGTCTCAACCACCCTGTGAAGCAGCTTTGTGAATCGCGTACTAGTAGAGACAGAAAGTTGGAGTTAAGGCTATAACAAGTCCCATGTCTAGCAATGTACTGTGGTACTGATGATAAGTCTACCTTGATAGGACCATAGATGTCACAACCCACAGTGGGACTTAATGTCTAGAAAGGGGACTACTCAGTGTTCTGTTCTCTCCAGGCCACAAAGACGTTCTGAAGTCCTACTGGCCCCAGGCCCATGATTTCCATCAGACCTTCTGCATGGAACTAATATCCAGCTTCTTACCTGACTACTCTAAGGCCTCTACTTTCACATCTGTAATGCAGGAAAATTAAGATCCTGCTCAGAGACTCAAAGACTTGTTGCAAAGATTAAAAAGAGGAATTGAGTGTGCAAAACACTAGCACCAATGTTAGCTGTCAATATTAACATCCCACTGTGTCTTAGGTGTTGGAAGAAAAATAACACATGATTGAGACCTATTGCTTAAATTTCTGTTGTAGAATTCCAGCCCTAATCCTTCTCCTACATTCCAGACTTAGATGCCCCACTGCAACCTGCACCAACATCTGGATGGATGGAGTAACACCAGCTAAGTCTCCTAACATTAAAAGAACACTGACTGGTCCCAGTTGTTACTACCCA
Source organism: Rhynchomys soricoides (assembly GCA_019843965.1). Lineage (NCBI taxonomy): Eukaryota > Metazoa > Chordata > Mammalia > Rodentia > Muridae > Rhynchomys > Rhynchomys soricoides. The sequence continues at coordinate 1,353,045 of JADRCH010000089.1, forward strand.
GCGGCAGGACAAGACAGCTCCTCTCTTCCCTTTTATACATCTAGAAGAGAGGCCAGAGGTTTCTCTGATGTGTGGAATTTCATCCTGAAAAGATGCTCTGGGCAACTTCAAAACAAGTTGCAAGTTCCCAGTATCAAGTCTCCAAGGGTGATGGATACTGGGCACAGCAGCAGATTTCTGAGCCCATCCAGTTGGAACTGAGAAAATGTACTTCATCAGCTTCTTAGATGATGTTCCAGAACCACAAGTGCTGTAATGACCACTCTGTTGTTTACCTCTCTCGTTTCTGGAACAAAATACCTGGCAAACGCAGTTTAAGAAAGAGGTTACAGTGTATCTAGTGGGGGGGGGGGGGGGAGAGCAGTAGGAGGCAGCTCCTCACATGGTATCTGCTTCAAAGGGATATCATAGCCGGGATGGGGGGAGCAGCAGTGCAGTAGGGGCAGCTTGTCCGGTGGCAACTACAGGCAGGAAACAGAAAGAAAATAGAAAGTTGAGCTTAGCTATAAAAATCACAGGTCTTGCCTTTAGTGACCCACTCCCTTCAGCAAGGCTCCATCTCTTAAAGACTCCACAACCTTCCAAAACAGTGCCAAGTGTTCAAACACATGAGCCCATGGGGACGGTGTACATTCAAACAACAACCACCTCTGTGCTCTTCTGTGCTGTCTCATAGTAAGCCGCAGTGATGTTTATGCTGAGCGCTTAAAAGGGAATGTTAAGAAGGAGTTAAATTTATTTTTGTAGCTTGAAGGCATTTAGAAATGGATAGGCTTTTGAGAAAATCTGCATATAGATCTGAATTTTATTGTTTTTGGTCCCAAGGGGGATTTTCTTTAAAAGAGAACACAGTGTTTACATTCATTCATTCACTTAACACTTTTATATGTCAGTTGATAATGAAATGGGTGAAGAAGACACAATTCTTGTTTTGAAAATAAGAGCTGTCATCTGGCAGAAGAGAAAGACAACTTGTTTGGAAGGGCAAAGCGGCACAGATTTCCCTCTGGGTCACCCACCACTGGGCCACACTATTCTTTCATGTGACAATGGGGGATGGGAACAGTTAGCAATAATGGCCTGAAATAGATTCCTGCCACTTGTCTTATTTAACATGAAGCTACAATCAGAGTCTATATTTTATCCAAACGGTGGGGTTGAATTATCCCACAGAACATATGACAATCCCCTTGGCAAAGGAGCTCCAATTTAAAGCTAGCTCTGAAATCACGGCGACAAATCGTTAAGAGGGATAGGTGGGTGGGATTTGAGGTATGTATCTGAGTGGAAAACGGGTGTGTGTGGGTGTGTGTGTGTGTGTGTGAAGATTCCTCATGAACATCAGGCTGGAATTGTACCTCAGTAGTAGAGTGTTAGCTTAGCGTGTGTAAGGTTTTGAGTTCCAAACCTAGGTGAGTAAAGACGGTGGTATGCGCCTATAATTCCTTCACTCAGGAGACTGAAGCAGGAAAGTTGAGAGACTAGCTTGGGTTAGACAATTCAAACCTGTCTCAAAAGAGGGCGATGGGGTGTGTAGCACAGTGGTAGAGCACTAGTCCAAAGTGTACAAGGCCCCGACTTGATCCTTAGCACTACAAAACCAAGCCGACCAACCAACCAACCGACCAACCAGACTGACCAACCAAAACCCACATAGCGAAACAGCTGGGAGAAGGGCCCTGTGGGTGCGTGTGCATGCGCGCATGCGTGCGCGTGTGCGTCAGGAAAACAGAAGGCATGGGGACGGAGGGAGGGTGCTGCAAAGATATTAAACTGTGATTGCTAAACTCAGGCCAATTGACCCACAGGTAAGGGCTGGTTCTCCTTCCACCCTTCTCCCATCTCACAGTGGTCCATCCAGTCCCCTCAAAGTGGAATCTTCCCACAACAATGACAGCAGCCACCAAGGAGGGAGCGGGAGTGGGTTGGAATGGGTGCCCCCCTCTCCCTGTGACATCCATCAGAAAGGGCTTGCTTTTGAGCACTGAGAGAGGAGGGAAAATAAGCAGAAGTAATTTATTCGGGATCTTTGAGAGGATAATAGCCAATTATTTGTTTATAACACTGGTTAAATTTTCATTAGGCAGATTAATGGAATATCATGTACTGTCAACATTGGACTGAGGGGTGGTCTGTAAGAGATAAACGGGCAAACAGGCGCTGTGTCTCTCTGAGTAAATTAGTTTCTGCTTTCCTGTTTTTTATATGAAAATGGGAAAGGTGGTCAAGGTGGCGCATTTTAAAGCAGGTCTTGAGATGGGCCAAACTGGTTAAATAGGAAAGCAATCCTGGTAATAAATACATTATAATAACTTAGCATCTTGGACATAATTTTGACTTCATAAAAGTCTGGGATAATGTCGATTTTTAACCCGCTCTCTTAATACACATTTCCTCTCCCTGAACTCAAATGTTGCTTGCTGTGAGGTGAAAACATGTTCCTTCAGGGGGGCCTAATGTGTCTGTGTCACAGGCTCGGCACTACAGCTGGAAAGCTAAGAGGGTGCTTGGTGCTCTTGAGTCTAGCACTGTCAAACTGGATGGCAGGGTATGCTCCCCCTGAGGGCTGCTATCAGGACCAGAATTCCCCTTGCTCAGCAAGCCAGGAGAGTTGCTAATCACCCTGGGAAGGAGACTAGAAATCACCCACTCTGAGGATCATCTGATGCCACCTCTTTGGTTGAAGTTAAGGCTCTTAATGGCAGGTGCAGAAAGTGGCCTTACTCCATAAAAGAATCAGCAGGTTGGGCTTTAAATTAAACAATTCTGTTAGCCAATCGGCTGTTATTCCTCTCTCCGTGTCTTCGTCTCTATTTCTATCTCTTTGTGGGTATAATTCTCAATTAAGCCATTTCCTAATTGATATCTGCACTTAAGAAAAGCAATTGGCAATCACAAATATTACTGTAATTAGCTCTCAAGAATCATCAGTTTCCCTGTGTATAGACTGCAACAGAAAACATGTTTGCAGCAGAAATCTGGAGTTTTGAAGAGTCACTACTCAGGCTGAGGAGATGGCTCAAGAAGTAAAGTGCTTGCTGTGCAAACACAAAGACCGATGTTTAGATCCCAGCACCCAGGTAAAAACAGAATGTGTCAGTGCATGCCCTGGAAAGTAGACAGGGGATCCCAGAGGCCTGTTGGCAAGCTTTGTTAGTCTAAATGGATGCGTTCAATGAGAGACCCTGACTCAAAAGAGAGAGAGAGTCAGAGACAGAAGTGACTGAGAATTTTGACAACTTTTGGTCTTTGTATCCACAAGGGACAAGAATATACCTGTGTATGGGTGTGCACATGGGCACACCCATACACAGGCACACACACAAACATGCATACACACATATGCAGACACACACAAACACATACACACCCACACACATGCACACATACACAAACACACATGAATGCACACACACCCATACACAGGCACACACACACACACACGTATACACACACACATTTATTTAGAAGGCTGATAACAGAATGTAACTTGTGTCATCACCTTGAAGCAAGGAGAGTTTGATCGATGAGTGGAATGTAGAGATGGAGGGAGAGGAGGAAGAGGGGAGAGAGAAAGGGAATGGGTGACGGCAGGTTATAGGGGAGAAAGAACATTTGAAGCCTGGAGAATCCGCAGAATGAGAGCTATTGGTTTGGGTTTTGTTTTGGGTAAAATGCCATTTGCTTTTTTCAGCAAACACACCTTTTCTGACCCACTTCTAGATACACAGGAAACTTGTAAGCTGTAGAAGCACCTGTAAAGGGGCATTTTTGGAGGAGGGGACACTACTGGGCCTGTCTGCAAGGAATTTTTCTTTTATTTTTTAATTGGATATTTTCTTTATTTACATTTCAAATGTTATCCCATTTCCTGGTCCCTCCGGAAAACCCCTATCTCATCCCACCTCCCCTGCTTCTATGAGGGTGTTCCCTGACCCACCCACCCATTCCCACCTCCCTGCCCTCAAATTTCCCTAGGCTGGAGCATTGAGCCTTCACAGCACCAAGGGCCTCTCCTCCCATTGATGCCCGACAAGGCCATCCTCCGCTCCAGATGCGGCTGGAGCTATGAGTCCCTCCAGGTATATTCCTTGGTTGGTGGTTTAGTCCCTGGGAGCTCTGGGGGTGTCTGGTTGGTTGATATTGTTGTTCTTCCTATGGGGTTGCAAACCCCTTCAGCTCCTTCAGTCCTTTTTCTAACTCCTCCATTGAGGGCTCCGTGCTCAGTTCAGTGGTTGGCTGCGAGCATCCACCTCTGTATTTGTCAGACTCTGGCAAAGCCTCTCAGGAGACAGCTTTTTCAGGTTCCTGTCAGCAAGCACTTCTTGGCATCCACAATAGTGTCTGTGTTTGGTGTCTGTATATGGGATGGATCCCCAGGTGGGGCAGTCTCTGGATGGCCTTTCCTTCAGTCTCTGTCTACACTTTGTCTCCATATTTGCTCCTATGACTTTTTTGTTCACTTTTCTAAGAAGGACTGATGCACCCATACTTTGGTCTTCCTTCTTCTTGAGCTTCATGTGGTCTGTGAATTGTATCTTGGGTCTTCTGAGCCTTGGGGCTACTATCCACTTATTGAGTACATACCATGTGTGTTCTTTTGTGACTAAGTTACCTCACTCAGGATGATATTTTCAAGTTCCATCCCTTTGCCTAAGGATTTCGTGAAGTCATTGTTTTTAATAGCTGAGTATACTCCATTGTGTAAAATGTACCACATTTTGTGTATCCGTTCCTCTGTTGAAGGCTATCTGGATTCTTTCCAGCTTCTGGCTACTATAAATAAGGCTGCTATGAACATAGTGGAGCATGTGTCCTTGTTATATGTTTGAGCCTCTTCTGGGTATATGCCCAGGAGTGGTATAACTGGGTCCTCAGGTAATTCTTGTCCAATTTTCTGAGGAACCGCCAGACTGATTTCCAGAGTGGTTATACCAGCTTGCAATCCCACCACCAATCATTTTTCGAGTTTGTTTATTGGCTTCTCTTCACAGGAAGAATGCAGCCTTAAAGTAATTCCCTGCATGAAATGATTGCAAAACCACACCTATTTTCTAAAAAAGGAAGTTGACAGGTTTTCCTACCAAGGACACATCATACTGGTCCAGTGTGAAAGGTTCTTTTGAGAGGTACTACTGGAGTTACCAGCTTCCTGTGCAGCTAGAGTGAATGAGAAGACACGCTCTGTCTGCTCTGTGGACTCTTCCCATTTTCTCAATCATATTTTAATGCTTTTTCACAGCAAGGGCAGAAAAGATGGTAGATGAGAAGTCCCCTGGATAGACAGGTATTGATTGTGTGACCAGGGTTTTCAGGGGAAGCTGGTTGGTTGTCCTGCTTTCAAACCAGTGCACATCCATGCTTAGTTGGATTCCAGGTCAGAGAGCAATTAGGACATGTGTTATTAGCAGGTTAATTGCACTGGGGTGAGGAGAAGCAGCACTCTGAAGATCCTGTCTGTCTTCAGGATTGATGCAGTGGGGAAGATTCTTTCACAGCTTGGGGAACAAGACCACAACCCTTCAAAAGCTTTAGGGAGTTCATTTCTTCCATGTCCAGCATCTGTTTGTTACACACAGATTGCCTCTTGACCACACAGCTTTGGGAAAAAGTATTACCACATTAATGAAAAGTTCAGCTGGAGGCAAGGTGAGGATGGGATTATTTTAAAGTCTCTGAGAACTCAGGGGAAACATCTTCAGACAGAAGCCATGTGAGTCTCAATTCTCAGTGGCTGGACTGTAAGAACTCTCCTTTGATTATATGAGAACTAAAACCCAGAGTCTGGGGTTGAGTCGGTAAAGTACTTACTGTGCACACATTAGGACCTAAGTTCCCATCTCCAGAACTCAGGTAAAAGGCTAGGCATTTGAGCATGAGTTTGTAATCCCAGAACTAGGGGACAGAAGCAGAAGGATCCTCAGGCCCACTGGTCAGGCAGCCTAGCTGAATTGCTGAGCTCCAGGCTCTGTAAGAGGCCCTGTCTCAAAAAATAGAAACAAAGTAGGGGACAACTGCAGATGACCACTAATGCCAATCTCTGTTGTCCATGAACACCTGCAGGCACATGTGCACACATGCAAGTGCACCACATACACAGAGGTACGGGGAAGGGAAGAGAGGGGAGGAAGATGGAACACCTGCAGGCACGTGTGCACACATGCAAGTGCACCACATACACAGAGGTACGGGGAAGGGAAGAGAGAGGAGGAAGATGGAACACCTGCAGGCACGTGTGCACACATGCAAGTGCACCACATACACAGAGGTACGGGGAAGGGAAGAGAGGGGAGGAAGATGGAGGGAAGGGAAAGAAGGCAAGAGAGAGGGAGGGACGGAGGAGAAAGGAAAGAAGTGAGAGGGGGAAAGGGAAGGGGGAAGAGGAGAGAAGACTGAGAAGGAAGGAGTGAGAGAAGGGGAGAGAGTTTTATGGACAGGGAGGCAAAGAGAGGAGAGAGAGAGAGGCAGAGACAGACAGAGACAGAGACATACACACACAGAGACTAAGACACCTTTAGCTGGAATATCTTTAAAGACAAAACCTACCAACCTCTTACTAGCACAATGAAGGACAGCAGCAGAGAAGAAGCCAATGTTGGGCTTCCTAATTTGAAATGTGAAAGAGATTCTCTGGGCTATTACACCCTTTCAGTGAAAGCAATTCGCATTCTTTTGGTGGTTTATCCCACTTATAATGATCAAATCCTAGAGTCAGAGCTTTTAACGCAAAGCACTTTTACAGCTGTAAATGGATCTAAGGGGAGTACCAACCACCAAGTGGCCCAGAACTCTCGGGCAATCTTCAATCAGGATAGGATATCACTTAGGAAAGCGATAGCTTACTATTGATACTTCTCCCAAGAGCAGCACAAATTGGAGACATATTCCCACGATTCCGATGCCTCGCAGACAGCATCAGCATATGCCACTGTGGGAGGGGGAGCTGGAAATACAGTCAGATGCACATGGCAATGTGAGCGTCCTGTGGAAGCACCATGAAAGCGTTCTTTTGGGGCTGGGAGGGGGGAAGACGTTCTAATATTTACGGGGCCTCATGAAATGTGGTTCTTTAGAAAACTCAAGAACTGATATTGCTAACAGCATCTGAAGGCAGACTTCGGGAGACAATGGGATACATGGTCTCAAAGTGAAAACACATGGACCTTCCTCCACAATGTCCACTGGGACAGGACTCTGCTCTCCGCTCATGCATGTACCCATACAAGTCTTCTTTCTCCCTCCCGCCCCCCCTTCCCTTTCCCTTCCTCTCCCCTCTCAAACTCCCAGAGGCTTGTAGATGTCACTAAAGATGTCCAGGGTGCCCGCATATGAGCTCTATCAAGGCATGGCTTTTTGCTTCTGAGATTTCAGATGCTGATGTAATAAATAACGGGTATTCATCTCAGTCCGCAGATCTGAGTGTATAAAGAAGCAGAATGCCATGTTGATATTTCATAGATGTTAAATATTCATTTTATGGTTCCTATATTTTGTATAATTTCTGATCTTACCATACCTTCACGTGCTCGCCACCCTCATCCACCCCGTGGGCTGTGATACAACTCCAGGGTCTTATTCAGTGAAGAAGCCATGCCAGGCATCTGGGCCACCTCACATCAGCCTGCACAGGTTGCAATTGAAACATCGACTGTCCCCCCTCATCTGGCTCCTTCAGGTCTGAGCTTTGTGTTGCCTCTTCACCATTCTTGGAAAATGGGCAGATGTCTCAAGTTGCCTTGTTTTTGTTTGGCTTGGTACTCCCCTGCTGTCTGGCTGACTGGGAAGTACTGGCAGGGGGTATGACCTCTCTCTGCTGTCACAGAAACAATCATCTTCTGCCCTTTCATTTAAACCTTAATTTCTTCATTTGTACAATGGGAAGAATAATATCTTTATAAATAAACATTAAAATTATTATTAAAAGATGTTTGAATAACCATGATTAGAAACAAAACTACCAGGAGTTCAGGGGTTTGACGCCACATAATTGTATATGCACAGGATTTTACCTACATTTCTAGGCCTACTAGTGCTGCTATGCTGTATGTTCCCAGATGCTACCATGGTCTTCCTTCGTGATTTCTAACTCTGTATCACTTATTTTGTTTTTAAAAGCACAAGTTAGTATACAGTTCAGATACTGAATTCAGCCAGATTACAGAACATAGACCAGTCCCTCAGAACCTCCCCAACCACAGTCTCTTCTGGTCACTCTTTATCCTTCCAGGATGGCCACTATCCTGATTCCAAACAGAATAGAAGCAGTTTAGTTGTCTTTCCCATTTTGTGTGAATAGGGTCCTAAGCCATATGCTTCCAGTGTCTGCGGTATTTCACTCCTTTGCCTGTTTGTAAGAGTCAACCCTATTCTGTATGTAAACCATTCTGACCGGTTACAGGACACTACTCCATTTTCACCTATATTCATTTGGGGATATTTACAAGTTACAGCCTTGGATTTAATGCCCTCCCCCAGATGAGTCTGTAGGTTGCAACAGAACCTGGTCACAATATAGGGATCTCTTGCATATCAACAAGCCTGGGAGTGCTTGCCCTTGTATGCTGGGACCTTCTTGGATCCTGGAAGGTCTCAGCTCATTGTGTCTTCAGCACTGATCCTCCTGATGTGTTTCTAAGCTGAGCCCTGTGCCTTGAGTAAACCTGTGTGGGGAACTCTCAAGAGGCCTCTGACACACAACAGCTAAGGAGGACATAACATTTACATGGTAACAATGATATGACTTACGCCCTACAACACATGCATGTGCACATGCTACTACCTTTAAATCTCACAAAACCTTCTGCCATAGTTACTCAGCGAATCGCTGTTTTGGACAGGCTCTTTCTATAAAGTCCGGGATAGCCTCAAACCCTTGCTGTTCTGCCCTCGTCTCCCAAGTACTGGGGCTACAACCCTGGGTCATCACACATCTGGCTTAATTGACTCTTCTTGGCTGTTATTGAATGCTTACAGTACCTACTGTGCCTCTGGAATCAGAGAGCTCATGGTCTGAGGAGACACATGGGGATGAATGAGCCATGTTAGTCATATCAGACAAGTGTTCAGGGACAGGAGAGTGGGGACCTAAAAAGGGACAGAAAGGTCAGAAAAGGATTCCTGGAGAGAGTGACAGTATCTTTCTCACTTCTCATTCTCTAAGGCTAGAAGAAATTTACCGACAGGTATAAAATCACAAAACCAAGGACATCTGGAGCAGGAGGCAAAAACTTACGTTGGCCTCAAACCAAAATGGACGGGGAGAATCATGGTCTTCTAGTTCCATTCAGTGCACTGTCAGTCTCAGAGAGGAGTGTGGGGAAAAGGAGGCTCCAAAGAAAGAATAGCTAAGCTCAGACATGGGGAGAGGTAAATATAAGACAGGACAGAAGCAGGGTAAGCCAACACTACTGGGGTCTCCCCCATCCCCTTCTCTTGAAACTTGTGAAGAGTGGTTGAGGAGAAACTTAGAGGTAAAGCATTTGTGGCACAGGCTTGAAGACCTGAGTTCAGGTGCCCAGAATCCATGGGAAGCCTGGTTTGGAGGTTCATCTGTCATCACTGTGAGAGAAGAGTCAGGAGGATCCCATCCCTAAAGCCCATCAACTAGCCAGTCTGGTCAATTAGTGAGATCAGGGATTAGTAAGAGACCCTGCCTCAAAGTAAGAGGAAGTGTGATTAAGATTAAAGAAACAGCCCAAAGCCAAGCTCTGGCTCCACACATGTTTACACACTCACATTAACACATATACATGTATAGAACACACACACAAACATCATAAGTGGATTCTGGAAATTTCATTGTTGGAAGTACAGTTCCATTTAAAAATTCAAAGAAGGTGGCAGAAGGAGTGGTGTCAAATTCCTCTGTTCTGAAGCAGATAAGAGAAAGACTAGGTTTTGAGGTGGTTTGGCTTAAACCTGTGTTGTCTCCACTGCTTTAGTCCTCTGACTTTAGAAATGATACGGGGAGGGGGTGTTAAGAACTTGGGCTGCTTGCTCTAGCAGAGGAGAGTCTTTTTCCCAACACCCATGTCAGAAGGCTCAGCATGGCCTGTAACCTCAACTCCAGGAAGATCTGATGCCTCTGGCCTGCATGGGCACTGTCACTCAGGTAGACAGACAGACAGACAAACAGACAGATAATCTTCCTCTCTCCTTCTCCCTCCCTCCTTTTCTCTCTCCTTTATATAATAAAACAATCTTTTATTTAAAAGTTTGAAAAGAAATAATATAGTGCACATCAAATATGGCCAAGCAACGTAATGATGCATAGGGAAAAAGCAAAAGTCTCGGCTCCCCCTGCTTCTTTCTCTCTCAATATGTGCAATGCCTTGGTCAGCACAATGGAAAGCCATTCCTGCATACGTGTCACCATGGGGTCTGAATCAGAGCCTGTGGAACTGACAGTGGTCTCAACCCTCGGAGGTGAGGTCCTGCAGATGATCATCTCCAAATGGCCTCTAATTCTATAATGGCTTCCAAGCCACATATTACACCACCACACATGACAGCCTGACTGCTAATAGTGCCATTTTCACCTATGCAACGGACAGCAAGCTCTTCAGCCCTGCCGTGAGAAGGATGCCCTTACCTGATTATTTCTGTGCAATGGGAGGAAGCCAGTTACTCTTATCACATTCCAAAGAGAACTGGAACCAACCAGCAGTGGTGAAAGTAAGTGTCAGTCAAACACACTAATCAATCAGCAAGACAAAGGAGCCTACAGCTTCCCTGACTGTGCACAAAGGGAGGGGCTCTCAGAGACCCACAGGACAGATGAAGACAAACTAATTTCCCCATTCTGATTTATATAATTTAAAAAGAAAGATAGATATAGATAATTTATAAATATATAAAAAATATAATTTGAAAACAAATCAATGGTTTGCGTCAGTTTCAGAGGTGAGATTTTAGTCAGATGGAGAACCAGTGACCAGAGGATATAGGTTCAATTTTTCCAGAGGACACAGGTTCAATTTCCAGCACCCCCACGGCATCTCACAATTGTTTGTAACTCAAGTTCTAGAGGATGTGGCACCCTCACACAGACAGACATGCAGACAAAACACCAGTGCACATCTGAGAGAAGGAAAGAAAGAAAGAAAGAAAGAAAGAAAGAAAGAAAGAAAGAAAGAAAACTGTCTAGAGACTCTGCCTTCCAGATTCCCCTGTGCTCTCGCTTTCTCTCTTTGGAGATCAGTATGGGCTCATCTGGCTTAGACCTTGTTTGCCTTTGTTGTCCCTGGGAACCCACAATCCCTCAATAGTTGCTCAAACATATTTATACGTTAGGCTTCCAGCTCTCCAACCACTTTCCACAGTCAGCTTCACGTTTTCTCACATCTTCTGGCTCTTTTGCTATTCCCTCTGCCATCCCCAGGAAAGGCTGACCCTCCCTACCCAGCCTTGGTACCTCTGCTCTACCCCACCTATGGCATCCCTCACAAACTGTACTCTACAGACATTAACCCTGGGGTTTCCCTCTAAGCTGGTTTGATCCCTAGGACAATGGACTGCTTTCAGCTTCCATGGAACCCATTGCACATAGGGGCATTAATAAATAATCCCCCAATGAACAGATGGTTGAATGAAAGAGGAGAAAAAGATTAGAAAAAAAAAGGAGGGAGAGAGGGAGGGGGAGAGAGAGAGAGAGAGAGAGAGAGAGAGAGAGAGAGAGAGAGAGAGAGA
>JADRCH010000089.1:1375561-1419178 GCA_019843965.1 Rhynchomys soricoides
CTTCATTTCCTCCAAATGGATACTTCATTTCCTCCAAATGGATACTTGCTTCTCTCCAAATGGATTCCTCAAAATGGGTACTCCATTCCATCCGAATGGATTCCTTCAGATGGATTCTCCATTCCATCCAAATGGATACTTCCCAGATGCAAAAGACATTTGCAAGAAAGACTTCTGCCTTGCCCAAATCTCTCCCTGTGACCCGTGTATTTCCAGTTTTGTATCTTCTACCCCAATTTTCCGGCTTCAGGCTACCAATGTATCCTACACTGACCCATTCCTAGGTCCCTCTGTTCTCTGCTCTACACACTCAGCTTACAGCTCAGTCACCACCACCATAGCTCCTTCCTGACATCATCCTTCTAGGGAGACTGACCATCACCTCATGTGTGTTCCTGTTTCCTGTCTAGACAGTCATCAAAGCCTTCAGACTTTCTTTATCTAGCTCAGTCCTGGACATGACCACTCCCTCCTCTTGGACCAGAAGCCCCTACTATAAGGGTAACGTGTCTGCCCATCCCTGATTTTTCTGACCAGGCAAAAGGAGTTTGTCTATTAATGAAGGTGTGCACATCTTTTCCAAAGGCAGCCCTTCCCTTTTGCAAACCTACCTCAGATGAGTATGTATGATGAAAATCTTGGTTAACAAAGCAACAAGAACGTGGATATAAGTCTAGATCCCAGTAGTCTGAAGGGAAACACATGAGCCCTTCCTGCAAATGTGCCTGGCGGCTTGTAATTATGGACTCTCACTAGACGGTTTGGGAACTTTAGTGGTGCTTTAGAGATAGTTTTGAAAGGGAATTTTCTTGGGGCTTCATACATTTCTTCTTGGTTCAGATAGAAAAGTAGAGGCTCAGGAATGAGTGCAGAAGCTTCTGCATTCAGCCAGGTGATGTAGCAGGGTGGCCCCCAGTTGTGCATTGCACCCTATTTTGTTCTGTGAAATGACAACTTTTGTTCTTTGAAGACTCCAGAACTGAACAGAGCTTGATGTCTACTCAAGCCTCCCTATCCAAAATCTAATACCTGGGCCTGCAGCACAAGCCTTACCCTGGGCCTTGTTAGAAATGCAGGCGTTGGGTTCTATTCATACAGAAGCAGTATGCTGGGTGTGCATTTGGGTATCCCAGAGGCCCTGAACACCTTAAGTCCTCTGGACCCTCTTACATAGCTCAACCCCACTGCAACCCTAAATGTGTGAGTGCACCCAGGAAGTAGCCAGACAATTCTAATGTGTGTCAGTCTTTAGCCATAGCCTGGCCCTTTGTGTACATGGCTGTGTCTGTGATACTCCACATTAGCCACACTGAGGATGGAAACCCACTTCTTCAAAGCTAGCAGCACCTGCTCACAGTTAGATGCTCCCCTTGGGTGGTAGGAAAGGTCTATGGAGGTGGCCCAACCGCCTCAGGATTCTTAGCTGACTTCCTGGCCCCTGCTTTGGTTCACATTCCAGGAAAGTCAGCTGTCTTTGAGGGTGGACCACAGGCTTAGCACAGATCTTCACAAGCCTGGTTTCTTTCCTTCACTGGGTCCTTCTTGTGCCGAGGTTGGTGAGCTCTTCATTTACAGTTACTGTTTCTAAGAAAGCAGTGTTTCACAGTCCCAGGCTTCTAGAATAGCCCTACCTGGTAGGAACTAACTAGAACAATGTCTGGAAGAAGCATTTTCTGTATAGTTTTCAAACAAGTGCTCTTTGTAGTTTCTTTGCCTTCTAATATGCTATGTTAAGTAGATGGACTTGCTAAAAAACAAAAATCCAGTGTCTCTATGCTGAGCCCTTACCCCTCAGCCCTTCCCTCTGTCTCCCTGGTAGTATTTGTTTTTAGTGTGGTTATAGCTTTAAATCATATCTTAAAACTAACTCAAAAAGAGAAAACACTGGAAGACTCCTTTTATTCACAGTGATCTATCCATAGAGGTAGGTGAAGGGAGCGTTTTCCACCGTGGTCCCCCAGTCGATCCTGGTCACCTCTCCATCCAATATGTTCCCCAACTGGTGGGGTTCATGCAGTTCACATTCTGTGGATGTGGAGAGAGAAGACAGCTCCTTCTGCTGAGCCAGGAAAGTCCCCTCAGATGAGGAACAGATGAACACTCTAGAAAGTGTAGCATTTCAAAGCTGCCCAAAGCTTGCAGAATACTTCACATTCATCTGTTTCACAGCCATTGTGCGCCTGGTGCGTGCCCCTTCAAGACATGTGCTTTTGGTTTGGCCCTTTATTGGGTTTGTTCTTTATTCCACTCTTTCCTTGACATGGGTTCCTAGGAAGTCACGACTGAAATCATATTCATAAAGCTCTGTATGGTGTGAATAGAAACAAATATCCCTTTCTTCTGAGCAAGAGACAAGTCTAAAAACAGCTAGGGGCGATTGATCATCCATCCCGCTGCTGGGGCTGCCTTTGATAGGCACGGAGGAGGAAGAGCCCTGATTAAAGACCATCTCCCACTCTGCCCTATGAGGCCAGTGAAGGTTCCAGAAAGTTCAAATCATGGTCATATTCATATTCATGTGACTGCCATAAGAACCCAATCGACACCTCTGTGTTCGTAGTTCCATTTACTGACACACCCCCCGCACACATGTGTAAGCTGCAGAAAAATCGTGGGTCATAGTAACTTGTGCCAAGGTGGTCATTTGCTTTGCCAGCTCCTATAGACAAGGCATGGATGGTTCTGCATGTGTGTGCTGTACTTAGAAGATGTGGGATTTTATACTAGATTGCAGATTTACAGAGAAACCTGAATCCAGTAGGAGGAATGAAATAAATGAATATTCTTAATATTGATGTCTGTGCATTCAGTTCTATGAATCCATAAGATGACATAGCAAGGGTAGCCACTAAACTAAACTAAATTCATCCAATAAAAAGCAACCAAAACCTCACATCACAAAATTCACAGGCTAAAACCTATGTGACTCTCACTCCGCACACCATGTATACAAATGATCAGGAGATTCATATACATATTTTGGTCAAGAATAGATAGCAGTAGTCTCATGAAATTATAATAGCCCTGAAAAAATCTTATTATTTAAAGTCTTTAGTATATTTCTCCATATGGTTAGATCTGTATTGTTCCCTTTGGCTCAGATGTTTAAGGCTCAGTTGACCTGTTATGTCACTGTTGAAAGGTGTAGTGAAAGCTTTAGGCAGATGGGCGTCATTGGGAGTGAGCCCTTAGGGAGGATACTGGGACTCCAGTCCCTTCTTTTCCCTCTTGGCTTTCCAGCTACCATGTGACAAATTCCTTTTTCTACACACTACTGCTCCGGTGCCTCATGCACACTGATCTCAAAGACCATGGACTGAAGCCATGAAGCAAATAAGCCATCTCTCTCCCTTAAAGCTTGACCATCTTGGGTATCTTGTCACAGCCTCTGACAGCCGACTAATTCATCTCCACATTGAGATATGCTTAGACCTAGTGATACTTACCATTGGACTGTAGTCGCCCACGGCATTTAGCACAATAAATGCTGTAGGCTCCCAGTCTCAGAACAACAAACCAGTATATCTTACAGCTTAGGTGTGTGGTGGGCGGCTGTGACAGTCTGATGGCCTCACAAGGGTGAAAGTACCTAAGAAACACTTCTCAGACTGTATCAAAGTCATTTAGTAATACATAGAAGTGTGTGTGTACGCATGTGTGTGCTCGTGTATGTAAGTTGTGTGTGCTCATGTGTCCCGCGCTACGGTCTCGCCAGCAAGAACGACGCGGCACACATAGGATCCTTCTGCAGTAAAGCTTTAATGCCTCTTGAGAGGGAGAGCATAAGCTTGCCACGAGTGGAGACTCAGAACAATAGAACACTCGCCCTTTATATGGGTCACAGCGCTTGCCTGGGACATGGAGCTTCCCCATTGGCTCCCGCACACCAGGCCAGATGCCGCCACGAGAGAGGCTGAGATTCTGAAGTGGAAAATTACCAGGTGCATGCGCACTAGCCTGTTTACAACTTGTCCTCGGCCGAATGTAGGCGCCATCTTGTAATGGCGGATGTGGGTGCTCAGGCGGCTCCCAACACTCATGTATGTAAGTTGTGTGTGCATATGTGTGTACATGTGTGTGCATGTGTGTACATTGTGTATACATGCATGTGCATTGTGTGTGCATGTATGCGTGTGTTTTAGTACATGTGTATGTGCGTTTGCATATGTGTGAGCACACGTGTGTATGCGTGTGTGCCTGTGTGTGAATGTATGTACATTGTGTGTGCATGTATGTGTGTGTGTGTGTGTGTGTGCCAACAGTGGCTGTCTTCCTCAGTCACACACTACCTTGGAGTTAGTTTTTCGTTTTTGGTTTGTTGTGTTTTGTTTTGTTTTCATGACAGAGTCAGTCACTGGCCCAGAGATCCCAGAGATCCCAGGATCCCCTCTGTCCACCTCCCCAGCACTCTGTTACACACGTGTACCGCAATGACTGACTTTCATATGCAGATTCCGGAGATAAAACTCAGGCCTCCATGATTGCAAGGCTAGAATTTTACTGCCTGAACCATCTCCCAGCACATACTAACCAAATTTTATTTTAAAATTCTGCGTCTGACCCAGATTTGATGAAACCAGATAAACTTGATAATATAGGATTGGTTACATTATAATTTCACATTATTTAATCTTATCCCTTCATGAACAACAAATTCCATCAAAATACACCCCTAGCCTCAGTTAATTAAAATGCTGTATTAACTTGAACTATTACCATTCATTCATTGGTTTATTTATACAACAAACACCTCTGTGTTCTCTCATAGACATTAGACACTCTCTCTGAAAGGCACTGGGAATAAGTCAGTAAACACACCATGCACAACCTAGTGCATTCCGTTTGTATTAACACCAGCTCAACTAGAAGGAACAAGCTTATGAAGCAGAATTTTTTTTTTCTGAAAACCAAATACTTTTTTTTTTTTTTTGTAAACCGAGGTTGTCTTAAATCTAACTTCTCGCTATCAGAGCCAAAGCCTGTAATGTTCATTGTGTTCTAACTTTTTTTTTTTTTTTTTTTTTTTTTTTGGTTTTTCCGAGACAGGGTTTCTCTGTGTAGCCCTGGCTGTCCTGGAACTCACTCTGTAGACCAGGCTGACCTCGAACTCAGAAATCCACCTGCCTCTGCCTCCTGAGTGCTGGGATTAAAAGCGTGCACCACCACTGCCCGGCTGTGTTGTGACTTCTAAGGTTAGAAGTGACAGATACATTAAAAAAAAAAAAAAAGATTTGCCTCATGCATTTCAGAAATGAAAACACCTCCAGTGATAAACTTACTAGTCACCTAGGTCTTTTTAAATAGCATAAAGGGTAGCTTACTGTCAGAGCTCTTGGCTCCTAAAAGAAGGATCATTTGCATGTGATTTACAGATTGTTCATAAGTAACTAATGAACCCAGATTTGCCCACTGTGCCATGGATTCATTCTGTCTATGGTGTTTCTCACCAGTTTTAAACAAAGGTCACTGAGATGTTTAGACTTTGTGACTGGGCAGGTCTTTGATTCAGAGGCTGTATGATATTTTGTGATCTCATTATAATAAAGTGGTGATTTTTACAGTAAAACCTGTAGTTTGAAATGAGAGTCTTTTCAGTGGCATGTAGCTAAGTCTACATAGTTTTTCAGCTGGTTTTTGGAGGAAGTCATTTTTGGTTCATAGTAAATTTGTGTTTATATATACACCAACCCCCTGCAGCTGCTCTAGAGATTATCATCACCACCATCACCACCATCACCGCCATCATCACCACCATCACCACTACCACCACCATCAGCAGCAGCATTATCATCATCTTGTAAAAATGTTTGGAGCAGAGAGACAGAGAGAGAGAGAGATAGAGAGAGACAGAGAGACAGAGAGACAGAGACAGAGAGAGAGACTGTATTAGGAATAGACTTGTTTGAATCAAGATCACACACACGCACACAAAACCACTTCCATTTACTTTATGACTTCAGGAAAAAAGTAACCTCAAATGTTACAAAATAGTACTAAAAGAGAAAATCACAGACCACAATCCCATGTGGTTACAGATGCATATTGAATCCTGCAATGCATTCATAAATGAATATACATCATGGTGAAATAGAATCAACTCCAGGAGTAGGAAAATGATCTAATGTGGAGGGATCTGACAGTATAACTCCTTACATCAACACATTAGAGGAAGAAAACATTGATATGCTCTATCATTTGGGAAAAAACTGAATAAATGGTCTTGATAAAATATAGTGCAATAAAAACAGAAGAAAATTATTCAGATCCAGTAAATTCCATTTAGCCCAAGTCATATCAAATGACAAAATGCTAAAGTTGTTTGATTGATATAATGCAGAATGTGTTTTATCCTCAGCATCTGCTAAAGTGGTTTCAAAAATGTCGCCATTGTGATAAGACAGGAAAACAAAATAGCTCCTGAAGGAGAAAATGAGACACAGCTATTTCTACCTACACTTGACATATGAGTATACAAATACAAAAGATTCTTCTGAAACCTTTTATTTCACTTATTTTCTGGAAAATTATTTATTCATACACACACAGACACACACACACACACACACGATGTGTCTTGATCATGTCTGTTGTGTTAGAAGGTGGGTCATATCCAGACAGATCACACTGGGCCACTACAGTCCCATAAGAAGAGGTTTACTTGGGGGAAGCAGGGAAGAGAAGAGGAAGAAGGGGGAAAAGGGGGAAGGGGTTGGGGTCTCTGCCCTTTATTTGGCTGTGACATACGCACCACCGCACACAGGTGAGGTGCACAGGTGAGGTGCATGCTGGGGTGTGTGGCAGTTACCATGGCAACGAATGCAAGAGGGTCCTTGTCGCCTAGGGGCAACATCATCGCTGGATTCAGAAGTGACCGTGAAGCCATTTCTAATGCCAACAATGCCCACTACTAACTTTCTAAATCTTTCTCCCCCAGACATCCCATAATGCATCCCGGCCCATCAAGTCCTATTGCTGTTGTTTTTGGTCCCTTTGTGTCTCATCATTACAGACTGCTGGGACGCTGACTGAACATGCTGACTTCACCCTATCGCAGCAGTCTTCCCCAAACTCCAGCTCTTACCCTTCCCTCCGCTCCCCCCGAGATGCTCCCTTAGCCTTGTGGTACTGGGGGCGGGGGCGTGACATAGCGCTCAACACTCATTGTCTCTGACTCTCTGGACTTGGCTGGACCCTTGGGCTCTCAGAGTCTGAACTATCAACCAAAGAACATACACGGGCTGGACCTAGGCCTCCCTGCACATATGTTGCAGATGTGCAGCTTGGTCTTCATGTGGGTCATGAACAACTGGAACAGGGGCTGTCCCAAAAGCTGTTGCCTGTACATGGGATATGTTCTACTACCTAGGCCTCAGTGGGAGAGGCCTCAATGGGAGAGGAAATGTCTAGCCCCACAGAGACTTATAGTGCCAGGGTAGGGGAATTCATGGGAGGGGGCACCTGTTCAGAGGACAAGGGGAGGGGGAGGGGGAAGGATTGTGGGAGGGAGAGCAGCAGTGAGCAGGATATAAAGTGAATAAATAAAGAATTAAATTTCTTAAAAAGGCATGGTAGCAGTGGGAGTTGGCTGGCCACATTGTGGCTGCTGCCAGGAAGCAGAGAAATGCATCAGCCTCTCTCCTTCCCTTGCCTTTTATTCAACCTAAGCTCCTACCCATGTTAGGTTAGCTCTTCCCTCCTCAGCTAAATCTCTGAAACACTCTCATGGACAAATGCAGAGGGGCATCCACTGGATGCTTCTAACTCGAGTCAACCTGGCAGTGAGTATCAGGCAGCCCAGATGGGATTAGGTGGGACACGGAGATCTTCACATGAGGAGCCTGATCTCTGGGACCTGCCCACATATCTCCCCTCTAGATTTCTGTCTCTTGTTTAATTTTTTTTTCTTTCTAGATTGTTGGCCAACCAGATGACTATTTACCACTTCCTAGAAGTTCATGTGTATCCTCAGGTTAGCTTACCTTCTACTATAGGCAAAAGATGCTTCTTTGAGCAATTCTCAACAGGAGGAACTTCCCTTGGGCTCTTTTTAGGGGCTCCCCTAGGGGAAAGTGTAGCTTTTCAGGGTGTGGTTTTGTAGAAGTTAGGTCTGGTTCTTCCTCCCAGCCCCATGCTCCCAGAAATAAGACTCGGACTCAAAACATATTGACAAATACTTTGGCCACATAGCTAAGCTCTCCTCTGACTAGATTGTAACTTAAAATAACCCATTTGTTCTACCCTACATCCTGCCACATGGCTGGTTACCTGTGCTCGGGTACCATGTGTTTATCGTGTCACATCTTCCCAGGCAAATCTCCCACACCTTCTTTATCCCAGAATTCTTTCTGCTTCCTGGATGTCCCACCTTCTATTCTACCCTTTCCTATAGGCCATGAGTTACTTAATTGACAGGTATTACATCCATACAATACACAGGATAGTCACTCTACATGCTTTAGTCTCCATGATCTTCTGAGCTGGGCTTTACCCCCGTCAGTTGGTTTTAGGGATCTTCCTCTGTGGACATGCTAGGGCAGAGGTAGACATCTGGAAGTTAACGTCCATCATTCTTGAAGGGAATTTTTATTCTCTGACTCTTCATTAAAGTGTGGTTGGGAGCACAGACACAGGGAGATCTTGAGAATGTGATGCAGCCCAGCACAGCAGGGCCTGTGACCCTAGAAACAAGCAGTTACAAAGTTACTGTGGGTGCTTACCTGTAATGTTAGCATTCAGGAAGCTAAAGAGGAGAATTTTGAGTTCAAGGCAAGCCTGATCTGCATGGAAACACTATCTCACAAACTGCAACAAAACAAAATACAGCCTTAAGCTAGAAATTATTTAAAAAAAAAAAAAAAAAGACATACTTAGCTGGTAACAAAGTCAAAGCCAAGGCGTTAAGCCTGTATGGAGAAAGTTATAAACTCTTAGTGACGATCTTCAAACGAGACCCGAAAAAAAGATAAAGATAAATCATGTGTAGGGTACAGGAAGGCATCATATTGTAGGACCATTTTCGAATCAACTTAAAAACAAAATGTAATTCAGTTCAGCATTCCAATGCTACTTCTTCTGGGACCAGAGCGTATGAAACTACTTTAAAGCTTTTATGGAATAATAACTGAGAATGACAAGAGGCCTCCTGAAAAATTATAAAATTCTATTACATACACATGTATTTATATACACATATAAATAATACTAAAGTATACTATTATCTAAACAATACGCTTCCCACGGGGAAATAAAGCAACAGAGTAGCAGTCAAACAGACCCAGAGAAGGTTTGCTGCCTTTGTGGGGACATAACACATGTACCAAGGCCACTTACCTGCGATGTGAGGAGAGCGTAACACTTAAGTCATAAGAGGTAACTGGCCATTTGGGTTGGGGGTTGGGGAGAATGTCAGACCTCAGTCCTCACACTAGAAACAAAAATAAATCACAGATAAAATATCAAGAAGCCATGAATGTAGAAGCTCAGTCCCCACTGTCAGAGAAGTAGAAAAAGGCTCTGTGATCTCCTGGGAAGTCAGTGCTGCAAAGGCCAAGGCTCCACTACTTTGTGACAAACAACTCCAGGGGGATTGCAATGCTGAGTTCATTGTCGCAACATGAACCTGTCCTAAGCCCAGGACAGCACATGAGTCCAACCCAGCCATCTCCAGAATGCAATGGCCCAATCCAGAAGAGACTGGGAGGATTCCTTGGGACTGAGCATATATCTCAGTGGTAAACCAGATGTTTATCTTGGTAAAGGCCCCAAATGAGATGACACAAGAGTTGTGCCAGCCAAATGTCAGCACCCAGGGAACACTGGGTGGGACTTTTATATGTTTAATTTTATTCTCATCTTTGGCATGTCTTCTAACTAACTAGTCACTCCTGGGAGACCCCCTGCCCTACATCCTAGATTCCAGTGACCTCTCTTCCAGTTATTAATATCTAGACACTGGCCCTGCAGAAGTAGCAGAAGCTGAAGCTCATGGCCCATCATGGCTTGTATCACTGTTCTCTGCTGCTTGGTTTAGGTTGTACTGCTGTTTGACAGTCAGTATTGCAGTTTCGCTGGCTCGATGTCTTCAACCTGTGGGACTTTCCTTCACCGTTTTGCACAGTCTCATACTTAACTCTTGGTGAAAAATCCAGCCTGCCTGACCCACTATCTCATTTGCTAATGGACTATGTTTATTTGTTTTTTCCTAGTCAAGAAATTTGTCTCCACTCACTTAGAAAGTCCCTGTATCACACTGAACTCTCCTCATTAAATGTCCCAGCATCTTTCTTAGTACCAAGCTGAGATGCCTTGGGGATCTTGGAGAACCTGAAATTGTTCTTCCATAGAGTAATCTTAGAAAAGCAGAAATCCTGAAACACAGCTGCTTCTTTATATAACTGAAGACCATGTCCTAACAGGAGGCCAAGTAGTTTTTATACCCCAGACTTCCTCCTGCAGGGTCTGGTGCTGCCGTTCTCCATTTGTTTGAGGAGGAATCTATTTCTCTACTGACTTGAGAGTTGTGATCTCATTCACCTTGGTAAGTTAAGGAGTCATTCGAATAGAGTAAAGGAATAACCACAGAGTGGCTTCTTGGTGACCAGGCGTGATACTTGGGGTCTTTTATCCATGTATATAAAGTATACCAAAATACCAAGAACTATTAATAATCATTTTTATTTTATTTTTGTGTATGAGTGTTTTGCCTGCATGTCTGTCTGTGTACCATGTGGTGATGGAGACCAGAGGAGAGCATTGGACTCTCTGAAATTAGAGTTATAGGCAGTTGTGAGCCACCATGTGGTTGCTGGGAATGGCACCAGGGTCCTCTGAAAGAGTAACAGGTATTCTTAGCCACTGGGCCATCTCTCAGTTCACTCCCAGTAAAACAACAAAATCTGATCTTACCTTTCCCCATTCCACAGTGGAACCCACAACATTTTCATACTCAAAGTTGGTAATATGAATATTTAATTATACCCATATAATAATTACAAGCAAGGGAAGTTGTTTGTGATGTGTAATTACTCATTTAAAATGAAAACATTCAAACATCTCGATGTAGGAACCACACGGGACAGGCCCCAGAGAGCCCTCCCTTACTTTCATAGTTGGAGTGTTACTGTTGTTTTAAATTCGGGAAGAAGCCAATGTTCCTGAGGAGGAGAGGGGACAAGAAGGAAAATCTCGGGAGTTCTCAGTAACTGTCCTACATGATGTATCATAACACCGTGGTGCTTTTCTCCATCTCAGGGGCAGGCTCTGGTGGACGGTGGGTTGGCATGGCATAGCATACACATCAACCTACTAGTCTAAGTAAGTAGGCAGAATCCCATCAGAGGATGTGGGGTCGGGGAGAAGCATTGTTAACCTTCCCCAGGAGAGCAAGGGAGAAAACCAAAGTGGGGTTGGGGTCAGGTGATGTATGGGAAAGAGATTTAGATGAACTGAATATACCATTTCCATTTTGATGGGAATTCACTGTTTTTTAATTACTGCCAAAGACCAAGTGTAATCATAGCTGACAGCCAGTTTGTAGTAATGCTTGTCTGAGCATCTTTGGCTCCCAGCCTGATTTCCTTCACTTACTCTTTGAGCGATGGCTCTAACTTTGCTGCACTTCCATTTCCTCATCCCTTCTACAGAAGTATGCAGATGCATCATGGGTGAGGTCAGGTCACACACAAAGGACCTACTGCAATGACTGGGGAAAGTCTAGCAATAGACGGATGGGTTTTCTGCAGAAGTGTTAAGAGCAGATGAGATAAGGGTAGTCTTATCGACAGTTTCGGTGTCATTTGTGGTAATAAATCGAGCTGAGAGCTCTTGTGGGAAGTGCTCTAAGTGCTACTATAAGATCTTTGGATTCTAATCTATGTAAAGAATGTATTCACATCATCTTGAAGAGGATAGTAGCATGTGCCCATCCATGTCGTATCAGACAGACAGTGTTGGATAGGTTCAGTGTTGGAGATGAAATTAACTTGATATCAGTTATTAGCTTCAGGGGCAGAGGGTGTTAAATGAGAGACAAGACTGTTGTTTGCTCAGAAATTAACTCAATATCCTCAGCAACAGCAATGAAAGGGTTTGATGGGGTAGAAGGCATGATGTCTGCCGCATGGGGGATGATGGACCCCTGAGAGGAAACTTCCGATTTCTCCTTCATGTTCTTGTGCTTAGGCTCTGGCCTGGTGTGCTCCACAACTCCCTCCATGGACTCTTCCATCTACTACAGGTACCATGCTTGGTTGGTTTTATTTGTTTGGTTGGTTGGGTTTTTTTCTAGATTTATAAGGTTTAATTACACTTAAGATTTGATTTCAGAATATATTTTTTTCAATGTGAAAATGCATTTTGAGGAATTAGCCTTTGATTTGCCAATCATCTCTGATAATCTTTTAAACTTCTAGATATGTTTTATGCATACACATGTACATATTTGTACATGTATATATTCATGTATTTATATTTTATGCACATAAATATTTTAATTTTAACTCAACCTTTTCAATCACATAAACATTTTAGATTAGACTATTATAAATTACATACATTTATATGACCTTATGAAATATAGACCATATTTCCCAATTATATGGAAGTGTGGGTTACTTTTCTTTTCGTTTTAGATTGGATATTTATTTTATTTATATTTCAAATGTTTTCCTCTTTCCAGGTCTCCCCTTCAGAAATCCCCTATGCATCTCCCCTCACCCTGCCTCTATGAGGGTGCACCCCCACCCACCCACCCACTCCCATCTTCCCTCCCTAGCATTCCCCTACACTGGGGCATCGAACACCCTCAGCTCCAAAGGTCTCTTCTTGCACTGATGTCCAACAAGGCCCTCCTTTGCCACATATGCGGCCAGCACCATGGGTCCCTCCATGTGTATTCTTTGATTGGTGGTCTAGTCTCCGGACGCTCCGGGGGGTCTAGCCAGTTGATACTGTTGATCCCTCCATGGGGCTGCAAACCCCCTCAGCTCCTTCAGTCCCTTCTCCAACTCTTCCATCCGGGTCCCCATGCTCAGTCCAGCGGTTGGCTGTGAGCATCCACCTCTGTATTTGTCAGGCACTGCCTGAGCCTCTCAGGAGACAGCTTATCATGCTTCCATCAGCAAGCACTTCCCAGCATCCATAATAACCTCTGGGTTTGGTGGCTGTATGTGGGGTGTATCCCCAGGTGGGGCAGTCTGGGACCTCATAAAGTTACAAAGCTTCTGTAAGGCAAAGGACACTGTAAATAGGACAAAACGGCAACCTACAGATTGGGAAAAGATCTTTACCAATCCTACATCCAATAGAGGGCTAATATCCAATATATATGAAGAACTCAAGAAGTTATATTCCAGAGAACCAAATAACCCTATTAAAAAATGGGGAACAGAGCTAATCATAGAATTCTCAACTGAGGAAACTCAAAGGGCTGAGAAGCAACTAAAGAAATGTTCAACATCTTTAGTCATCAGGAAAATGCAAATCAAAACAACCCTGAGATTCCACCTCACACCAGTCAGAATGGCTAAGATCAAAAGCTCAGGTGACAGTAGATGCTGGCGAGGATGTGGAGAAAGAGGAACCCTTCTCCATTGCTGGTGGGATTGCAAGCTGGTACACCACTCTGGAAATCAGTTTGGTGGATCCTCAGAAAATTGGATATAGTACTACCTCAGGACCCAGCTATACCACTCCTGGGAATATACCCAGAAGATACTCCAACGTGTAATAAAGACACATGCTCCACTATGTTCATAGCAGCCATATTTATAGTAGCCAGAATCTGGAAACAACCCAGATGTCCCTCAACAGAGGAATGGATACAGAAAATGTGGTACATTTACACAATGGAATACTACTCAGCTATTAAAAACAATGACTTCATGAAATTCATAGGCAAATGGATAGAACTTGAAAATATCATCCTGAGTGAGGTAACTCAGTCACAAAAGAACAAACACAGTATGTTCTCACTGATAAGTGGATATTAGCCCAAAAGTTCCGAATAAGCAAGATTCGATTCACAGACCATATGAAGCCTAAGAAGAAGGAAGACCAAAATGTGGATGCTTCAGTGTTTCTTAGAAAGGTGAACAAAGTACTCACAGGAAGAAATATGGAGACAAAGTATGGAGCAGAGACTGGTTAGTTTGTTTTTAACTCTGTCATTGCCTATCAGCTTCTCTGAAGATACTGAAACATTTCAATTCCAGGTGCAGCAACTACAGTTGTTCCAGACACCAAATCACTTGCCCTTTCGGCCTTAGCGAGAGAGAACATTCTTCTAAAGTCATCTTTGGCTTGAAAACAGGGAATTGTAATTTGCTTCCAATTTTGAAGCTAGTCTTGGTTCTACCTTCAAGGAAATGATGTGTTACATTTTAGGAAAGTGTTCTAGGCACAGGCTATGTGGTGTTAACAGTACTGTCAGTTAGAATACACAAAAGCCACCACTGAGTGTGAGTTGCTCCCCCCTATTTTGATGTAACCAGAAATCCCAAGTTATAATTACAGTTCATTAAAAACTGCCCTAGCTCTTTTAAAACTTGATGAAGGATTTGAGCAAAATGTCAGATACAGCCTCTGCTGCTACAAATTTATGGGTCCCCAGATGTTTGGACTTGAGAAATTTTTAGTTACTGGGATGTCATAGGCTCGATTCTCTCTGCTATTCTGAGAGGAAAAATCCTGCCTAATGTCAGAGTGAACCAACTATGTGTCATCTGGAAGCTCTGTGTTTCCAGGCCCAACACTGGCCAGCCAGTAGGGACTTCTTGGAATTTGTGTGCTGAGATTGTGTGAGGACCTAGAGTGGCAATGGACTTAGTGGGTCAGTAATGTCTGCCACATGTCCACAAGTGGTGGAGAATACCAAAGACCAGGATTGTTCATTCCTGAGAATACTATCTAAGAGGAAGACAACATGGAGTTGAAGGAATATCAGATTAACTCTCTGTGTGTTCTCTGATGATCCATTTTGTTCCCAAGAAAACTAAAGACACCATGCAAGCATACACAGTTTATACATGTGAGAATATAGAACTGCTTGATCTAGGAAAGTCTTCTGGCTTTTACTAGCTAAGACTGTCCTTGTGGGTAATTGCATGCCTTTGGGGAGCCTCAGTTTCTTTACAAAATTATTGAAATAGACCAGATCACCTCTGAGATCTCTTTTAACATAAACACATTATACACATACACACATACATGTACACATACATACATACATATACACATATATACATATGTGTGTATATGTATATATGTATACATGTATATGTATATATGTATGCATGTATGTGTATATATACACACAATAAAGAGTCATCTGCAGGATATGACCCTTTTAAACTGCTTTTCAGTACCAGCTTCCTTGCTAAGCCTCATTCTATCTTTAAACAATACTTTGAATTAAGCAGCTAATGTCACTCCAATTATAAAATTAGGATTCTAAGTATACAGAAAATTAGGAGTTTCCCCAAGATCAGAGCTTTAGTGAGAACAAAAGCAAGAGAAGCAAGTTATGAAGCTTAAACTGAAGTGGACAGGCTAAGAGAAAAGCCACTAGAATAAATAGATTCAGCAGAATCTCCAATCCATACCTGTTGTGGCTCTTGGGTAGCAGCATCACCATAAATCCCACCATGCATGAGCGCTGACTCATGAAACTGTCTCCCTGAAAGTCCCAGTTGCAGGCAGATCTACTGAATACTCTCCTTTTCCCCCAACAACTGTTTGCTGCTTATATGACCTCTGAGCATGCCCTTGTGAGCTCTGACTTTCTGAGCCAGGTAAGTATCCTTAGCTTCTGGAGTCTTAGAAGCCTCCCCTCTTCCTCATGGACGGAATGCTTCTCTGTGAGTAGGTCTCATTGTAGCCCTTCTACCTACACCCAGTAGGATGGGCTTTTCATGCTTGTGCCCTGTCTCCATACTATTACCTTCAGGACTGGCCAGCAGACAAACTGAGGCAAAGTTGGAACAATTATAAAAGGCAATGGTAATCAGGTCATATTACATTCTTGGCATTACTATATCCTCCAGCATTGCCTGGGTCCCTATGCCAAATTTAAGCCTTCTGGTCTACCACTGAATGACCAAGGTAATGAAAGAACATAAATGCAAACAAACAGCAAGATGTACCAGTTGCTACTTCTAGGTTAAGGATCTGTAGCCAGCTTTAGAGCTGCATCAATCATATCCAAGACCATTCTCCTAGCCTGATCTTGAAAGGATTGACCCCTCTCCATGAAATCAGGCTGGAAACTCTGTTGGTCCAAGGAAAAGCCCTGGACTTCTGCCAAATGCCTAAAAATCTTGTAGTGGAAATATTCTTTTAATTGTTGTCTGTGGACCACCACCACCAGCATCATCAGAGAGCTGCTTAGACAGGAAAAATATCCATTCCCCAAACTGATATATATATGGAATAAGAATCTGTATCTGCACAAGATTGGAGAGGATCTGAAGTATGACTTCTGAGCCATAAAGCAGTGGCTTGGGAGTTGAAGCCATAGCTCAGTTGGTGCTTGCCTTGCAAGCACAAAATCCCCAGAACCCAGGTTTTTTTGGGTTTTTTTTTTGTTTTTGTTTGTTTTTTTAAAAAAAGCCAGACATGGTGCTGTTTGGTTGTAATCACAGTGTGGGTTAGGTTGGCCATGTGGATTCCTGAGCCTTGCTAGCTAGCCTGCCGGCCTGGCTTATTTGATGAGTTTCAGATCAAGGAGAGACCCTGTCTTAAAACTAAGGTGGACAAAGCCTAAGGAAGAATAGCCATTGCCCTCTGTCCTACACACACACACACACACACACACACACACACACACACACAAGAGCGAGAGAGAAACTGAGAGAGACAGAGTGGGGGGGTGAGGAGAGAGAGCGAGAGCACAGTGGATGTTCAACCATTTATAAACTTCTGATATCTGCACGCTAAATTATATCAATCAAACCCCTTGGGTGGTGTAGGAAACCCTCAGGGCTCCCCCAGTTAATTTTAAAGAGTGGCCTATGTGGGGAACCACTGCATCAACACTACCTGCCCCTTATTCTTACATCAAACTCACTATTGCCATTTCTTGACATGAAGTGGCAGCACCATAGCAGGGGAACTCTCCATGTGATCTAAGAACAGTGTAATGAGTTTCATAGACATAAGCTGATTCCATTTAAAGCATTGGCTTTTTCTTTTGAAATTACGTTCTTACTATTTCCTTCTGTCGTGGTTTAAAATGTCCTCTCTTTTATGAGATGATATAAAGCATAATTACCATTCATTAAAAAATAGAGAACAAACCTGACTTTGGAGGGTATATGGCAGGGAGAGAGGGTGTCAGGTAGCCTGGAGTGGCCTCTATCTTGTAGCTGGGGTTGCCTTTGAACTGATCTCTCATACCTTAGGAGTATTAGTCTACTCCTAAGGACTGGAATAATAGGCCTGATCCAGTACACCTGGTTGATGTGGTGCCTGAGTTCGAATCCAGTGACTCATGCATGCCAAGCAAGCACTAAGCTACCTCCCCAGCCCGCAAAACGGATTTTTAAAGATGAGATGGTGCTAGCTCATAAGTTCGGGGGGGGGGGGGGCTCTTATACTGGAACTAAGGGGCCAATTTCACGGGGAAGTGGTCTTCTTCGAAGCCTGACTAGTGGGCATCTCCCTGAAATCCAACCTCTACCCACCTTGACCTACTGCCTCATAGATCGACTGCAGCAAGCTGCAACCATGTAGCTTGCCTAATCCAGCTGTCCATTGCTGACAACAGCCCCCTCTAAGGTCAGTGGAACTAGAGGAGTCCCT
Source organism: Rhynchomys soricoides (assembly GCA_019843965.1). Taxonomy (NCBI): domain Eukaryota; kingdom Metazoa; phylum Chordata; class Mammalia; order Rodentia; family Muridae; genus Rhynchomys; species Rhynchomys soricoides. The sequence goes on from JADRCH010000089.1 coordinate 1,393,358, forward strand.
CGCAGCAGCTCTACTTAAGGGTACACCTGCAACCTGATGGACAGCCATCAGGCTTCCCAAACTTAGCCAAATGAGGCTATCTTTCATTAGCTATCTATCAGGAGGCCTCCACCAGGCTGCAGGATCTGAGGGCCATTTAATTAGGCCCTGCACCACTCTCTGGTGTGAAAAGGCTCTCAAACGCTTTGATTCCCTGCTGCTTCTCAGCAGGAAGTTGTTGGCGATAATTGACATAGGATTTCCTTGTTAACCAGCAGCAGACATGCCGGATTAAAGCGACAGAGATCTCAAGAAGAAAGTGGAAGAGATAAGGAGCTTGGGAAGACTTCTGCTTATTTGGCACTCGAGGACTGGAAGAAACAGCAATAACCCACTCGAGTGGTGACTCCGGAGTGGAAGGGCTTCCCCTTATCAGACCCATTTCAGCTTGGCTGATCAAAGATTGACTCCCCGTAAAATCACATAGGCCTGGGGTTTGTTAGTTTATTAAGCGGCAGGTTTTGGGAATTATCACAGGTTTAAAGATGGATTGCAGTTTATGTGAAGGGGGGAAGAGGACTATCGGGTTTTCATCTTAACAATTATAAAATATCACAGCTGAAAGCTTACTTGCAAATGACATAATTTTCCACTGCCAACCAAACAGGTCATTGTGAGGCCGTGTGTAGGCGTTCTCCAGGAGGGAAGAAATTAACTCTGGGGAAGAGGAAGGCCCAGAGGCCTCCAAGCACCTTGTTCTGCTTCGGGAGCCCTTGTGATCTCATTTGCCCTGTGCGAGCCTATAGGTAATTATATTTAATTTCTTACTGGGGCCATTTAGGTCAGCTTGCATTAAAAAGAGAGGTAGGAGACACACAACCCGCCAAGACAAGCCGAACAACACCGTTGTGATAAATGCTAGGGAAATAGAATCTCGTGTGTGGAGGGAAATAAATGAATATTTTGCAGTAGAGACAATCATTGTGTGTTAGTTAATCACCCAACCTTACAGGAGCGCACGTGACATTAATATAGGGCTGGCAGCTGTGAAGGCATGTTAGGAGCCTTCCTTTTGACAGCTCTATACAGGTCCTAAAACAGTGGGGCCAGGGGACACATTTGTACTGGTGCCCATGACCAAGGACCCATGTTTCAGGTAGAAAACAGGATCACACCAGCTCACATATCTGCCAACTTTTTAAAAAGGCATCTATTGGCTTGGGATTTTAAATTATCCAAGAAATAGGTGTTTGTAGTAAAGAATTTCAGAAATATGGCTGTAGTGTGAAATTATTAAAAACAATCCATACTAACTCTGGCTACTCTCTGGCTGCAGGGGTCTCCCCACCCCCATGGCTATCCCCATGTGGCTGTCCGCCCAACTTCCAGCAGTTCGCCTTGGCAAAATACAAAGCGAGGCTAAAAGAATATTTCCTCTTCCCAGTGTAAACACTGCAAACGGCCTAGAGGATTGTGTGATTTCGTATAAAATCAAGCTTGCTCCTGCCTTTAAAAAAATGCATGGTTTACCTAATAAGCTGCATTTTCCTCTAGCTAGTAAATATCGCTTGAGTGTCTTATTTGGGTTTGTGGTATCACATATGATAACATAATTTCCTCAGCTAGCACTCAGTGGGCCCAGCATTTGCTACTCTGTCCAACGCTGAAATGACCAGGTGTGTGTATCAGTCTCTACATAGGCATTTTACCGTCTCCTTGGCAGAGTTAGACTTAAAAGCAGAATTCCTGCCTCAAAGGACCAGGGATGTGACAGCGATACTCAGGTTTGCATCTTTTCAACCCAGCCTACAAATAATTTCTTATGCTGAGATCTGAAGCATTTTGTATCTTCTGACGTGAAATGAGAACAGGTGGGACCCATTCTTTCACTGACCAAGGAGCCCGCGTTCTGTCTCCCTCGGCTGGGCTCTCTGAGTCTGAACTGACCTTCAGCTAAGTCCTGTGACAGCGATAATAAACAGTGCTCAATAACCCAAGTTCAATAATCCAAGTTCATAGGGCCAGCGTCTAAAGGTAATAGCGTCAGCACTGGGGACTTAAATACATCTTGTATTCGAGAACTCCAGGTTCATCAGCAAGCCTGTGTGCAAATAGGGTTGATTTAAACAAACCAACAAACTGAAAATGAGCCTGGGAGAGGGGGGAGGGGAAGCTCACTTTCAACCAGTCTTCAAGGGGGAAGGGGTGAAGATAAACAAGATAGCCTCCAAACCTGATCTAGCAGAGAGAAGTCACTGATGATTCTTTTTCTCGGTGCCCTTCCCATCATTCTTTGGCAAGTTTCAAAAAATCCAATGGCTTCTCGGTTGAGATGTGCTTAATATCTCTGGTGTGATGCTGCTCAGAACGAAAGGGGTCTGCAGAGACCAGAGATTTTCTTTTTCCTCATAAATTAGGCCTGGTGATACACTCCTGTAATCCCAGGAGTGTAGGTGAGACAGGGGAATTCAAAGTTCAGTCATTTTCTGCTACCTGGGGGAGGGGGAGTGTTTCAAGGATAGCCTGGGCTACATAAATCACCTTTAAAAAAATAAAATTAAAAGATAAGAAAGGTTAAATTAAAAATTGAAACAGTTTTTGCTACTAAAAGATTTTTTTCCTGCATATTTTGTTGTGAAAAGAATGCAGGGAAAGTGTCCTTAGTACACAGCACTATGAAATTAAATTAATACATACATATGGAAAAATATTCTTTAGGAAAACAATTCTATATACTATATAGAATCAATGAAAATGCTATTCCTCATGGTTTTTATTTGTTCTATGCAATTATTTTTAAAACAATTGTCTGCTAACACAGCGTCAGCAATATTTAACCGTTTGTTATTCCAAAGTCTTTTGTATTCTTTCACCTACCAACAAAGCTGGAACCTGGCCACTTAACTCCTCATATCCAAGACTAGAGCCCACTGTTTGCTATTCACAGTGAGCCTGGACACAGGCTGTCATGAACCAGGCACCAGTTAGCTGATTCTAGGCTGACGGGCATGGCATTTTCTTTTCCATCTTAAGATTTCTGGCTCTTTTTAGTTTGGTGAGTCTCCAATGATCCCCTAAAACAGATGCAATGATGTCTTTATCCACAATGTAGCCTCAAGGACTGAGGGCAGGCATGTCACATTTCTGTGCCAGTAGCCTTAACTTTCAACACTTTGTCCATCCACGGGGCTGAAAAGGAACCAGTACCTTATCCCCTACCCTGCCGATGGGTGACTTGGAAATCATCTCAGCAGCTGATTTGCTCAGACAAACATCTGTCCAGGAAGGCATGCAAATGGAGAAGGATCAGAGACAGAAATAAAATACAGAAAGGAGATATCACCCTTCCACCTGTGCTGAAGCAGACCTCGGGGAGAATAGCAGACCCAGATCCTTCATACCTCTTTTCCCCCTTGTAATTCAGGGTGCTGAAAACAGAGACAAGTGAATTTGACTAATCGTTTTCTCATCTCAATCTTGGGAAATTCCCAGCCAAGTCTGGGAAAATAGCACAATGCTCTCAATGCTAGCAATTCTATCCAACTCAGAATTCTGGCTTTCCCAGCACCATGGAGAATAAAGTCTAAGCCAGCGCTTAAGGCTATATGTGCAAATCATATCACAGAGGTGGCCAAGAGGCTGTGTCTGAATGTCAGTGGTGAGCTTGCTTTTTTAAAGGAAGAAGAGTTTGGATTTTCAATTTCATACACAAGGGAACCCCAATTCTCAAAATCCTTAGCTCTTTCCTTTCAGAGTCCAACAAAACAAGATTTGTTTTAAAATTCCTTCCCCTCAATAGAGCCTTAGATTGCTTCCATCAATTATTAAGCTGCTTATTTTTTTTAACCACAGGGAAAGGGCATCATATAATATATGGTATAGTCTATAGTCTCAATGTACAATCAATAAAATATATGTAGCATACAGTATATAATATAATTCTATATTAAAGTAACTTTTTTTTTAAAAATGTGAATTTGTGCACAGGAACTTTGTTTTCTCCCTCCTCCCCCCCCCCCCCCAGTCCTTCTATAGCTGATACTCTGCAAGGAGATTTTCCTGCAGGCTGCTGGAACAGCTCCAGGAGAAGGACCCAGGAGAACATGCTCACAGGCAAGCCAATTTTCTCAGCACCCATAACGGAAGGGCCACATAAAGGGTGAAAAAACACAAGTGAGGAATGTAATCATTATTAGTATCCTTAGTATTGTAACAGCCCGGAAAAACATTATAGAAGAACAAGATTTTAGACAAGAAGTTTCCATTTGCAACCTTAAAACATTACAGTTACAAGATTTTAGGACAAGTTTCCATTGGTAACCTTGTTCTCACTCCTCAAAGATTGTCTAAGACTGTGCCTTTATCCAAGAGCTGATGAATGAGGCAGGCAGCTTCTGCGGTCTGCCCCCCTTTCCTGAGATCACAGACATACATGAACTTTTTATGTTCTTTAAAAAGTTCACGTATGTACGAAATGTTTCCTTTATGTACAGAATGATGACATCATCCACAGAAGGATTAGTAGGAAGTCTACTGGATCCTATACAGAGAACCCCTCGCATAGGTATGGCATCATTGGAATGACTGGAGCTCACTGCACAGAACTTGCTATCTTTCTCTAAAAATGCAAAATTCAGTTTCAGCCTAGAAAATGTATGTGTGTGTGTGTACGTAGTGGGGGCGGGTCTGTTTTCACTTTTCGGTGGCAATTAGGGTCTGTGAGGTGCCTGTTTGAGCAAGATTGTAAGGTTTAGAAAGCTACGCATCTGCTTTTCATGTCTCAGATACTGGCATGGAACAGACATCATCTCTCATGCACTAGGTTTTTTTTTTCTTTCTTTTAATAGCCAGAAGTCTTGATGATAAAGACAAGCAACCACCTAATAGAGAAGTGATTTCAAGACAGCACGCCGTGGCTGCCTGGTGTTGCCTTCCTGACAACCTATAAAAGCGCCATATTGATGAAGTGAATGAGGCCCTCTCTGGTCATTTTCAACTAGGAACTAATAACCCACCCTCCCCGTGCTATCAGGGATGCAATAACCTCCATGAAAACTTGGTTCATCTCATAAATCACTCAGGAATGTTTCTATTTCTTTCTCTGGACACATTGCACATCTGCTCAATGAAAGGAGGAAAGAGGCAATATTTCTTTGATCAGGATCGCCCGCGCGCTCTCTCTCTCTCTTTTAATATTCTCATGTCTCCCCCTCGGGATGCTGCTATCTTTTCAAGTGGGTGCAGAGAGTCCATCACTTTCTAATGAATGCAGAGAATTTATGAATTTGAGCTATAAAACCAAATATGAAGGATTTTAGTTCATCTCAATCTATATTTTACATTGTCATGAGAAAATAAAGCGGGCCACAAAGCCGTATTGTGCCCCGTTCACTAAATCTCCTGATTTCTCATGACCTCTCAATGTGTTCCATTTGTGACCACATATGGAAGAGGGTTGCAAACAGATGATTGCTTCATGTTTTCCCTCAGACATGTCTAAATGCATAGCATGCTTTTCAGACCATCTTGGTTGTGGATGGGGAGAGCTTGGCCAACACAGCAGACATCAACCTCAGCTAATATTGTCATACAGTAACATCTTACTGATTCTGTTACTGTTTGCTAGGTACTAGAAGCATTTTAAAATTTGTAAAGTGGTTGTCATCTTATGTCCTGAAGCGGTTTAAAGCCTTAGGTCAGCTCCTGAGTTAGAAGGAATTATGGGAAGAAGATATCTTTTCTGTGCATGAAATAAAAGAAGCTGTGCAGACAGCTAGGGAAACTGTGAACTCTTGCTCTGTAGGGAATGAACTCTTGCTCTGCTGGGCTGCTCCTGCTGGCCTCTCGCACTGGTATAGTGAGGCTGATGGCAGAGCGAGCACAGCAGTCCAGAAGACCCCTGTTTTTCTGAAACTCCAGAGACCATGGGAGACATTTGTCATTCAACCCACCACACCATTTGGCAGCACTGTGGTAAGAAAATTCTACCAACCTGGAGCCCCTCATTTGGGAAAACAGCGTGGACATGGCAGAATGGCTACAAGATAGTCAACAAGTTAAAGAACCAGTTGTAAGGCTGGGAAGTTCAGCCTCATCTGTGGCATAGTAGGTGCCTCTGAAAGTGCTAACTGCTTTTCTCTCTTATAGTCAAAGCCCCACCTTGCAACTTGTCCACTGTGTGGTCCTGAGCATGCCACTTACCCTCTCTGGTCTTCAGCATGCTAACTGTAAAAGATTATCAAACATACCCCAGAGGGATGCTATGAAGGAGACAAAAGCAACTGTGGAGAACAGGACCTGCCGTGCAGGAGGTGTTACAGAATGTTACTTTTATAAAAATCAGATACTAGGATTTCACCTCAGCTGCTACTGTTCCTGTTCTCCCCCTAGAACACAAGATTGGGCCTAGCCACAGGCCCATCCCTTCTTGTTCAAAGCCACTGCAACTTCCTCCTAAATAAAGTTGTCAGGAACCATAACCCTCTGTGAATTATCAAGAAATGAAAGAACGGTTTCCACGTTTGCTTTTCCAACCAAACGAATGGCGATTGGTGCGCATTTGGGTTTGGAATGCTTGTTTTTGTTTAACATAATCATAGATTTTCAGAAACATCACAAGGAACAGACTTCTTGTGTCCCTGTACTGAGTTTCAGGGTCCACTTGAAACTTATGTCATCATGGCACATGTGTTTAAAACAAGAATCCAGCTGATAGTGCAGATAGAACATGCCGAATCAGAAAGTCTAGAATGTTCTAGGAGCAAAAACTTGTATTGATGCTAATGCAGCCTCATGTTCTATATGGATTCTACCGGGTTTTTCATTAATATATTTTTTGATACATGAGACTATGCGTATCCACAATTTAGCCTATTGGAATTGCCCAGTCCCCCCTCTTCTACTTTCCCTCCCTCCCTCTTATCCCCCCCCCTCCAGTTTTGCCTTTCTTTGCTTTACTCCACGTGTTGCTGGGGCAGGCTCACTAACCCATTTGCAGGCAAACAGATAAGGTTGACACAAGCCTAGTGTCTGGGCATAGGAGGAGAGCAGTCTAAATTTCAGATACAGTAGGCACTTGGCTCTCATAGCACTAAAGCTCCACTCTGGAATGTGGAGTCCACAGTGTCCCACTTCTGAGGTCCCTGGTCACTACGAAGGGAGAGAGGGGCCAATGCCTCCCTCCAGGGAATCTGGGATGGAAGGCCTGTACCCTGAAAGGTTTCCTCAATGCTGCAGCTCCCCTAGTAACTATAGGGAACATTCTGCTTCAAGCTTCACCAGATGGAACACTGCTGAACAGGACCCAAAAGGGCTGTAAAACTCTCTTTGGGGCCTCATTATTAAATGAAGAAATTGGGTTTATGAAACTTAAATATTGTAAATAAAGTAAACACATTTAAATGGACCAGGCTAGACCAGGTGTAGAAGCATTCAAGTTTATTATATACCTTACCTTTAGAAAATAATGTTTGGACTTAGGGAGGTGGTTCAGTCAGCAAAGTGCCAAGCAGGCAGGACCACCTTGGTTCAGTTCTCAGTTCTCATCACCAATGTTTATTTTTTAAAAAACTCTGGGTCTAGCAGTGTGTGCCTATAAACCCATCACTGGGGAAATGAAGACAGGAGTATCCCTGGGGCTCATTAGCCAGACGAGCTAGCCAAATTGGTGGCCCACATTCTAACATCAACTACATACACACTTGTGTGCATACACACTAATGCATACACCAAACAATTTTCACAGGTAATTATTTTTCTATTATGAAGAAACATTTAACAAAAACACCACAGTAATTTTTTTTCATGCTAATCATTGGATAATATCAGTGTATAGCTTAGACCTCAAAATTCAGCCTGGTAAAGAAAATCCACCCAAGGAGCCCACCTTAAAGGAGGATTTTCCCCTTGTGTAAAAGATATATTAGTGTGTATATGTGTGTTTAAATCATTAAACATTTAAATCTCCCCAATCAAACTAATGTCAAAGAAAGATACATTTTATCCTTACCAAGTTTGGTTTTACTGGCCTTACCTCTGGTGGATTTGCCTCAAGTGTGAAAAGAAGGGTGTTTTCTGAAATTTAAGCATTTTCAATAAGAACTTGATATGACCCAGCTGAGCTGTAAAACACCTGTCAGGCCTGTCCCCCAGCACCAAGATGACAAAGGAGGTCTGCCAAACACAGAGGGCCTTGAATGAGCCCAGTAGAACACACCTTTGTGGGGGCCCTTGGGGACTCTGGACTAATGAATTCAAAGCTGTGACTTGTAATTAGGGCAGTGTTAGAGCTGAGTGGGTGTTTCCAGATTGACTGAATGTATGTAAGTTGGAAAGAGCTAATGCTAATTACATAGAGCCTTTTCTCCTCCCCTCCAAGAAAATCTATTTTCTACAGACAAAGGAAAGAGGTGGGTAGCAGCTATTTATTAGGAGCCTACTATGTGTTTGAGCACCTACCATGTATTACCTTACTTGAGTGCCACAGAGCCTGTGGGAAGACAGTCCATTCTGAGATGAAGGGCATTCAAAACCAAGGTTTCCAGGTCTCTCTGAGGAAAATGAGGTCATTTCCTACAAAGCCACACTACCTTACAAGGCTCCTGCAGCCCACAGAAAATGCTGTTTAGGGGTTTCATTGACAGGAACCCCCAGGGATTTTATCTGAAGTCATTGTCCTAGTTGGGCAGCCCAGGTGGCCCCTTCCTTAAGCTCCTGTCCTGTGGTGGGTGAGGTGATAGTCTTATGTTACTATCAGGTGTTCTTATGATAGTCTACCAAGTCCTGGCCCAGTGGTTTCAACATTACCCACATTTACCAGAAAGGTTCTGAAGGGCCACCTCAAGGGTTAAATCAGTCCCCGTTCCCTATAAAAGCACAGTGTTTATTCATTGACACATGGGCACCCGGTGCTTGGGGTGACACGTTTTGTCACTGACATTTCCTAATATCATGACCCAATCCCTGTTAAGTAAACTCAGAAGAGGAAGAATTTATCTGAGCTCCTGGTTTGAGGGGAGTAATGACCTGGCCTTGGGAATGGGCAGGTTGCTTATACTTTATCAGCTGTCCACAAGCATTCGGGCTGGAATGGAACAAACTATAACCCTAAAGGCTGGCCCTTTGTTGATGTATGACCCCCCCACACACACTGGCCACCACCTCCTAAAGGCTTCACAACGTCCCAAAAAAGCGCCACCAGCTTCAAGCATACGAACCTGCAGGTGACCTTTTACATGGATACCATCATATATTTTATGGGTAATGTAACCATAACACAAACTCTTCACTCTGGCTTCCAAGTGCCACGTGGTCCCTCCCTTGTCAACTTCCAGTCTTCTTTCCTCCTACCTCTGGTCCTGCCTCTCAGCCTTGCAGCACCCCACCATGTATCCTGCTCACCCTCCACCCCCACTCCCTTTCTCATTCTTTAGCTGTAATCTTAAACACTGACTTGTCAAAGTGTCCGCGTGCCACCTTATTTAACAGCCTTCCTTGGTAGAATCAGTAGGTGCCTCTTCAGTTATGTTCTGCTTCATGTCTTGGTATTTCCTTTGTAGCATTTATTCTTTCTTCTAATTATATAGTTACACATTTGCATACTTGGATAGTTTTGTTGTTGTCCTTGCCTGTCTCATTTTGCCAGCTAAAACACTCTACTGGGGCAATATTTATGTCTCTTATTCCCTCCTTTGCTTTCAGTACCCAGGGGGTCGAGCACACAAAAGACACCAGAAACACATCTACTGAACGGCTGAAGATGATCAACACTTGTACAAGGTCCAGGGACCAGAGCACAGCCAGCATGGTGGAACTGCGCATGCTCGGTGGTCTGACTGCGCATGCTCGGTAATTTTACGTCCCTACAGGCTCAGCACATGCATCCCTGTATGAGACAGGAGCTCAAGGCCGTTGCAGTCCCAGATTCTCTCTCTGTGAGTGTCTGGAGGGAGAGTTGCTCCACCTGAGATGCAACTTCTGCTTACTTTCCATGTCCACTTTCCGGTCTGGGGGGTCCATGGATGCTCCTTTGTTTTCTTTCCCTAGTCAGATGGTCAGCCATGAGAGTTGCCTCAGATCAGCAGACACTATGTTTGCAGCTGAGTGTAAGGCCCGGATGGTCCAAGGAGGATCCTCAGAGGTCCTCCACGATGGGAAATGGGGACAAACACGGAGGTAGAGACTGAAAACAAACAAACCAACAAACGAAGAAGATCTAGGAAGTGGCAGCACATGGAAGCTACCATGGTAAGTGCTTTCAATGTGTGATGTACCATGCCAGAAATCAACAGGTCCTTCATTTAGGTCTACAGCAGACATGGTTGTACAAAGGGCCTGGATTACCCAGGGACTGAGTATCTGAGCTAAAATCAGATCTATTGAAGATGATGTAGTTTTCTAAGAAAATCTTTGTGGACGGAGCAGCTAGCCAAGCTGTTTGTACCCTGGCCTCCTTCCTGGCCTCCTTCCCCTCAACTCTGCCTCCTTATAAGAGACTTTGTGTAGAGCTGATGATCTGTGACCCTGGGTGGCCGAGAAGGGAGACTCAAACATCAGGTGATTCAAGATTAATACCAGATACTGGGACTTTGGTTTTGTTATTTTAGTAATCTCATGCTCCTGTTCTTGCTAGGATTCTGGTCACAAAAAGGATATTGCTGAGTCATGGTGGTAATATATGACTGAACCAGCAGTCACCATGCTAAGTACTAGAAGTAGGCACTTTCCCCATTTTGCAGATGTGAAAACTGAGGCTTCACACAGCTAGGGAGGCTTAGGACCTGCTCAGTCTCACCCAAGGAGCTGTAACAACCCTAGAGTGCTTCAGGGATTGTTGTTAAAAAGAAGACTTATGTTTGAAATCATTGGCCATTGTCCTTCATCATTCTCCAGACATGGGACCTCCAAGGTATGACTAGAAACCAGTGGTCACAAACCACAAGCAGCCCCTAGAATGAATAGTCCCAAACTCACCATCTTGTGAGGTCTGGTTCCCCAATACCCTGCCATACCCCAGTGAACTCTCTCGGTCCCTCTGCCACCTCCTTCCCCATTCATGATCAGGAAAGGCCAATCCAGCGTGTTTTCACTTTGCTATGCCTCTCCCACTCCTTGGTAGTGCAAAGAAAGCCACTTCTACACAATCAGAGCAGGATCAAAGATGGTGCCCATCCAGAGGCAGTGACATTTTGCTGACCAGCACCACTTAGTACACCTTTGTGGTAATGACATCATGTAAGATCCAGAGCAGGAGTGACATAGCTAACACCACTGCCCTCTTCAGTTTTGGCTTGTTTGTCCCTCCCCACCACCACCCCCTACTCCCCAGGGACATGAAGCACAGTGTTTATATCTGACCAAGCTAGATTTGGCTTCTGCTCTGCAACCTGCACCTGACTGACCTTGCAAAAAGTCTTTGCATTTTATCTCTCAGTTTTTTTCAGGGTGAACTAACAAAGAAAGAAAAGCTACATCAGAGGTCTTGGCTGTTGGCATTACTCAAAGATGGAATCACCTTGTCTCTAGGAAATTACCCTGTTTCCAGGAAGTTACCTGGAAATCTCATCCTGAATGACCTATCCCCCAGGAAGTCTGACCCAGGATACAAAAGTCCCTTGGCTCACAACTCTGGACGTCAACCACCTCAACCACCTCACCCACCTCACAAGCCCTGTATTGTTCCAGTTTGGGTTCCCAGGTAAGGAGAAAGAACTGCCTACTTGTTCAGCAGCCGCCCCGCCCTGGGGAGAAGCTGCTGTCAGCTCTGTGCTTCAGGGACTGAAAGAGAAGACAGTCCATTGAGTGACACATGTGAGGGCCCCACCCTGGGGGAATTCCCCAAAACAGATTCCTGGCTGACACTTTTAATGATGGGAGGGAATAGGGAACATGGGCTAAATGGCAGCTTAGGCCTGGGGGAGAGGAGGGATTGAGCTGTTTCCAGGTAGCTGACACCTTCCCCCTTACGGTTAGCTCATTTCATAGGTTTCTGGCCTTTGTTATGGAATCCTGTTGGGCTAGGAAGAGAGGCTGGGTGACAACAGATTTAGCTGAGGCTGGAGATGGATGTCCTGGATGGTTTCCATGAGAAGCAGCTCTGAGAGTTCATCTCCTCTTTGCCCTCCTTCTCTGAATGGCTGATTCAAGGGAACAATGAGACCCAAGACCTTGTCTTCTCTTTCTCACCCTGGGTTTAAGAGCAAGGGACTGGAGCTGGACATGCCTCCTTATCCCTGATCACTTAGAATCCCTTATCACTAATTCTCCAACCTTGGCAAGGGCCTTGGCCTTTGTGAGCCTTCCCACCATCACTTAAAAACTGAGACTACTGTAGCATCTGCCAAACACTCCATGAGAAAGCCCAGGTGACCTACAAGCACATAATAAAATCTTAGGATGTGCTAAGTGATTTTTTAATTAAATTATTAAGCTGGCCCTTTAAAACTTTAGGTTGATCTGGCAGGGCCCACATAGTAGACTTCCACTAGTAAAGCCATCTTGTCAGCTGAGCCCAGGGAGTGGACCCCAGCACCCTGCAGGGTATGCAGGAAAAAGGCTCTGAAGCCAGTTTGACATGATGGACTGGGTGAGAAGACACTATAGACTACAGGGAAGAGCGAGCTTTGGAAGGCAGGTGGAGAATGCGCAGCGTGTGGGGAGGTGGTGGATGGATGAAGTGTGAGCAAAAGATTATGGGCTGCTGAGAGCTAGCACGGGGCAGCAGGAGGGAGGAGGTAGAAAGGAGAGGCAAGAACTTGGCCAGGATCAGCTGAAGGATCGATGATACTGACGTGCCAACTGGGAGCAGGCAGTGGGAAGCAAGAAAGGGAAATCCGAGCTATGCCTCTCTAGGTGGCTGAGAAGCCAGAAAAGTGTATGCGTATGCATGCTGGCATGTGTATAAGTGCGAGTGAGTCCCCAAAACACAGACAACAAAGGGTGTCTGTCCTCAAGGACTTTGTGGTTGCCATGGCTACCTGCACAACCCCTGCTTTAGCGATTGGGAGTATAGGTAACAATGTAACAATGATAGGAACAACAAAAATATCTTCCTCAGTACCAGCACCGGAAGCCTCTAGTGTATACCTCATCTCAAAGCACAGGTGGAGTCAGCACCGTGATGTCCCCATTTTAGATACAGGAGTCAACACCCAAGGCCACAACACTTCGAGAGCCAGGGCCAGAATGCTGTACAACCTCACTGACTTGCAGTTACCATGACCCTAAACCATTCAAGGAAACAGGCGTTCCGCCAGGAACCCAAACTCCCTATTTGACATTGTCACAGAATAATTGTTTTGTTATTTGAGACAGGGCCTTGTTATGTAGCCGAGGTGGGCCTGGAAATTGAGATCCTCCTGAGTGCTACCATGTCCAACTCTCAAACTGTTTTGTAGCAGTTCTATAGGAATATAGCTTAACACCGATTGGTAGAGTCTGAGAAAAGTGGTCCAGGGGAGGGTGGATAGGAAGGTTTGGTTTGATCAGTGCATATTATATACAGAAGTAGAAGGATCACACTTAAGCCAATCATGCATGCTGTCAATGCATGTTAACATTAATGTATTATTGTATATGCATTATCAATACAAAATAAAATAAGACATTAATAAATCTTCATTTCTTGGTTGAAAGTAAATAACCAGTGACCACAAAAGACAACCAGGCTGGCTAGTTTGCTAGTTTGCTAGTGAGAATGAATGGCCAGTCCCCCAGGAGCTCTAGGGTCTCAAAGTGACCCTGACACCCACAGAACATTGTTGAAGAATGAAGCCACTAAATGTTTGTTGGTGACACATACTTTAGTGCAAAGAGGGTCATGACCATTAAGGACGAGACGAAGATGTATGATGATATGATGCTCATTTTTCTGACTGGATGTCCTTAAGGGTTTATTGCGCTCTGAGTATGGAGCAGTATTCTCAGCCTCCTGTTAAATCATAGAAAGTTGGTCGAAGCAATCTTTACAATACACAGACCTTGCAAACTGAATCAACCTCAGATTGTCCCTGACTGTGGTAACACTTGTTTCCTAACCTTTACCTATCATATTCATGGTTGAACTTGGACTAATGGTGGCCAGACACCCCTGCATTGTGATGCTCGGTTAAGGGAAAGCATTCTAACCCCACATCTTACATTTACCAGTGGTTATTAACACCGGCCCTGGTCAGCTGTGTTGAGGGCTCCCTTCCTGTTGCCATTTCCCAGTTGGGGTGTCATATCTCAGTGTTGTACTTTCCCTGCATCCTTTGAGAATCATAGGGGATAATAGGCAGATTGGAAGAGAAAGAGTCTGCCGTGTGTTGAACACGGATTTGACCATGTGGGTTTGTGAAGCCAAGCTCACAGGGCTGCTGCAGGCCCTGAATGGGATGGCCTATGTCCAGAGTCCAACAGAGTGCTACATGGTCATCCATGTGTGCAAGTGGGACTGTCTCCCTAACTTGCTTCCTCATGCTATGGAATTGGCCCAGTCTGAACTTGAACCCATGTGTTCTGATTTCATTATGCTGATGAAATAGTTTATTCATTTATTGTGTGTAGAGAGGGTATGTGTGCAGGGGACACCTGATGTGGGGGAATTCGTGAGTACAGATGCACTTGCTCACGTGTACCCTTGTGGATGCTAGAAGCTGAAGTCGGGTGTCTTTCTCAATCACTGCCCTCTGTTTTGGAAAAAGTCTCTTACTGAACATGTAGTTCACAGATTTGCTTATATTGGCTGCCCATCAACCCCTGGGGATCCTCCAGTTTCTGCTCCTTCAGATTTAGTGTCACAGGAACACACCTCATGGGAAATCCAGACTTTGGGCCTCATAAGCTATCTCCCTAGCCTCATGCTGCTGTCTTTACAGAATTGAGGACAGAGGTACTCATCTGAATCCAATAAGGAATATATCCTTACTAACTGATACGTACCTACCTTACACAATTCCTGGGGTAGTCACTGCATATCAATGGGCAGTTAAGGTGCTAAGGGGTAGGGGCCATGGTCATTGACATCACCTCCACTGGGCCATTAAGGAAGCTAAGTCAGATGTTCAGCTCTGGTCTTAGGATCTTAACATTTATTTTTCCATTGTCCAATGCAGCTCGTTCAGTTGTGAGGGGGAGGCAGGGGACAGGTGTCTGTCCCCTTTCCACCCTGAGAACAATTTGTCTCCAATATGGATAGTACCCACTCACAGAGAGAATAATTGCCAAAGACTGGAGACATTTTTGGTTGTCACAAATGGGTGGGACTGCAGCTGGCATCTGGTTGGAAGACACAAGAGTCACTGTTAGACATCCATCTGAGGACACCCATAGTCAAGACTAGCAAAGCTAAGATATCAATAGTGTCAGGAAACTCTGCTTTAAAGATGGATCAGAGAGGCACTGAGGTACTGGCAACTTAGATGTTTTCACATTTAAATAAAGACAAAGGCCCAAAGAGACCTCCATAGTTAGCGTCAACCACTTGGGGCTGTGGACTGTAAGAACTTGGCCAGCCCTGGGCTGTTCTGATGATCTCAGACATCCGCTGCTACCAACACTCTACAAACACACTCCCATCTCAGGATTCTGATCCCTGATGCAGCCAGACCAAACACATCAGGAAGCGGGTCAGGCCTCTAGACAGTACTTACCTACAGCTACTGGAGCATTCAAAGTGTACCGCACATCCAGGCCAGCCTGTGCTACCATGTGAGACCCTGCTTGAATGAAAGAGACCAAGGTGCCATGCAGATCCAGGGAGAATGGGCCAGGGTGCCCTCCAAGTCAGTGTTAAATCCACAGGAAGACGGGGGAAGCCACACTCTTTACAAGTGGTTAGTTCCAAAGGACATAGATGAGACCGGGTGCTTTCGCTTCATTTGAGCTGCCATGTGCTTTTCCAAAAAGCTCCAACAGTAAATAGGTTTCTATAGGGTTAAACCTCCAACATTAAATGGGTTTCTGTAGGGTTAAACCTCTACCATTAAATGGGTTTCTATAGGGTTCTTACTTACTTGCATATAATTTCAAACTTTAAAAATCAGCTAATAAGAGACTCCCATAAATCCGCACCCAATTTTGCAAATTGGGTGCATCTTTATTGCATTTGTCCTGTTAGTCCCCTGCCTCTTCTCCATTAGAGAGTAAACTGCAAACACTGGACATATTTTTGTAGGTGAGTGGCAGGCGCCGAGAGGCAGAGCCTCACCATCAACGGCTCTTAACTTTGATGGTTTGGGAAGATTCTATGCCTAGTTTGGCAAAATGCCCCTTCATTTCTGTTGTTTCCTGGGCACTAGACTCAGGTTGTGGGTTTAAAACAGGAACATCATGTAAGTGTGCTCTTCTGCAGCACTCACTATCTTTTTACACTATAGAATGGACAGGAAAGACAATGGGAAAGATCCAGTTTGACCTTTATGTGTGACTCTCTCGCTGCCAGCCCTCCCAAGTCTCATTTCTTCCAACACAGGAGCTTGGTTCTCTCTCCCTATTCTGTCTGTGTTGAGAGTTAATCTATTTGCTTTTACCCCATCCCCTCCATTTAGTAGCTATGTCTAGTATACTTGCTCTGTCCTAGCTTGGGTTATGCCTATACCCCCGGCATGGGAGGCAATTAAGTTCTTACAGAATTGAATTATGGCTTCCTGTCTCATCCTGGAACATTTGTGGAACTTTCGGGGGGGGGGGCACACACAGTCTTTTCTACCTCTCCCTAAATGCTCACAACACGGCACACTATCAAAATATCAGTCTCACTGACTAGTGTCTCTTTTCAGCTCTGAGGAGGCCTGCCCAGTGCCCAAGTCACTGTTGGTGCACGCTTCTAGAAAACATGACATTTGCACAGCCACCCAGCACAGGTTCAGGGCGGGGTACATTGACCCTGAAAGAGCTTCTTGAGAGCTGGCTTCTCTGAACTAATCAGCATGGGATATGATTCTGAAGAGACCATTTGCCACAGTAGAAACCTGTAGTCCCTCTCTCTGCCTTTATCTCTCTGTCTTGTTCTCTTTGAACTTGGTGCTAGCACCGGGATCACATGTCTTGAGTCAAACTGGCCCACTATGCCCAGCCTGGTAAGTTCTGTGCCTCCTGCACAGAGCGATCTTTTTATTTGACTAATGTTTGCTTTTTTGAAATCTTTGTGTGCATACACATGTGTGTTTGTGATTTCAGGCATCTGTGTTCTGTGGAACAGGTGTGGAGGTCAGGGGACATACTAGGGTGTAAGGACTCACCTTCTTCTATCTTATTAAGGCAGGGGCTCTCCTTTGATGCTAAGTATGACGTGCCCAGCCTGTGAGCTTCTAGGGTTTCTCTGTCTCTACCTTCCATCTCTTCATAGGAGTGTTGAAATCACAGGCATGTGCAACTAGTTCCTGTTTTTATCCCCATGGCTTCTGGGAATTTGAACTCATGTCCAAATTTATTCACTCAGTGGTGTGTGTGTGTGTGTGTGTGTGTGTACTTGCCTGTGCATGTGGGGTGGATACTGAATGTCCTGTTCTACTACATTCTGTCTTATTCCTTTGAGACAGCACATTCTCTCTGATGACCAGCAAGCCCCAGAGATCCTATTGCCTTTACTCTTTTCAATATGAGGCACTGCTTTTTATGTAGGCACAGAGATTTGAACACAGATTCTTACCTTTGTGCAGAAAGCACTCTTACCTACTGAATCATCTCTCTGCCCCTCCTTGCTTGACTTTGAAGAAAGGGTCTCTTATAGTTCAGGCCTGCTTCCAACTTCCTGTAACTGAAGCTGACCTTGAACTCATGGTCCTTCTGCCTGCACCTCCCCAGTGCGGAGATCACATGTCTCTAGCACCATGGGTGGCAGCAGCATTTCGTTACATCACAGGAATTTGAATGTGGCCATTCTTAAGCTATCTCTGGCACTCAGAGCCTTGCATCTTCACTTTGTAACTACTGGTTTTTCTGGTAACATTCTTCACTTTTAACTTTAAGCCCATGGGAAGTAAATGGGAATGAGCTGCTTTAAATTAAAGGGAAGAAAGAGTTACATTTTGACAATTTAATTGCATTCTTTCTGCCGCCTAAGTTTCTAAACAAGGCACTATACAGATCAAGTACACCAACTGTATTTTTAGATTCTCTTACAATTAACGAGAGTCCCCAAAGGAAACAAATTAGACTTTGTGTCCCACTCTTGGCTCCTCACTGGTAAGGAATGGTCTCAGAGGGCTCTAAAGAGCAGCGCACACTCAGTGGTAACTGTGTGATGGTGGGTGGAGCTCAGAGACCACTCCTCCATCTTTTTATAATCAGAAAACAAGTAGATGTCCCATGTCTTTCTACAGAGTCAAACTGAAATAACACAGTTGTGAAAAAGTATCAGACTCTCCAGCCACTAGAACTTGAGCCAAATATTCCTCTCTAGGTCACCCAACCTCGGGTATTTTGTTAAAGCAAATACGAAATGAGCTAACAATTAAGCACTGATTGAGTACCTCCTGTACACAACCACTTTGCTGCAAGGTAATGAACTGAGCTCAGATCTTGCCTCGCAGGAGTAGAGCTGGAGAGACAGGAGATGACCTGCTGGCAGTTCAGTGCAGGGTCAAAGGGTCATGGGAATGACTAGGAGGAAGTCTGCTCAATTCAGATAGCTTCATATCCCACTCTCACCCACTCTAGAAACAAGGGAATGTTTGGTGTAAGGCGTGAAATGCTGGTCAACAACAGGCTTGAACCCTGCTCCCTGCTCCTCTTCCTACACCACATTGCCACTGCCAGAAGCACTGCATGTGATTTCCAGTTAGCACAAATGCCAAGGGAATATTCAGCAGGTGCGTGTTGTATTCACACCTGGGATTAGGGAAGGCTGCAGGTGCATTGTGAAGCAATTTTAAAGGCTTATGTTTTCAGCATGAGGCTCCTGAGTCACACAAGTAGAAGGGGCATGTGAGCACTGAGCCAACAGGACAGGGAGCACATGGCCAGAGCTAGAACTGCCTGACAGAATCGCATTGGCCCTGGATATTTTCAATCACATTAGATGCGACTGTGTCCCTGTCTATCCTAGATCTGCATGGGCTTCTCCAGGAATAATAATGCATGTGTGTGTGTGTATGTGTGTGTGTGTATGTGTGTATGTCTATATGTGTGTCTATATGTGTAGTGTGTGTGTATGTCTATATGTGTGTCTGTATGTGTAGTGTGTATGTGTGTGTGTGTGTGTGTGTATGTCTATATGTGTAGTGTGTGTGTGTGTGTGTGTGTGTGTGTGTATTTGCTTCTGGAAGCTAGAGATCAACCTTGATGCTTTTTTAGTTACTTTGCACTTTGTTCTTTTTGTTTTGTTTTCATGTGTCTATGTGTCTATGTATGTATGTGTGTGTGTATCTGTGTCTATGTGTATGTCTGTATATGTGTATATGTGTATCTGAGTGTCTCTGTGTGTCAGTATATATAAATTTGTATGTCTGAGTGTGTATGTATATATGTGATA
Organism: Rhynchomys soricoides; assembly: GCA_019843965.1. Lineage (NCBI taxonomy): Eukaryota > Metazoa > Chordata > Mammalia > Rodentia > Muridae > Rhynchomys > Rhynchomys soricoides. The sequence goes on from JADRCH010000089.1 coordinate 1,412,790, forward strand.
TATGTGTGTGTGTATATGTGTGTATGTATCTATGTGTGTGTGTATATGTGTAGTGTGCGTGTGTGTCTGTATCTGTGTACCTATAGGAAGGGTGTCAGTGGAAGAAGTTGGTGGTTCTTATTGTTTGTTTGGGTTTTATTTCCTTACTGGCTCCTTGGATTTTGTCTATTTGGGTAAGTGTTTCTTACTTTTAATGGGACCTCAGTGGTTTGGCCAGGCTGACTGGTCAGTGAGACCTAGGGAGCCACCTGTCTGCATCCCCAGCTCTGGGATCAGTGCATTCCACTACACCCAGCTTTTAAAACCTAGATTCTGGGGATCAGATTCAGGTCTCCATGTCCCCAGCCCTTTCATCACTGTGTGCTTAATTGTTCTTTTTTTTTTTTTACTTTTGACAAAATAACCAATACAAAGAGATTCTACCTGCAGAAACTATAATGAGGATAAAATTCAACTAAAGTAGGAGGTAGACAGTGTTGTCTCCATTCATAAGGAGAGCCTGCTGACCGTGGTCACTCTGCGGTCTAATGGGGTTGGCTCAGTACCTGAGCCAAATGAAGCCATCTCCTTCATTTGGCTCAGAGAAGTTGGGTTCCTCCAATGTCTTTTTCATTGTTAAATATGGCTAAGAGGTAGGTAAGATTTTATCTTGCTTCTAAGCAAGTAAACTGTCGCTCACCCAAGCAGTCCGCCACCAACCAATCCTAGAATCATTTCTCCCAGGAATAGCGGCTTCTTGCACCCCGCTGGCCAGTTCAACACCATTCTACTTACACGTCAAACTCACTCAGGCCTGTTAGTCTGACCACCCCACAGGCCATCAAAAAGAGGTACCAGACTCTATTATAATGTCTCTTAGCACTTTCTGCACTTCTGTGCCTTGCTGGTGGGATACCTGGCTGAGTGACAGGGGACTGCAAATGGGATTAGAAGCATAACATCACCTTGTCTCTCCCTCCAGCTGGGTGAGGGGAATGCGGTCACACTGAGTGATCATACACATCCTTAGCTTTTCCCAGAGGTCTCATGCCAAGTCTGCAGCCTGCGAAGTTCCACCCTGGTGGATGAACCAGCAATCCTCAACTCGGGGCTGCCACTTAGAGCTGCTTAGCTCAGACAACTGTGGAAACTGAGTCACATACATGAATCAGCATTTCTGTGTACAAGGAAGGTTCTGACACCTTATTTCTGCTTTATCTATGAGTCATGGTCATGACGTGTGTGCTTGGGTAAGGGTTTTTTTCTTTTTTTTCTTTTTTCTTTCCAGTGTCTGCAACAAAAATATGGTAGTCTAGAGAGAGGGCACATGGAGTTCCTATAAGCGAGGCAGGGCATGTGTGTGGGGACAAATATCTTAGCAATATAAAAGAGCAAACAGCCATAGTGTGCACAAGTCACCAGGATTCATCCCCGGGATGGGAGGGGGAGGAGAGAGAAAGAGACCTGATTTGAGTCAACAGCCTTGCCTACCCAAGTTCACCAGAGTTGACAACTTGAGGTGTACTTTGTGCCACTTGGACCTTGCCCGAAACCCTCCCAACTGTCCCAAGCAGAAGAGAATAGGCCCTCAGCTAATTACCCCAGAGGCCAGCTTTCTGCTCCTTTGAAGAGCTCGCTTTGATGTGATGCAGCTCTGCTGCCAGGCCCGGCTGTGCCCAGATTAAGCACATAATGAGCAATTATCAGCCAGGCTGGAGGAGCGTGGCTGAGGCAGCGGAGTGGAAACCTGCCCTATGTCTGCCTATTCTGAGGTTCCTCCGAGTCCCTCTGGGCTGGAATAATTCACTTACCCACTTCCCCCTGCACCCGTGCCCTTGGTACAGTTGTTCCCATCTGCGAAATGGGACCAAGGAGGCTCTGCAGATTACACTTCTGTGGCTCTCACTTCTGTTTCCTCACTGGAAAAGTGGAGTACTGAAAGAAAACCTGCAGACTTCTCAGGAGCAGCCCTGGGCCTGTATGCAGCCGGTTCGCAGTCGACAGTCTCTTCACTGGCATTGTTGGGGTGCTGCCACAATTATGCACAGTGGGGTGGTGTTCCTGGGGTCACCATGGGAATAAAGGTATCTGAAGCACTGGCTGTCTACGGATCCATTAGGTCTGTCTGTCTTAAAGCCATTTCAATGGCCTTCTATAGAAGGAATCTCACCAACTACGCTTTTAGGCTATCAGGGATGGGGTCTGGGGAAGCTTGTGTGACTGCTGGCCATCCTGACTCTTACCTCAAGGAGTAAAAGGCCCAGGCCTTCCAGGGCCCTTCTGCTTCTGAAGAGTCTTTTGTCCCCACTAGACTGATAGCCCCCAGTACTACTCCTGCCTTTCAGTGCTAACCTGTGTCCAGGCCTCCACCTTGTCCAGTGTATCCCTCACTCCCATCACCTTGATCTTGAGCTCTGACCCATCTGTCAAGTCCCACAGATGTACCCCTGGGAAAAGTTAGGAGGCTCTGAGCATCTTGGAGCAAAGGCTACATCTTGTCCCTGTGCTGTAGGATCTATCTGGTTTTTAAAGACAGCAGGCTGACATTATCCCTAGGGGGCAGATCTGGTAATGAAGGTAGATGGCCAAGGCAGGCACAGGGGGAAACTAAAGACAGGCCACCTCTCAGTTTCATGGAAAACCAGCTTTTGCCATCTTGGCAGGTTCTAGAGTATTCTGTCTATTCACCCTCCAAGGCTCTGCCTTTACCCCAGCTCTCCTTCTGGACCCTCAAGTGAAGCACATGCTTCCCTTGGGCTGTTGTTCTCACACATCCTGCTGGTGTTTGCTTTTATTCCCCAACCGAAGTCCTTCACGAAGAACTCTCTCCTTGGGGCCGCTACATTTCAGGAGGCCTCCACTTCTCCCCTACCCTCTCCTTTCCCTTTGTGGTCTTCAAACCACCCCTCCATCTTGTTTACTCCCGAGACTACCCAATGGATATGTCTCTCTGAAGCTCTCTCTCTCTCTACGGTAGCTCTCATCTACAGTGGGGAGGAATCCTGGCTCTGCTCCCCCAGCTTCCCTAAAATTGGTGGTTGATGGCAAGAGTGGATTACCAGCACAATGTTGGGTACAGCTGCCAGTGTTACCCAGAAACCAAGAACATGTGACATATGAACCAGAGAGAAAAGAAGGGACTTTTATCTGCACCTCCAGACTCAAATGGACCGCAGCCCTTCCCCTCTACTTGTGATAACTCAGTTTTATGCTCCAGTGGAATTTTAACAATAGCCAACGCACCTAGTATTTTTCTCAAAATGTCCCCTTTCTTCTGCAAGAGAGCTGGATGTTTGACTTTCACCTCCTTTGGGGTCAGTCACATTCTCTGTACCCCAACTCCCAGCTATCGTCCCTCTGACTAAACCCAGTGCCACATCCAGGAAGCCAGAGAAGGGGGGAGGGTGGTAAGTGTCGGGGAGAAGGCAAGTAAGCAGGTTTTTACGCCTCGATCTGAGATGATTGCCTTTCTCTCCTTTCTCCGTGGGTGGGAAGATGTGTTATGAGCTGGTGACTTCAGGCTGGGCCTAGAGACAGGACAGCCACAAGCCACAGCAGTAGTCAGAAGCGGTTAGCACATCCCTCCACACCTATCACAACTGAGCCCCGGATCGATCCATAGCCCATCAGCAAGTCTTTATGAAGGCTGAGCTGGAGGCTACAAGGGGATGGTCAGTGGGCGTCCCCAGGGAAGGAAGGGGCCTGCTCCACAGGGAATGTATAGCCTTGGAAAAAGAAAATGTGACCTGCTGAGGAACTGTGTCCCACCAGAGCTCCCTAATGCTTGGAGAAGGCACAAGCCCCTCAAAAGATGCCGTCTACGTCTTTCCATCCATAGCTGTGGAATCATACTTGCTCTAACACATGAAAGCTTCACCCAGTAATGGGCAGAATGGAGTTTAGAAGACAGTTCAGGGTTCAAACCCACACATGACCACTAGCAGCCAGATGATCTTGAGCAAGCCCCTGTTCTGCCATAGCCTCTTTCCTGTAGTTACATGCATCTTCTGAGAGGTTGAAGGGATGGCTACGAGTGTCCGCCCCATGTGGCCAGCATTGAGAAACACTAGGCAGATAGCCATGGCCTTGATGGGCTCTGTTGTTGTTCTCCATGTCCTTCCTCCTCAAGACAGAATTCACCAGTCCTTTCCCTGAACCTGAAGCCTGCTGGTGTTCATCTGAGAACTCACTGTTCCTGTGCACCCTGGTATTAGCACACAGGGAGAATTATTCCACCGTGGGATCTAAACCCAGTCAGTGCCTCAAAGCTGACAGAGCTCCTCAAGGATGAGTCACTCGGGTGAGCAAAGCAAGGGGTTTTGTTGCAGTAGAGGTACAAAAGAGCTGGGAGAAAATCAGTCAGAGGTCCTGAACCAAAACACAACCTGGAGAAAGCCATTGCCGCAAACAAGAAGTGTGGGTGTCCTCAGAGTGGCCTGTTTTCTCTGCCAGCTGCATCTAGGGGCCTTTGGAGAGGCTGGCGTGCAGGCCCTAGCTGCCAGGTTGTCAATGTTTTCATATTCACACCCAGACGCTTTCAGAAGGAGTTGGTATGACCTACTGAAAGTAAAGAAATACCCATGGGCATGTGCTTATGCTGTTTTCAATGGCATGCTTGTGACAATGGTCCCAGAGGATTATAGTGGAGATGAAGGGCCCCTACTGTCTCCTGACAACCTAGACCCCACAATGTAGCTTAAGACATTCCTCACACCTTTGCAATTGCAGTGGTAAATGCAAACACACTCCATTGCTGGGCATAAAGTCGGAGCCCACATGGTCATGTGCCTATGTGATTGCCAGGCATATAGAGTCTGAACATACGTGGTCATGTGCTGAAGTGATACTAGATGTCAGTAACTGCTACTGGTCCATGTGTTTACTATGCTGTTTGCAAGTTACTATAAAGTGTACTCCTGTTTTAAGCGGTATGCAGGGCTTGGGCAGCAGCAGCCATACCTGGCTCCCACTGGCCAGTTTATTTGTCACCAAGAGGCCAGGTAGGGTGACAAGCCCGCCTCACTGAGGCTTGTGAAGTATGGTCCCATGACAACAAGAGTCACCTGATGACACATTTCTTAGAATATGTCCTCAACCTATGAGTGTATGAAAGAGTGTGAGGGGGGAGGGGAAGGGAGGGAGGGGCGTTCACAAGCAAATGAAATGGAACGTTAAAGAAATTCTAAGGAGACATAGAACCTTATTTTAAACCTGGGTGAGCCTAGGGATTCAGGTCACAGAATCTGGAGCCCTGTGTGGGGTCCTCTGATACAGTGATATGGAGAATCAGGCTTCCCAAATCCCAAATCCCATGGACCGGAGCAACTGCAGGTAGAGGAGCCACAAGTCTCCATACAGCTGGGTCTCACCCCACAGTGACCCTTTACAGTGTGTTTGTTTCTTGACTCAAAACCCAGACACAACTATCTTTAGAGCCCATAGTCTCGGGCATTTTTTCTTAACCTAGTAATTTCTTAACCCAGTTTTCAGCTACTTCCAGCCCTGGGGTGCAATGTATCCCAGCTTGTGGAAGAAAGCCAGAGTAAGAGTCTCAGAGGCAGCTCAAGTGACTGTTGTTACTCAGGTGTCTGCAGTTTTGAAGTATGCCTGTGAGCACGAAGACAGGAGGGTAGGCTCCTCCTGTTCCCAAGAGGCCGGTCTTTAAGAACGGTGCATTTTTTCCTCTTTCCCTTTTTAATGTGGGAAAAATATGACTTTGTATATCTTAACAAATCCTCAAAGATGAGTTTACAATTGGGGGAATGGGACTGGGACTGGGAATGGCACGGTTCATTATCATTGTTTAATTCCGTAACCTTATCTTCTGTGTGGGAGCTTCTTCAGCTCTCTGTGAGCCTTCACCCCATGGCATCCAGACCTCCTTCCCTTGTAAAATGGAGCAATACGGATACTCAGATCCTCCTCGAGTTCGACTGTTAGCATGTGGTCTTAGAAAAGCTGTGCCCAGTTCTTCACCATGATGTCACTCAGTCAGTGCTCCCTGCGGTCATTCAGACTGACTTTTCGATGATGAAGAAAATGGTAGGGATAATACAGCCTTCAGGCAGTCTCCCAACCAGAGTCAATTTAGCCTTCAGGGGATCATTAACCCTGAGAGAGGATGTCGTCAGCCAAGGATGCCTATAACAACATACAATGCCCAAGATAGCTCTCACCACAAAGAACGGTGAGGACCAAACTGCCAGGAAAGCAAAAGTTAAGAAACCCTTCTGTAAGACATAAGGTATCCCCATATTGGCAGGGGGAAGGTGGAGGGAATGGGGAGGTTCCAAAGGGGAGATCTGAAACATTTGAAATGTAAATAAAATACGAAAATAAAAAAAGAGAGAGAGAGATAACCACAAGAAGAAGAAGAAGAAGAAGAAGAAGAAGAAGAAGAAGAAGAAGAA
>JADRCH010000089.1:1419188-1472120 GCA_019843965.1 Rhynchomys soricoides
AAGAAGAAGAAGAAGAAGAAGAAGAAGAAGAAGAAGAAGAAGAAGAAGAAAGATAGATAGATAATGGGTCAAATATCAAAAAAAAAAAAGATAAGGTATATCAAAGGCTCAGAACTAAATTCTCGAATTTCCTTTTTTAAAAAGAAATTTCATTCCATCACCTAAAGAAAACATGCCCTTAAGACTTAATTGATTAATTATAATTTAAGTGATTTATTTTTAATTAATTGATATTTAATTAAAATAAAAAGGTAGATGGGCTAGGGAGATGGCTCAGCCAGTTAAGTTCTCACCTTGCAAACAAAAGGACCTTAGTAGATGTGAAAATCTCAAGCAAAAGCCAGGCGTGGTAGCATGGGCTTGTAATTCCAACACTTAAGTACCCGAGGACTGGGTTGACCCTGAAGGTTGATTTCCAGGTCATTGAGGTGACTGGTGGTACTAAAGGAACAACTGAGGCTGCCCTCCATCCTTCACACACACACACACACACACACACACACACACACACACATGCGCGCACACACAAGGTGGGGTTGGAATATCATTGTCAATGCACTGAGTGGCTATGTGATTTGACTTATTCTACTCATGACTCAGTTTACCACCTGTAAAGTGGTCTGATAGTGTTCATAGATTCCTGAGTATACTTCTGGCTCCAACTCACTCAGCCTCCGTGATTTTAATTTTCAACAGCCCTCTTGAGAGCATGAAGGAAGAGGGGCCGGGCAGAATCCTGCCACACTCAGGAAAAAATATAAGCTCAATCGAATTCCTCCTGGCAATAAATCATCTTTCCATATAAAATCTTCTGAAGACCATTTCGAGAAGAGTAATAGGGCTGCCAGTTCAACACCTGCAAGGTGGGTCATAATTTACTTAGCCCACTGACTTGGGGGCAGGTCTTGCTCTTGATAAATGGCCCAATTAAGCGTCTGTTAATCAGAGCCCTATCTCATCGGAGGGTAGAATACCTACATCTCCTGAAGCAGTTTCTCAGAGAGATAACATCACAAATTCCCAAAACTGTGAAGGGAAGGGGTGAGCAGCCTTGGGAACGGCCGGTGCCCCTGCCCTCTCCAGGACTTCGGCCCCTGCAGGTTCTGGGAATAGTCCAGTGCCCAGGCCTAGCCCTTCCCCCAGCAACCTCCCCATAACCTCGGCTCCTGAACCCTTGTGTTCATCTGAGGCCTTGATAATAAAGCGACATCTGCAAAAACCTACAAGAACTTTACTGCACTTAATTGAGTAATTGAAGCAAGATGCAGGGAGGGGTGATCTATGGGCCTGAGTTGAGGCCGAGAAAAGGAGACAATAGATTTATTGCAAAAGCCGTGGGCGGCCTTGGGTCCGGGCCCTGGTTCACGGGAAGTTTGAGGTCATGTGGGATTAAAATATCTTTAGAAACAAATGGAATAATTTGACTGAGATATCAGGAGTGCTGTGCCAGTTCATGCCAGGAGACTAGATATGATTTATCCTCTCGTGCTCAACACTTTTTAATGTGTCCCTTTAAAGTGTAAAAATCGGAATCGTTTGTGTCTGTCTGTCTCTGTCATCCTGTTGGTTACATGAAGTCAAGCTTTGTGGAATTCAAGAGAGAGTTATACCTTAAAGGGACTGAAGGCCCAGAAACCATAGGGGGTAGGCAGAGCCAAAGATATTTACAATCTAGCAGTTGGATTTGCTCAAAGTGCCTTATTAGAGTGAATTGGCATTGGTGGTAATATCTTCTTGTAATCTGAATAAATCCATAAATCTGTGTGTAAGCATAGTTCACCACCTTGAAGTCATTGGGAAAGATGTAATTGACTTGCCTGCCTTGTGAACGGCAGATAAACCCGTTATAGACACATTAACTTGCCGGTGTGTACACCTGGCGTGGGCCCTGGCCAGGCAACCAGCCTGGGTGAATGACCCCGGCACACAGGGAGACTGGTTTGGCTGAAGATTATTGTTCCTTTTGTAGTTTCTCTGCTGTTTTATTAAATCCCAAATTCCTTGCAAAACTGTACAATTTTAATAACTCAAATCCGTGTGGATCATAAAGCTGTCTAAACATAGCTCACGCCCCGGGTATCAGACAAATCCGAGGGCGATGATGTCACAGGACCTGATTAACCAGAACAGGTCACCCGACAAGATTTTATTACAAGTGTCATTTAGGTTTCTGACAGCTTTACAAGGCTTAATGGCTTTTTATTAAATATATTGTGTTTGAGGAAGCTGACAGTTGGGATACCTTGTAAATACAATACAATGGAATGTCCTTAGAAGCTTCATGAGAGAAAGCAGAAAGGTTACGGGACATCCCTCCCTGTCCCCAGTCCCATTGCTCAGGAGGCCCTGGGTTCACTGCTTCCTGAGACAAAAAACAAATGACCCCCAGATACCAACTCCTGACAGCTCTCTAAACCTAGTGGGTCTGCCCAGGTCAGGCCAGCCCAGATGTCTGTATCGGAAGCACATCAGAAAACCAAATTCCTCTCTTCAGAAGGTGACCCTCACCAGCCCCTTCCTGCCCTCCTCCCCAGAGACAGTCGAGCTCCAAGTAACTGGATTTCCTGAAAGTTTTTCATGAGTCACTTGGCTAAGTTGTTTCTGCCTCACACCTGGAAGGAAGACAGGAAGGAGAGATGGATGAACTAAGCTATGCCCAAACTGTCACCCCCGGGTGCTGGATTCCAAGCCGGATATTCTGGGTAAGTGGCTTTGCCTGGTGTGTACATGCCAATGGCAGTACCCTTTGCAGCACCCAGAGCAAGAAACTGCCCACAGTGGCACGTAGTAAGCCCATCTGTGGCAGCTTCCAGGCAGAAGCAGCAGTGGAATGCTGGAGATGAAGCCTGAACTTTGTGAATCCTACTGATTGGTAAAAGGGAAGTGATGACATTCGCCACCTTGGGGTAGCGCCTTCCTATCATGGTACGTCAGTGAATATGTGACTTCATGATTTCTGCATGGCTTCAGCACTCCAGAGTTAGGCCACTGAGCCAGAAACCTAGTCACTCTCCTAGAGACCTGCCCAGAGATGGTGGCAGCTTAATCAGGAAATTACTATCATTTAACATGGAGCTGTCTCCTGCAACCCTGGTAGGCACACATGTCACCTCCAGGTTTCTCCTGTTTTGAAGGCAGGCTTAGGAGAGAACAGGGGAAAATACCATAGGACCCAGTTCAGATCGTCCCACAGTCTGTGGGGTTGAGGCAGAGAGGCCAGGCCTCTCTTGGTTATTTGCCCTATTTCTAATCTCTGGAGTAGGTTAGTATCATTTTACTATGTTTCTCAAACACTTGACTTCTAACATTTAAGGAAAAGTAATTCAAGGTTCTAGAGATTTCCTTTCAGATCGCAACTTGACACATACTGAAATGAAGGTCCTACATAGCAGAGTATCGTTGTATCAGAAATTTACCCAGACGTCTGCTTTAGAGAATTTGTTGTTTGTTGTTGTGGTTACTGAAATGAAAACATTAATCCTCAAGTTTTTGTGTGGCTTCCAGACAGTCTGTCTTTGGAGTGTACTTTGAGAGTCCACTTAAGAGGAACCTGGAGTGAAGAGGTCACTCAGTACAGGCCAAGACAGCCTACAGGGATAGCTCAAGCCATGTTCCTGTCACTCATCCCATCCCCTCAGGGAAAGAACACCTGGCCAGGGCATCTATGGCCACCCCCAGACTTCGGATGGCAACTTGGGGCTAATTCCCGTAGTACTAAATCTACCTTCCACATTTGGCAGGTCAGGGCCTGTCCTCTCTGTCACTTGGAGGCAAGTAGAGTCTTTGCGCTCATTTCCTGTCTCCCATAGAACAAATGCCATCCATAGGTCAAAACCTTCCCGGTATCAGATTAATCAATAAACTGGATGCTTTCAAAAATACCCAATGTACTGGAAATCGTAAAGCTGGAAATCATTTTTACAATGATGGATCTTCTGAAAGTGTGGGCTTCTAAACCTATGTTCCTACATCTCCTAAAATAAGTCACACCTGCCCAAACTCTCTGTGCTGTGTGAGGATGGCCAACCACTAGCCACATGGCACCAACAACCATGGGATAACCTGGAAGTGAATGGCCCCAACTCATGATGAGATTCAGTTCAGGGTGAGTTCTACCCTGAACCTCTGGATTCTATGTGGACCATGCTAGTTATCTTAGAAGGTGTGGTGGAAGGACAGTGCTTCTGAAAACCTTCAAGGTGCCCAGCAAAGGGCCAGCACAGAGTTGAGACTCAATGTCCTCTCTCTGCACCCCTGGAATTGTCTGTACAGGCAGAATAGGCTCTTGATCTATCCATCTAAGTGGGCAGAGCAGTCCATCTAAATGCTAAATGTCAATTTCATGGAACTTGTGTCTAGGGATCTTGACTTCTGGCAGCTGGGTAGTAAGCCTCACATTCCCTGCCTCTGCTTCTCACAAGTCAGAGTTGCTCTGAGACCCAGCACCTGTCCATATGACCGCTGGTCCCTGCATCCCTACTGTAGCATAGCTGATGGTAATAGAAGCCAGTGATCTCTAGATCTCAGGGTATCCTCCAACTTATCTGCCCTCAACTTTTCATGTATAGGAGAAAGGTACAGGTGGCCAAACAAGGCCACCCTCTCTTTTGCCAGATTGCTCATATCATACTGGATCACTGCCAAAGACACAGGGTCAGACACATCCAAGTGAACAGTGTCATCCAAAGGCAAGGAAGGGGTTCAAGACAGGAGTTTACCCTCCAAGAGGGCAGGCATCGCCTTCTTGTGACATAGCCCAGCAAATAGAGAACCCCAGAGCAGCACCAGAGAGCAGGGTCCCCACATCACCTCCTCACCTCTCCCTGGTGTCCCTTCACGTCACTACCACAGAACTGGATGTTTCTGTGTCCCCCAGGTCCTAAATAACCAATGGTTCCTTTTCATGGGGCCTCAGTTTTCCACCACTGACAATGACTGCCATGATGCTTGCTTCAGGAATAGGGAATCAAGAGGGCTGGCACGAAAGCATGTGCAAAAGCATGCAGTGATTGTTCCATTAGCTACACGAACCACATATCAAGCACGTGGTTTTCAAGAATGGCCAAGCTCTCAAAGGGTATAGTGGTTTTCAAGAATGGCCAAGCTCTCAAAGGGTATAGGGTATACTTCTTCATATCTCCTAATCTCTCCCATGAAGACATATAGTCTCCAACACTTAGGCCAAGATGCCATGGTGCTCGGCAGCCTGGGATATGATCCCCTGTGCAACTACCCATGGCTGCCTGGGATAGCTTTTAAAGAATGCATATCTACAGTCCAATTTTTTTTCTTGGTTTTCAATCCCCTGAATTATCTAGTCCAGGGATTTAGTTAAATCCCACGGTAGTTGAGAAAGGTGTACCTTCCAGATATCCTCTAAGTTCTTTCTTCCCTGTGGCTATGTCTACTTCCCTGAGTTCCGCCCTTAAGTTGTGGTTCACCAAATTACTACAGTCGTGTCATTAGGGACACTAAGGGACTGTCATGTCCTAGGATCCAGCTGTGGGTATAGGTATCTCAAATGTCCCCTGACAGCACATGCATCTAGACTTGGTCCTGCTTACCCCAAGTGTCCCTCTATAAGGCCGCTGGCTTGAGATGTCCAAAGAACTTTGAGTACTGGCTACAAAAAAAGCCAGACACCAATCTGGTCACCCTAAACTATGCATGCTAGCTAGCTTTGACTTCTGGGTATCTGACCCCTTCTCCTGCATGCTTTGACTTCTGGGTATCTGGTCCCTTCTCCTGCATGCTTTGACTTCTGGGTATCTGGCCCCTTCTCCTGCATGCTTTGACTTCTGGGTATCAATCTACTTGTGTTGCCTTTCTCCTGTTAAAGCTCATCCATGCTTTCCTGCGATATTCAGACAAATTTCAGATTTTTCTCTTCTGCCCTTTGCCCAGCTTCCTCCTCTACCAGTTTACAGTTTAAGCTAGATATGGCCTCCTCTGGGAAGCCTTCTCCAATGCCCTTCCATCTCCCACAGCTGGCTGTATGCCCCAGCAAGGTATCAAGGGAGTCCTGCATTCTGCAACTGTTCACCTGCTTGTCTCTCTCGTTGACTGAATTAACCTACTTCCTATGATCCAGTATCGAACCCTGAGTGGAACCATCTATAACCTGAGTAACTTAACAGATTCTCCATGACTTCTTCTGTAGCCAGTACTCAAAGTTCTTTGGGCACCTCAAAACAAGAATCTCAGAGTTCCCATGATGCTCTGGGAGATGTCAGAATTCTCTAGCCTCTGGCCACAGCAGAGGCCTGTGGTTTCACTACTTGTGGAAATTGAGCTGGCAGATCAAAGGCAGCGGTTGGTGATTCTGGTGCAGATTGTTAGCAGCCAGCATTATCAGAATATCAGCACCAGCGGAATTGATAGTTCAAAATTAAGTGAGTTAATGATTGACGTCCATTCGTAAAATCTGACCTCCCGCCTCACCTCCTACAAACGGGGACTTTTCTACTCTGCCCCTGCTTCTAGGGATATGCCACATAGAAGTTCAGTTCCTGCTTGCCCTGCCCAGCCCTGCCTAGGCCTCAGCCAGGCTTCATAGCTCCCCTATACTCAAGTCCTCGCAGCAGGCCTGTTAGATGTCTCAGGAGAGTCTTAGCACCTCCATTGCCTTTCAGAGCTGAGAGCTCACAAATCTGACTAAAGAGGAAAAGCCTGGTGCAACTTTGCACCTGTAATACATGAGTCACTTGATTAAAAAAATACTTCCAAATCAGGTTCATGATCCTCTCTGTGTGGGCAGGAAAGTGTGGTGCAGATGTAGGTGAGAAATGTCTTCAGCTGCATGGCTTAGCAAATGGTGACCTGGGTCCACACATTCTCTGGCTGCCTGCATTTTGGAAAAGAACCCTCTTGTGTCGGGAAGTAGGGCAGGCAAGGCTGTTTCCCCTTTCTGTGCAGAAGCCAAGGAAGGGAATGGGAACCTCAGGAGGAAGGGCTGGGACTCACTACATCAAATGATGTCATTTCCTCAGGGAAATCTGCATAGGGGACTTGGAAATCTGTAGCAGAATGTCCCTCATGACGATAGCCAGCATGATGGAACTTCTAGCTCAGACAAGGCTCCCATTCTCCAGCCATGGATAGCTCAGCAACAGGATTCTCTGAAGGTTGGATTGGTCTGAGATGACCCACAGGCCTGACACAGTCCTTGGCACCACTGTGTCTTCTTCTGTAGAATAGGGATAATCCCTTCCTCAATGGCTACCATTCACACAGTGAAGTCATCTCCATGAAGCTGTGCTGGCACTCTGAGGAGATGCCTGGTGCCCGGCCCACTTCCCTTCTTCCTAAGAGGTGGCCACATTCATTCTTAATGTCTGCATGGTACAGGTCACCTGGAGCCACTCCAGGAATGTTTTTCTTTGTTGCTTGCCTTAAACCTTTCTAGAAAATGGGCCAAGGACATAGGAAAGCAGGGGGGCCCAGGTTCCTTGTCATATCGGGCCTGAGGGACATCGGGATGGTCCTCCCCAGAGCTCTGAACAATTGACTGAGCTCCTGGCATAGATCTGGGAGGTCAGAGCAACACAGATGGCAGGGAGCAGAAGGTCACCACTAGCCACCCCCTTGGGTCCTTTAGCTCAATTTGACTTTTGGGACCACATATTAATAAAACAATGGAATTTTTATTTCTCTTTCTCATAAATTACATAATTCAAACCTTAAAACACCTTTAATGAACAGTGAGTACCCATGTGACACTTAATAAAGTGGCCTCCGCTCAGTTTCTGCTTGACAGGCTACCAGCCATGAATGTGCCTTGGGAGTAAATGATTAAGAGGTAGAGGCCTTTCCCGGGCTCTACTATTAAACACTTCAAAGGTTTCCCAAGCCAGAAAAAATGGAAAGCAAATGTGTCCACTGCCTCTCAAATGCCTCGAATGTTTTAGCAGGTGCAAGCAATGAAGCCTTCCATGGCGACGGCGGTTTGGGGTCTGCAAAGTGCACCCAACTGGATTCTGGGAATTCTGGACCAGCTTCATAAAAATTCATGATTATTCACTGAGGGGAGATGGTCATCTTCAGAGCCCATCTGCATACGTGGCACAGAAGGAAAATATCACAGGGCCCTCTGGGTCATAGTTCAGCTAAACCTCTTGGGCTCCTGACTGGACTGGCCACCCTCATTTATGCAGGAAGACACAGAGCAATTTTTTAGTTTGGTCTAGACTTTCTTTGTGTGTGTGTGTGTGTGTGTGTGTGTGTGTGTAATGCATATTCATGCAAGTCCATATGTGTGCATGGGTACCTGTACATATGTGTGCATGCACATGTGAAGGCCAGAGAACAGCTTCAAGTATCATTTCATTGAACCATTGTGTGTTTTGAGACAGGGTCTCCCATTGATCTGGTGCTCACTAAGTAGGACATGCTGGTTGACCAGTGAGCATTTTCATGTGGGATGGACCTCAGGTCCTCATGCTAATTAGTCAAGTTAGTGATCAACTGAGCTCTCAGCCCAGCTCAAGACTCATTTTCTAAAGGCTCATTTATGTTCAGGTCAAAGCCGTGTTCTCTTTTATTAGTCTGGGGACAGGCAGGAATATGGGGACCCAGGTATATTTTGGCATGAGCTAGGAACACACTGCAGACTAAAACCAGCACATTTATCACACAGGGCATGAGTTTATCCCAGTCCAGTTCTTGGGACGTGATTTTCACTGGTAATATTGGAATATGGTCTGAGTTTCTCATTGGCATTGGAATCACATGGCAGAATTCCGTATTTGTTCTCAGATTTTCTTAGCATTCCAACAG
Source organism: Rhynchomys soricoides (assembly GCA_019843965.1). Lineage (NCBI taxonomy): Eukaryota > Metazoa > Chordata > Mammalia > Rodentia > Muridae > Rhynchomys > Rhynchomys soricoides. Next base: position 1,427,964 of record JADRCH010000089.1, read on the forward strand.
GAAAACAGTATAAAAAGTTAGCCTTCTGCTGCTTTTCCCTTAAATATTGATGTAATTTAGCTTTATAGTCATAGGCATCTCTCATATAGACATATAACATTTTATAGTTTATAGTGGACATTCTGAGACATTACCTCACCCTATTCATGAAGAGTGATGCCAGTGAAGAGCTGAGGGGAGATGTCCAATCGTGGACAGACGATATGTCCTGCTTCAGCTCTCTTACTTAGAGTGGGACCCGTGTGTTAGATCACTGTGTCCTGAGGGCACCCATCTGTGAAATGGGTACAGACAGGCTCCATCCGCCTCTGGCACTCACCGGATGTCTGCCCAGCCCTCAGAGCCCGCTGGCCCATCTCGTCCCACGTTTTCTTGCTTACTCATGCAGGAACTCAGAGCTGTCGGCCTATCATCTCCAGGATCCGGCCGGCACCTGTCGGCCTATCATCTCCAGGATCCGGCCGGCACCTGTCGGCCTATCATCTCCAGGATCCGGCCGGCACCTGTCGGCCTATCATCTCCAGGATCCGGCCGGCACCTGCTTAGGAGACCTCAAGTTTTATTCTTCCCCTGTCCTAATGAGCAAGTTAATGAAAGGGCATTCCAAGAGTCAGTGAAGGAGAACCCCGTGATTCTTTCCTCGGGGAATAACTGAACAGTGATTGCTATCAGAGAACGTTCTGATTCCCAAGCAACACAACGACCTGCCTTGCCTCCTCCCTCACAACACTAAGGTCCAGGGTGCGCAAAAATTAAGGTGTATCCCGTAGCTCTTCCTCATCTTGTGGGTACAACCTACAGCCCAACACCACTGGCTTTAAACTCACTGAGCACTCTCTGGTAGAGATGCCTGGAACAGGGATGTCCTTCCCTAAACTCTGGGCTGAGGTTTTGACTCAAACCTCCCGCTTTTTCTCATCCAATACCAGAGCACCCTGGGTCCAGAGCCACTTCTGCCATTGGTCTTAGTATATGTCATCCATTTTTGCTTCTGTAATTATGACAATGGAGGACATAACCACTGATATACTAGGGCCTGGGATGATGGCTTAAGTGGTGCAAGACAATCACAAGACTTGAGTTCAATCACCAGACACCATGCTGGGAACTGTGTATTAAATTAATATGTATGTGAAAAAGGAATTATCGGGATGTTTATCACAGCATTGTTTATGAGACAAGGAAGTACAAAGCATCTTCCAGAACAGCAATTACAAAAGATGGAGCACAACTACTCCACAGTCTTCGGCCAACAACTAAATAAGACACAAAGAATTTTACATGACACCACCATAAATAAATGATAATGAATATATGACACAATAAAAATTAAGTATGCGGTAATGCTATACATCTGATATGACCCTATTGTAGAAGTAATATATTGTATTTATTTATTTTACATGAGTCAAAGCTGGACTGGAGAGATGGCTCGGCAGTTATGAGTTTTCAGTTCAGTTCCCAGCACTCATGGTTCCCAGCACCCATGGTTCCCAGCACCCATGGCTCCTAGCATTCATGGTTCACAAGCATCTTTACCTACAGTTCTAGGAGGCCTCCAACACCTCTGAGCTCAATGGACACCCACACTCATGTACACACACCTACATGCAGATACACAAATACATGTACACATGTATTTTTAAAATAACTTTAAAAAAAAAAAGAACTAAAGCTTTTATTTGTCCATTTCTTGCATCCAAAAAAAAAAAAAAAAAAAAAGCTCTTCCATGGCACCCTGAGATTCATCGCCAAATTCCTTAACCACTGCAGCCAGCCACTTTATGGGGGTTCCCTTCCAGTTTTACATGGGCCTATCCCTAGCTTTTTCACATCAACTTAAGCAAGAGCAGTTTGGTGTTCAGCACAAAAGGGCCTCCACCTACTCGACATCCATAGACTCACCATAGTTGAATGCAAGCACACAAGGACAGGCTTGGTGCAAGTTCCAGATGCTTCTGTCTGTTCCATCAATTTAACACATTGCTTGATTTGCTAACTGGATATTTTCCATACAATTCAACATATTTCATGCATAAACACTACAAGTGAGGTATGCCTAGTTTTGAAAGCTTATAGGGCCATGATACAAGTCTGTAAATAAGATTTACTTCCCAGAAATGCAAATTGAGAATTAATTTTTTTTCCATTTCTAATTGACCTTTATTTCTGATTTCTCTGTAGGAAACACAAATGCATTTTGTTACATTAAAATATTTTTCAGTTGAAAAAGAATCTTCAATTTTTGTACCTGAGAATGGCCTCAAAGGACATCTACTGAAAGGGCTTTGGTTCAACAGAAGTAGACAGGAGTAGGGGTCCTGCATGTTAGTGGCAGAGCCATGACCAATATATTCAAGTTCCTGGCTCGACTCTGCTTTCCATGGCATTCAGCATACAGGATTGAGGCCAGGGACTTCTGGGCAGATTTCAGAAGCATGCTCTTCCCCAAACTTCCCCTTCCAAGTTTTGGTGGAAATGTTTGTGTTCCTCTCTGACCATAAGCTGAAGCCTTCATCCTCAAACAGGTGGGCTTTGAAAGCGGGACCTTTTAGTAGCAGATGCAATGCTTACAGAATAAAGTCCCTCCAAATAAGAACAGATGCATATGTTAGACCTATCTGTCCTCTGGGCTCCTCTGTCTCTTCTGCATGAAGACACAGCAAGATGGTGCTGTCTATGAACCAAAAAGAAGACTCTTTCTCTGGCCTGAGTTTGTTGACACCTCAGCTTCTGGAACTGTGGGCCTCAATGAGTAAGAATGGTTGTACCCATGGACAGGCGTTGGGGCTTTGCTGACCCTCACCTTGCCTTTCCAGGGGGCTCTTTCTGGTTCAGCTATGCGGTTAACAAACAACCTTGCCAATGCATGGGTTGAGATCGTATCAGCCTGTTTCAAGCCAAGTTTGATTTGGTTTGACTTAGTTTTCTAAGTCCCCGGGCACTTGTAGTCTGTCTCTAACTGCTCGACTCATTCAGTTGTTGCCATTAACGTGTGAAGTGGCTGCTCTGCTCAATTGCAGTCATTTCTCCATAAAGAAAGGAGGGAATCCATGTTCCAAGAGACCACATGAGGGAAGTGATCATGTGAGCGGACTGAAAGTGAGGGCAACTTCCTGCCAAGGAAGCCCAGAGAACAGATGAAGAATGGTACTAACAGTGCTCACCTCCTCTCTGGACACAGGACTTCACAGCCTCCCATTGACCCCCTGCTGCAGTCTCTGGAAATGGGAGCCAGAGCAGGCTAAAGGGTAAGGTGAATGTCTTGTGTAGGGGAATGTTTTCCTTTTATCATAGAGTTTCATTTAGTCCACCCCCGACTTACGTTACTCCTGTTTCTACCTCACAAGTGCCAGGATCACAGGCCTAAACAACTACATTGGCTTATTAAGTGCTTGGGATTAAACTCAGGACTCGAACCATGCTAGGTGAGCACTCCACCAACTGGGCCATATCCCAGATCACTCTGAAACAATATGAGTACTTGTGGGACCTATTGTTCTGACTCTGACCTTAGAAAGACCCCAGAGATGGTTGGAGCCATTTAGGAACAAAGATAAACAATTCTATTGTAGGTCATGTCCTAACTTCAGAGGCCTCAAACTTGGGGTATGTGCCACACAAACCATTTTCTGATTTTCTTTCAACCCTTAAATGATCTCAAAGTCTATGAATTTTCATTCCAAGGAAGTACAGTTGCTTTATGACAAGCATTAGAGGTAAACACCTCAAAATGGCTAGCCACCTGTGTTTGTTGTAGAAAAATAAATAAATAAATCCACAGAATAAAATTATTGCTCTTAGCAGGAAATCATTCAAAAAGTTTAATTCCTTCCCCCTGTAATAACCTTGATATTTGACCTAAGTAGGATTTCCCTGATCCACTGGTGGGAGAAGAGAAGATAAAAAACAAAAACAAAAAAACAAAAAAAACTATGAATCAGACATGAATGAAAGGCATGTGTTTATATCATACGTTGGTTTATTACAATATGGTCACAGACTGAAGGGGGGCAAGACATGTAGCAGGTAGAGATCATAGAGGGAAGCAAGGTTTTTCAAAGCCTGTGTTTAAACACAGCCTGTGTGAGCATGGTGAGTGTGAGCAAGCATAAACACCAAGACTAGGAAAGAGGTGGTGGAGCATTCAGATTGCCAGGCTTTCAGAATCGTCAAGCCCAGGTTCAAAGCAGGGTAGGTGGGGAGAAATGTATAAAGTGGTATTCTACCTCGGTGAGACCAGATGAGATCCCTAAGGATGTGTCACAGATCAAAGCTGCATGGGAAACAGAACTAGCCCTGGAGATCCAGGTGGGACGTTAGAGACACTCATGTTTTCCTTTATGCATTTCTTCCTGTCTCATTAATACTTTGGAATCTGTTGTATTTTTCATTTGCCCAGAAGTATCAAGTTGACGGATGACTTTATGTGGCACTGTTACTGCTCTAGTGATTTCAGAGAAACACCAAGTGATTCTCTGTTCTCAAGCAGGTGGCTTGTGGGTCCATCCTTGAGTTTAGAAACACAGCCTGAGCTGGTTGTTTTTCATGGCTCCTCTGAGCAGCTGGGCCCCACTTCCAGTGACCTGGTGAAGGGCTGCAGGTGTCTCCTGTCAGGCAAGGTGAGGCCAGGATGTGGTATGGGTCCTCTTCAGACCTAGGGAAAACAATATGCCTTTTGGGGTCTTTGAAGAGTCAAAGAATGCCAGCTTGCCTGCTCTATCCTGCAGGCACCTGGAATCAAACTGTAGGCCCTGTCAGGTCTTGTTGCTATGATGGTCCCAGAAGGAGGTGCCATTTTCTTGGGGGGGGGAGAACCAAGGTTTTGACAGAATTACTTACCTCACCTTGTGCAGAGTTTAATCTCAAACACTCAGCCTGGGATGTTTTACTGTGCTGTGTGCAGAGAAGGCATGAAAATGGCCAACATGAAGGGTGTCTTGATTTCAGGCCCCAGGATGTTCTCACATGGAAGGGAAAAGTTGACAGATAATTCTCCAGATGCAACTCTGACAGACATGACAAAGGTTGGTAGATGACATGCATAGTTACTACCCCAGAGAGAAAGTGCTAGACTCTCACAAGAAGTACCAGGCTCCCACAGAAAACGTCAGCCATGCTAAGGTAGGCTTGGTAGTTAGAACCCTGTACAGGCCCAAGAACAAACAGGCAGCCCCCCCCCCCCCACTGCTGTGGCATAAGTAGGCACATGACCAGAAAAAGCTTAATTGAAAAATACTATTTTAGTATCGCTAATTTTGACCATGAGAGATATGGTTATATAGAGATGTAAAGGTCTGGGAGCCAGAAGAGAAAAACTGAAGCTCAGTCTGCAAGGAAGATGGTGACTGTGGTCAGGAAACAACACACACATACCCACTATCCCTCCATCCATCCATCTCTCCATCCATCCATCCCTCCCTCCATCCCTCCATCCCTCCCTCCCTCCATCCATCCCTCCCTCCATCCATCCATCCCTCCCTCCATCCCTCCATCCCTCCCTCCCTCCATCCATCCCTCCCTCCCTCCATCCCTCCCTCCCTCCATCCCTCCCTCCCTCCATCCATCCATCCCTCCCTCCCTCCATCCATCCCTCCCTCCATCCATCCATCCCTCCATCCATCCATCTCTCCATCCATCCATCCATCCCTTCTTCCTTCCTTCCCTCTGTCTTCCTTCTTCTTTTCCTCCCTCCCTTCCTTCCTACCCTGCCTTCTTTCTTCTCATCCCCTTCATCCATCCATCTCTTCATCCATCTATCCGTCTATCCCTTTCTTCCTTCCCTTCCTGCCTTCTTTCTTCTTCCCCACTCCTTACCTGCTTCTCTCCTTCCTTCCCTCCGTCCCTTCCTTTCCTTCCCCTTGACATCTTTGAAACAGGCCTCCTAATCATAGCTCAGTCTAGCCTATTATTTCTATGAAGCCCAGGTGGGCTCAGACCCATGATCATTTCCTTCCCTCCCTGGTGCTGAGGTCACAGATGTAGACTGCCACAGCCAGCCAGGAGGCAGAATTTCAAGGGTTTGCAGAAAGGACAGGTTCTCCCCAGTCAGATCCTTGCTGTTATAAATAACATTCCTCAACACAGTGTTGCTTAAATCTAACTGCAATCCCTCTTGCTTTATTTAAACCAAAACAAAAGAAGACCTCCATTATCACTCAATAAGCTTAGTAAGGCTCACACTTGTGCAGACCTCTACAGATGTGTCAAGAGGTTAGCTATTAGGGCTCTCTTCATTTCTCCATCTCTTACACCCCAGCCTTCCCACCCACATACAAAGTACAAAATACAGTCCCGCTTTGGAACACTGCCACAGGACTTGTCACCCCCCACTCTAGCCTCCTTCTAGGATGTCTGCATTATTGTCCAAACAGGGTGTTTAAAACGAAACACCTCTCTACCATAGGAGTGGCTGAGAGATGGACTCTGTGTCTTATAGCCCCTGTCCTGTGCGTTTGCCCCAACAGTGTTGGCTTAGGAGAAAACAGTGCTTTGCTACTGATAGGACTTACGCTGGATTCTCCAGGGAACCCACAATTGGTGACTGCCTCAGTTTCCCTCCTTCACAAGGCCTCACGAGGCTGATTTGGGGGTCTCTGCTTCCTGGAGCCCAAGGTGGCTGCATTCCCCTGGCCCTTCCTCATGAACATCATCCACTGCTGCTGCCCACCAGAACAGCTGCCACCAGGCCACCAGCACATCCAGAGGGACCAACCTGTTGACTCAGAAAGGCCACAGGAGAAGCAGCTTCACTAGTGCTGCCATTCTTCCATGAGAACTGACAAACACTGGCATTAAAAACAGCCTGGGGGTTAAGGAGGTGGCTCAGTTGCCCTTAGAGTGCTTTTCCAGCATGAGAAGTCCTGGGTTTAATTCTTAGCGACACATAAACTGGGGCCTGAGAACATACCTGTGATCTCTGTATTCATGAAGTAGATTAGGAACTGAAAGACACTTAGGTTACATAGCAAGTTAGAGGCCAGCCTGGGCTACATAAAACAGACTGATTTTCTGTGGTGGAACAGGAAGATCCATTCAAACACAGTGCAGTTGGTTCAGTGTGCAGGTCACACACACACACACTGTGCTTATTGTTCATTAAAAAACAAAATTAGGACACGTTTATGGAGCTAACAGACTGCCAGAGCAAGATTTGTAAAGATTTTAAAATGTTAACACATGACTGGTGAGTTTTGTAACTGATGTAAGGACATCATTAGGTACACTGTGCGTCTTCCTCGTGAACTTCTGCTTGCATTTCCAGCTGTGCCAGGGTCACTACATACTGGTAGGGGAGGGAATTCTTGGGGACACTCAGATACCTTCCCCCTAGGAACCTGTCCTTTTACTGCCTCTAGATGGATATAGAGCTAATCCTCAGCTTCATTCCAAACCTCCCAGTCACAATTCCTTTTCTTACCCATCCACCCCTCTGTATATACATCCATCTGTATATCTGTACTTCATTCGCTTGCGTTCACTGGGCACCCGCTTCATGCCAGGCACTTGCCTGAATAATAAACATGTCACTTCCTATTGTGCAAGAAGAGAGCACAAGGAGTGGCCCAAATGTCCCCAGCAAGGCTGCCTAGTGGCTAGTGACTGCCATTACATCCTGGTCTCAGAGCTGTGGGCAATGAGCCCTCAGCACTTGGCTGTGGTGAGTACTGAGCATCCTGCATCATATCTACCTAGGCGACTCTTGACGCCACCACAAGCAGCAGACAGCTCTGCCTATCTCGAGGGCATGTCAGATGCCTCTACTGTTTTGCTTAGAACTATGTCCAAAGCCAGGGATTTCACTGAAACCACTAGCAAGAGCAGTGTGTAATCTGGGATAATGGTGGGGGAATCCCAGGCTTGGGGAGGGCAGAGTCAGTGGATAAGTGCTTCAGTGTCCTATTCTTTAGCTATCGAGTTCTGGAAGGCAGTCTGCAGATCTCTTCAGGGTCCCATCACTCCTCAGCAAGCAGTCTTAACAATATGCCTCCATACTGATTGCTCCCTTTCCTTCATTCCCCATACTCATGGACCATGTATCAGAATCATTATTGCTTTGAATTCCATATTCTCACAGACTATTACAACTTGTATCATGAAAAAAAACAACCAAAATATATCTGGTCAAATGTGTTTGGTTGGCCAGATGTGACATATGATTTAGGCTCATGCCACTAAAGCACTATGGAATGAGGTTGAATAGGGCCAGCCTTTGCTCTGTCACCTTTAATGGACAGGTCTTCTTCACACTGCTCATGCCTCTAGGATCAAGTTTTTCACAAAAGACTCCCCGTGTCCTTCTAGATTGCTCTGGCTCTAACCCCAGATTTGTCTCTCTGGTTCCAGTCAGGCCCATTTGTGGACAGGGGAGTACAATGCTCTGATTAGCTAGGCCTGGGTCTGCTTACCCATGGTGCATTCAGGGTTAGAACCAACTATTCCCCAGCCTTGTGAGTGCTCTGAAGCACAGACACTGGCTCTGCAGTGCAGAGCAAATGTTCTTCCTAGAGAGTTGTTATCATTATCTATTGCTTTTCAAGATGGTGGCACAAAAAAAGATTAATCAGCTTTCCCCAAATCACAGAGTTCTGGAGAATTTTTCTTGTGACTAAATCACTGTGTTCCAAATAACACCAGAAGAATCACCTGTCGCTATATCCAAAAGCATCACCATTTGGGCTTGTAGTCTTGGGAGCTGATGTTCCAAGAAGTGTGTATATGAGTGGGGTCGCGTCTTCATACGCACGCCACCTGCCTTGTGGACTCAATATAACACCCTGTGTCCTTCCCTGGGGACACAGCTCAGAGTCATCCCCCCCCCCCAAACATCTTTATTCTTTCTTCTCTCTTGGGCTAGAATCGAAACATTATTGTAGTGACTATTAGTCTCAAGGAAAGATTGTAATTGCTTCTAGATCCACTCACGAGTTTCAAGAGCAATTTAACCTTTAACTTTCTCAGTACAAAGGGAGCCTTGCTGCGCAGTGAATCTAACAAGACCATCATTTATCGCTGGCAGAGTTCATTAGTCAATCGTAACAGTTTAATTATTAGCATTTTAATGCATGAGCATTTAACCACACAGAAGAACAATCTTGGCTCACTGAACAAGATTTCTTAAAGGGAGCGGAACCAGCCTGCACACTTGCTTGTACTGTGATATGTTATTAAAATGAGATAATTAAAATGCAAGAAACAAATGAGTGCACATATTTAGCCAGCAAACCAGCATTCTGCTTCCTGGTGTGGATGGTGAGGTTGTTTTGGTTTTTTGGTTTTTTGGTTTTTTGTTGTTGTTGTTGTGTTGTTTTGTTTTCAAAGCTTGAATTTTTACTTTAAAGTTGTTTTTATTTTCCTGCTACAGGTCCACATGCTGTCAGGAGCATTGGCCATGAGAGGTAACTTTTATAAGAAAGAGGGAAACCCAAAGCAGAGAGCCTACAAGAAGTCCTGAGAGGCGAGCTGGAAGGTCCTGCTGCTGAGGCACTGGAGTCTGCCAGGGTATGGAGGAAGATTTTCCTAGAATGCCTCATCCAGGCCATGCTGTCAAGAAAAAAGACCTGTATGGGTACAGAGTGTAGCCCAGAAAGATGTTTAAGCTCTTCTTCAAACTGTGGGGGCTAGGGGGAGAGGGAGAGGGAGAGGGAGAAGGAGAGAGATGTGCACATGAGTATGACTATGTGTAAAAAAAATTGTGTGCATAAAGTGGAGTTACCACATAGATGTGTGCAGCCAGGAAAGTGTAGATGCGAGAAGGTGAAGGTGCCCAGGGTCTCTCCCTGAAACTGTAATGCATATAATAGAGCATTAGATAACTATGTTATTGGCATGGTGGGGTAGCCAATAGTATGGGGGGCATCTATCCTCCTCTCTCTACCTCCCCCAAATATAAAGTGTTATGTTAACAGATACTAGAGGCCATTCCCAGCTTTTTGTTTGGGTACTGGAGCTTTGAACTCAGGACTTCATGCTTACACAGCAAGCTCTCTTTCCCCTTTAGTCACCTCCCCAGCATGGGTCATTATCATGTAAAGCCAGAGTTGGGAGCTCTCTTCTACCACATGAATTTGTAGCACCTCAGCTATATTGATGAGAAAAGAACACAGTTTGCCATTGCTCAGAAAGCGATCTTTACAATAGCCAAAAGGGAGAAAAAGAGCAAAATGTCCATGGAGTTGGAATAGAGAAAGAGCATGCAGCATTCACACACAGCAAAATATATTCAGTTTTTAAGATTGATTGAAATCCCAATACATACTACAACATGAATGAACCTTGAAAGCATGCTAAGTAGATATTCCAAGTATGAAAGCGTGATTGACCCATGATTGACTGAGGTTCCTAAAACAGTCAAGCTCATAGTGACGGAGAATACGTTAGAAGTTTTTGGGCTCTGGGGGAGAGGAAACATGGTGTTATCTAATGCTTTATTATGTGCATAAAATTATAGGCATATAACTCATTATATGCATAACAATGGTAAATTTTATATCATGTATATTTTGCTATAATAAAAATTAGGCAAAGGGGGCTAACCTTCGACATATTAACATTGTAGAATCACTGTACACACCAAATGAAATCATAGATACAAGTCTTTTTAAGCCTGAAATGATACACACACACACACTTGTGGAGGTAGTAGTGTTCCTTAATTATTTGTTTTAATCATATTGTTTTAATAAGAGGCTACAATATAAACAACTGAGAAGGTTAATTAATAATGTCAAACCTAAACGAGTGTAATTAATGTCACTCAACAAAAGCCTTCATTCAACTCAAAACATTTTCCTCTAGGGTAATCTTGGCCAGATTTTTCTAAACAGTTTTTCCCTTGACTTGGGTGAGAAGCAGTGGAAAGTCTGGTGTGTTTCATTTGAGGCTAAATAGACCAGTGATATCCATGTACTTCCCTTTGGTTTAAGGATAGAACTAAGGCTCACAGGTCTCAGAATCACATCTCCTATGAGAAGGGAATGAGAAAGCACAGCCAGCCATAAGCTCAAGAGCCAGCACTGAGGACTCTCCAAACGCCAGGCTTCCAAAGAACATAGCCAGGGGTGAGTGGGAAGGAATGGGTGGAAGGGGTAGATCTCCCCATTGTGGAGCAAAAATGAGCACATTGAAGAGCTGTCTTGACTACAGACATGCGCCAGAGGATCCACTCTACCCTCAGAGAACACAGTTGGCCCCGCTCCTTGCTCCTGCTCTCTCCCAACTATAATTCTGGATCCTTCAGCCTTTTCTCCCATGGTGCTCTGCCTCTGGGATTTTAGAAGGCTAAACCTTGAAATAATCTTTCATGGTTGTGTGTGTGTGTGTGTGTGTATGTGTGTGTGTGTGTTTGTGATTCAGAGGACAATGTTGGGTGTTACCCTCAGGAACCATCTTAGCTGGCTGGCCACCAAGTCCTAAGGATCTGCCTGTCACCATCTGAAGCTCAGGTCCTCCTGTCTTCAAGGCAAGCACATCACCAACTTCAGCTGTATCCCCAGCCTCCTTCCTCTGGCTTTTTGTGAGAACTTCCAAGTCCTGAGCTCCCAGCTAGAAGCTGTGTACCTACAGAAGTTGCCAAGGCCTGGGGCAAGGCTTCCAGTGCACAGTGGCCCTGTGCTTTGTGGGAGGGCTCAACTGCTCCACCTCCTGCTGTACATTGGGAGAGGTGCTGCAGAATTGTGACTCCAATTGTCTACAGCAATTGCTGGGATGTGCCAGGGCACAGCATGTGGAGATCACAGAGGCCTCTGGAAAGTTTCAGCTCTTTCTGTTGGAGCACCTGTAAACCCACAGTGGGAAATGTGGAGGTACCCCACCTCTACCAATTCCCTACCAGACAATCTGAGATAACTAGAGGGATTTTCAGACAAGGCTTCTGTCCCTCCATGGAAGGTGGGCTGGACACAGAGCCCTGAGAGAAGCTATAGCAGAGAGGGAATGTCATGGCTCCTTGCACGTTTGAGAAACTAAGTCTCAGATCAACCATGTGGGACACCAGCTGAGAGCTTGATGACACATGAGTTCCAACACCCTCAAAGTAAGAACCAGTCTGAGTGGAGCCCCAGTCTTCCAGATCTTAAGACCAGAATCTCTCACGAGTCCCCTTAGAAAGCTCCGGACACGAAGCAGTGATCACAGTCTTCAGCCACTTCCAGGAAGAACTTTATATGGGTTCTCTAATATTCCACCAGAAAATGTGGGCTCTGTCTAGATGTCTTAAAACCTCCCTTTGCCATATAGCAGCTGTCCACCACTGCAGCCCTTTTTTTGTTAAATAAAAGTTTCTGTGCATGTCTTAGGCACAGCAGCCCCCTGTGTCTAGCAGCTACTGCAATACACAGGACATGTGTCAGCTCCTTGCCAGAAGGTCTAGGCAAGAGGAGAGAACCTGGTCCAGCTGAGTCTGTCTGGGGCTGAGCAGGATGGCTAGTGTCGGCAGCCCAAAAGAAACACTGGGAATCTTGTCAAAGCAGGAACTCAACTCCATTGTATCAGTCCCTCACTTATATAGAGAAGTCAAAGGGGGTGGGCACTTAGATATGGGGAGAGATGATGTAGAAGGCAGGGAAAGGGAAGGGGTAACTGACAGGGCTAATAGCAAAGCTCCACATCAGCAAGGGCAGGGCAGAGGGAGGTCCAAACAGGTCTTGTTGAGTCACCCCTATATGGAAGTGTCTGAGACGGGTCTCAGAACTTGAGCCAGGCTCGGGTTTGCCCTCAAGGCCTAAACCAGGTCAAAATGGGGCCCAATACTACCACTGCTTGGGTCTACCCTCTCACCCTCGGGACAGCAGGAGGGGGAAAACACCCCCAGCACTGTGGTTCTGAGCCCTGGCTCAGAGCTGCCACAGCCCCAGCTTGGCTCGGCAACATGGCACCCAGTGCAGGAGGGCAGACGGCAAGTCAGCAAGGAATTGAGGCCGCTGCCGCCAAAGCCGCTTTTGCTGCTAGGGGCCCTTGCACCCTGCCCCTATGGCCAGGGCTGCCCCAGGCCACACAGCACTCCCTGTCTGTGTGCCGGGGAGACTTGCCCCCGCGACTGTCAGCGTCCCCATAGAGCAAGGGCTAAAGAGGAAGCTGGAGCTCTGTCCTCGCTGTGCCAGTGCCAGTGCCAATGCAGCACTCATGACCCAGGGCCCACAGACAGGATGCTTTGGGCTTTGTGTCCTTTCTGTTTGCTGTCTGGTACCTGCTGCTCTAATGTCCACATCTGCAGGCACATGTTTTACCTGTGTGAACAGCAGACAGAACCTCCAATGAAATGGGTACCACTAGGACACACCCCAAAAGGAGGTGTTCCAGTCAAGAAGAGTAGGTGTCACCCGAGGCGCCAGCTCTCTTAAGCATGGGGATTTTGCTCTAAGACGCACCCACTCTGACATGCCACAGGGCTTTAAAACGTCAACCCCTGGTGACGCTACTTAATTTGGCCTGAGAGGTCGAAACCCTTCCTTCCTTCCTTCCTTTTAACTTAAATTACAACTTTGTTCTTAAAACACCACCAACAACTATAGCAAACATGTAGCCTGTTTCTGGGCAGTTCCTCAAGTAGTGCCAACATGTCACAAAGATGTTTGCACACTAGTGTCTTTCAACATTATCCACATTTTTTATTTTAAAAGAAAAATATTTTATTTAAAATAATTTTTCATATACTATATTCTGATCATGGTTTTCTCTCCCTCATCTCCTCCCAGATCTTCCATACCTCCCAACTCATCCAACTCCACTCCTTTCTCTCTCTTTAGAAAAAAAAGGGGGGGCAAAAATAATAAATAAATAAGTAAATAAATAAAACAAAAGCAAGGAAAAACCACAGGAAATACATATATGCCTACAGCAACTCACACACAAGCACACACAAACCCCATGAAAACGCAAAATTGGAAACTATAATATAGAGACCAACAAGGTAAAAAAAAAAAAATGTCCAGATAAAGAATTATGTATAGCTGGACTTGGTCTACTTTGTGGGTTCTTTATTTTTTTTCCACCCTTCAACCCTCTTACACTAGATAGGAGAGAGAGAAAGGGACAGAGGGGAAAGGGGGCAATGTTATTAATAGACTGCTGCCTGCTGATTAGAGGCATCGAGTGATCTTTGCTGTCAGGACATCTAATTTCCTCTTCTTTTGAAAAAGTCCCCAGAATTCCAAATGTCACGCAATCTCAGAAACTATCTGCCTCTGGCAAAATTACATCCCTGCTAAAGCACGAGGCAAATCATAGCTGCTGTGGACGATCTGAAACAGCCCCACATCCCATACCTGGGATTAAAATGAAAACATACCCTTAAAATATTTCTGTGGTTTTCAAAGAATCCAAAACTCCAAAATTGTCACTAAAAGTTATAAGGAAAAACAAACTACAAACAAATGCCATTGTGTTAGTTTTGTGTTGGCCATATACTTGTGCGCATGGGCCCTGCACTTAAGTGTGGTTTGTATACCCAGTGAGACTCCATTAGAGAAAACTAATTTTTCCTTTGTGGGTGGTTGACACTTGGATAGGTTCCGGGTTAGGGATGGGGCCTTATGGCCACTTCGCCTCTAGCCACTGAGACACTTGTCTGGCTTAGGCTGTGCATGCTGCTGTGATCTCTGTGGTATACTTGAGTGGGCCATGTTTCCTTGGTGCCTTCCATCCCCAATGATTCTTACAGTCTTTCCACCTCCCCTACCACCTGACTCCTTGAGCCCCAAAGGGAGAGATCGACAAAGATAGCACTTTAGGACTGAGTGTTCCAAGGTCTCTCACTCAGCTGAGAGGTCTCTGAGGCTTGCAGAAGGCAAAGCCTATTTGGATATTCAGTAGTCAATAAATGTTTTCATAACTGTTATTTGCAAAGACAAAAACTCATGGTATCTCAGAAGTGCTCCTATGTCCTGGCTGCCTTTGAGCAACAGAAATTTTTGGTCTATGATCTGAGGAAAATCAGCTACAAAATGTACCAATTGACAGAAATTAGGTGTCACCTACCATGACTCTATGTGTGCGTGTTTATACATGTATGTGCATGTGTACAAATATGTGTGTGTGTGTGTGTGTGTGTGTGTGTGTGTGTGTGTGTGTAGAGGCCAGAGAGCAACAGAAGCTATCTTCCTTAACCCTTTTCCACCTAAGGTTTTTGACACAGGGTCTCATAGAGAACCCGGGACTTGCTGATTCAGCCAGATTGGCTGTCAGACTTTTGCATGGATGCTGGGGATCAAACTCAGAACCTTGAGCTTGAGCCATCTCCCCCCACAGCCCCATCTCTCCCTATTTCTCATGTGCTGATTGTCTGCGCAGCATTTTCCTAAGGAATGACAGTGAATGGATTGCCTTTCCTAATCTGGAGCAAGCCCATGGGCTATCCCATGGTATCTGACTGAGCAATGGGATTTAACACACGATTTCTGGCCTATTCCTTCTTCTGGATCAGGTTTAGGACATTGAGTAGTGAATGAATGTTTTCATAACTGTCATTTGCAAAGACAAAACCTCATGTTACCCTGCTTACAGCCTGTCTGTCTTCCTTAACTGACTCTCAATTACATATTCATTCTACCGTGCAAAGGCAAGCAAACCTCCACCAGGATTGTCAGCCCCCTAACCAAATTAAGAAGCTGTTAAAACAACCTTCTTTGGCATAAACAGTCTCAACGAAACAGGGGGAAATGATAGTACTTTAATGCCATACGTTGGTTTTTCTCATATATGAATTCTAAATGTAAATAGGACCATCTGCCTGGAAGACAGAGAGAGAAAATGACCCATACTCCCACTATCTTCCTGAACATGTATAAACATCACTGAGTGTGTAAGTGGACACAGACTGACATTACCCTCTCAATTCTAATTTCTATACCCACAAATTAGGGCAGCTCTCAGACCTCATCAAAGAAGTATATTTGTACAGTTGGCAGTGGTTGGACACAGAAACTCATCCCTGGTCAAAACACAGAGAGTACAAGACTCTGGAGTGCTTATCCACAAACAGGGCATCCACATCACACCCCCACCTAATGCTCAAGAAATATCACAGAAGATAGCAGAAGCTCCTAGAGCCGAAGTCAAGGATACACTGGGTAAAACTGTCCTCTCGGCTGATGCATGCATGAATTTACAGCAGCTGTGACTGCCTGCATAAGATCTATATAGGATACAGCCAGGCAACTCTCCATTCCAGGAGAGACCCACCAGCTCCATCTCTACTGAGGAGCTACTGACAGTTGGTAACTGCTAGGGGATGGAGAATTAGTTTGCTTTATGGTTGTGGCTCCTCCTGGATCACTCACACTCCAGTGGATGACCCTAACCCCATGTGATTATGTTCAGCATTAACTGAACTCAGTGAGATATATGAATGACAGGAAATTGAAAGGGAGAGATGCCAGGGAAGAGATCCAGGAGAGCTTGCAGGGGGAGTAATATCATCGAAATTCTTCAAATGGCTGTTTGAAATTCTCAAAGAATAAATATTCCACAAAATACTTATTTTAATTCTTTTTTCAACTATGCATATGTCAGGGTAGCGCTGATGCTCAAGGAGGTCAAAGTATTGAATCCTCCTGGAACTGGAGTTACAGGTGGTTGTGAGCTGCCTGGGGTGGGCATCAGGAACTGAACTCAGTGAAAACATTTATTCTTTAGGTCTGGAAAGACAGTCAGTGGTTAACCGCAAAAGACCCATGTTCACCAAAATGGCCCCTGCTTCATAGGAAGTATTCATGTTCTAAGTGTGCCTTCATAGGGCTTGTCTGGATCACAGTCTGTTTTTCAAAAGAAATATACTGTGTCTGGTTTTGAGGCTTAGTAAGTCAACCCACGGCATCCTACTTAACTTATAACACGGCCAAGCCATGCAACTAACTGGACCACAGCCCCAAGTGCTAACTATGCATGTTGCTGGTTTGGCACACACTGGAATGTCCTCCTGTGGGCACAGCTCCCAGGGAAGAAGTCACTGGCCTCTCAGTGGACTGAATGATGGGGGAAGATGCCTGCTTGGATTTTTGAATCCCAAGTCACCCACATTTGGAGGGGGTTTTAAGCTATTGCCACTGTAAGTGCATATAATTGGCCATCCACGAATGAGGTCACTGGTGGTTGAAAAGGGTCCTTGATGATGCTTTCTCTTTTTATTACAATTTATTAATTTATTTGGGGAAAGGTACACAGGTTGTGGCATATATTGTGAAGGGCAGAGTACAGTCATGAGAATTCATTCCCTCCTTCTATCTTGGTCCTGGCAATTGAACTCAAAAAGTCTTGGCTGCAGGTGCCTTTACTCACTGAGACATCTCACTGGCTCCCAATAGCACTTTCAATATCTGCTGATACTCTCTATGTTGGGAAAGCATCCCGTACCATGTAATGCTTGCCTTGATGTATATGTTCCATAGTGAACATATGCATGTTAGTGTGGGAAGTAGTCAAGACAATCCCATCCTGGATACACCACACCAGGCCAGTGCTGCTGTGCAAGGTGTCCCCTCATTCTGCCCCCCTCTACTTTGGATTTCAGCTTTAAGCCCCTCATCTTTACAGCGCCCTTACAACATCCACAAAGGCTAAGCTAATAGCCTCAGTGTCAGGGCTCCCTGTTCTCTGTCATATTTGTCACACTTATGATCTGTCTGATGGTAAGGACCATGGACATAGGGATGGTGTCTTCAAATATTCTAATGCATTTGAAAATCCCAATAAATCAAACTGATTTTTTGAAAGGAAATTGTCAATAATACATTTCTATGAAAATATTGTATTTATATGCATGTCTTTTTTTTTCTAGGATTGTATGCGATTTGTGTTTTCCTTTTAATATCCATTTTCAGAAGCTGTATTCTGGTTTGTTTTGCTTTGTTCTGGTGGTGTTAGGAATGGACCAGGACCTCATTCATGCTAGGCAACCATTCCCCACCCCAAGCCACACTTCTATCCCTACTATCTTTGGTCTGAAAGCTTTCTCTGGTAAATCTGAATGAATCTCGCAAGCATAAATAAAGCCAAGAACACAGCTGTGGATTTTTGTACCACTGGAATACAGAGCCTATGTGACTCTAGAGATAGCTCACAAAACTCTGGACCAAAGATACAGATTCACTCCATTAAGTCTTACTAGTCCAGATGTCTGTAACACACCCTTCTGGCAGCTGTTATTTTTATCTGCTCAAGAATCTCCACAGCTGCCCACTGAGGTGCCTTTACTCTTTGTGTATAACACTGAGGGAAAACCTTTGCCCTAGTTAAGAAGGCCCCAAGAAGGCTAAATCAGGAATTAGAACTCAGGCCTTTCTGGTTTTGTAAGCCCACGCCCTTTTCAGTGTGTGTGTAATTCTGTATTATCCTATTCCCAGCCCTGACCACCAAACATTGCTGTAAGCTTTCCACAGCACAGTGCGGAGGGCCTCCCGCAAGATAAATTCACTCTGGGTGGAATGCACCGATGTTATTGAAAAATAGTATTGAAATCAAAGGACTTTGTGCCACTTTATTTGCTGGTTTTATGGTCCTCCAGGATTTTTGTGGGATTTGTTTTTCATTTTACTTCTGTAAGCCTGCCAATGCTTTAAAGCAATATTTCAATTGGGGAGAGAGAGAGGAAAAAAAATAGTCTCCTCTGCAAAGCTCCACACTGGTCTTCATCTTTCTTTCCTAGGTCTTAGGAACTCCTCCCCTTTGCACTCCCCCTCCTCCCCAGTGTCCTCTAAGCACAAATTGAATACTGAAACTACCGTTTAAAGGGCCCCCAGTGTTCAGAGGAAATTCAGTTTGCCATTGCAAAGTTTGGAAATGATGATCGTAACCCCAGCACCCCCGCCCAACAAGTCACAGATCACCCTGGAGCAAACACAAGAAAAACTTGGCTGTGTAATCACAGGAACATCTCTGTCACCCAAACCAATATGAGTAAGGGTTGCCAAGGACTCAGGAAGCAGGACTCCTGAATCAGAACTAACTTTTTTTTTTGGGGGGGGGGGGGTTCAAGACAGAGTTCTGTATAGCCCTGGCTGTCCTGGAACTCACTCTAGACCAGGCTGGCCTCGTCTAGAATAGACAGAATTCCACCTGTCTCTGCCTCCCAAGTGCTGTGATTAAAGGCCAGAACTAACTTTTGACCCCATCCATTCACTGGTCTCCTATGACCTCCACTGGCAAGCGGCCTCAGATCTGACATGCACTTGAGCAGTTGATGATCCGGGTCAGGTTCAGGACAGCAAGGTTTCAAACAGTGATTGAATCCTGCAATGTGTCCGTCTGTCCCATAGAACTGCAGCTGAAACCCTTAGGGATATTCAGAGGCGCCCCGGCCCAAGTGGGATGAGAAAGAAGTATATATTCTCCACACACAGTCTTTAAGCAGAGTAGCTATGCCATGGTCTCTTCCATGTACCTGGACCACCTACACACACCATTTCATTCTAAAAAAACAACAATGCAGCCTAAGGCAAAATGCTTGGGATCAGAAGTAACTACACAGGAAACTCTTGAGCTAGAAATATGAAATGGTTTCCTGTTCATGAGAGCATATTAGGAGCAAAAGTGTTTCCAACCTGCAGTGCCCAGAAGGACCCTCCTTGGTCCAAATTTCTAGGATAACAGGATAAACTGAGGCCAGACCCAGGGACAACCATGTACAGGGTCCCAAGTGAGCAAGTTTTAGTATCTGTTGCTTCCCAGCAAGAAAACTCAGCCAACATAATTTTAATAAGAAAATCACATTTCCAAGACACATTTCTTCATTTATTCCTGCTTGTTTCAAAATGTAGTAAATAAATAAAAGAGCTACCACACCCCAAGGGCCAACTTTATCACTGCATGCCGAAATTCACTTTGAGCTTCCTATCATTCCAGGTAAAAAAGAGAGCCCACTGTGTCCCAGAGTTCTCATCTACTTATGAGGAAACATTTTTTTTTTAAAAGTAGGATTAATTCAAGAAAAAAAAATGTCCTAATGTAACCTCATAGAGAAAAACAACCCAGAATATTATTTTGAAAGGAAGATGCCAAGTCCAAAGACATGAGCTTTGCCATCTAAGCTGACTCATTTGGTCAGTTTGCACATTAACACATGAACTCACCCCACAGCTGCTTCAGCTGGCATTAAACATGAAATCATTGATTTTATAAAAGGAGAGATTGAAAACTCTTTGCTGTTCCCTTTTCCTTCTCCAGTTTTTAGGGCTGCCATAAACTTTGCGATATCTGCACCCAGTAGCTGGGAAAATCATCTCTCTCTCTCTCTCTCTCTCTCTCTCTCTCTCTCTCTCTCTGTGTGTGTGTGTGTGTGTGTGTGTGTGTGTGTGTGTGTGACAGAAAGACAGAGAGAGACAGAGAGACTCCATGCAGAGAACAGAAAAGAGAAGGAAAGAATGAAAACGCTTACGTGGGCAACTCCGCTGTTCCGTATGCTATCTCATGGCATCAGCTCCCACTGTGAAATTCTTGTCCACTGTAGACTGTCCCCTCCCTCAAGCTCTTTCCTGATGACAACGTTAAGTGGAAATGGAGACTTCACAGATGCACAGCTGGCCTTAGAGACAAGACTCACACCAACACTGAAGCCAGGCATGTACTTGCTCACTAACAATCACCTCCAATATCCTGTCTTCAAGAATCTCTGCCTCTAGTTCCATTTATTTGCCTGCAAATTTCATGATGTACTTGTTTTTCATAGCTGAACAGTATTTCATTGTGTAGATGTACCATGTTTTCTTTATCCATTCTTCAGCTGAGGGACTTCTAGGTTGTTTTCAGTTTCTGGCTATTATGAATAAAGTTACTATGAACATAGTTGAGCAAGTGTCTTTGTGGCATAGAGGGACATCTTTGGGGCATATACCCAAGAGTGCTGTAGCTGGGCCTTGGGGTAAAACTACTCCCAACTTTCTGAGAAACAGCCAGATTGATTTCCAAAGTGGTTGTGTAAATTTACACTCCCATCAGCAATGGAGGAGTGTTCCTCTTTTGCCACATCCTTGCCAGCATGTGCTGTCGCTTGAGTTTTTGATCTTAGCCATTCTGACAGGTGTAAGGTGGAATCTCAGAGTCATTTTGATTTGCATTTCTCTGATGACTATGGACACTGAACATTTCTTTAAGTGCTTCTCGACAGTTCAAGAATCCTCTGTTGAAAATTCTCTGCTTAGCTCTCCATTTTTAAATTGGGTTCTTTGATTTGTTGGTGTCTAGTTTCTTGAATTCTTTATGTATTTTGGCTGTTAGTCCTCTGTCAGATGTAGGGTTGGTGAAGATCTTTGCCTATTCTCTCGGCTGCCATTTTGTCCTATTGATGGTGTCCTTAGCCTTGCAAAAGCTTTTCAGTTTCATGAGGTCCCATTTAATTGTTGATCTTAGTTGCCTAACCTATTGGTGTTCTGTTCAAATATCATGCTGAGTGAGGTAACCAAGAGCCAGAAAGACACATATGGTATGTACTCACTTATAAGTGGACATTAGCCATAAAGTACAGGATAACCATGCTACAGTCCACAGACCAAAAGAAACTAAGTAATAAGGAGGGCCCAAGGGAGGAAACATGAATATCATTCATAAGGGGAAACTAAATAGTCATCGGAGGTGGATGGAGGAAGGGAACTGGATGGGAGAGGGGTGAGAATGGAAATAGCTGGGGGGCATCTCTGGGACTATCTGGAGATCTGGAAGAGGGGAGGCTTCGGGGAGTCTATGGGGTGACCCTACCTAAGATTTCTACCATTGGGGGGTATGGAGACTGAAGTGGCCACCTCCTGTAGCCAGGTGGAGCTTCCAGTGGAGGGAGGGGGACAGCAGCCTGCCCACAAAACCTCCAACCCCAAATTTGTCCTGCCTACAAGATGTACAGGGATAAAGATGGAGCAGAGATTGAGGGAATGGCCAACCAGTGACTGACCCAATTTGAGACCCAGCCCATGTGAGAAAGCCAACTCCTGGCACTATTACTGACACTCTGTTATGCTTGAAGACGGGATCCTAGCATAAACATCTCCTGAAAGGCTTCATCAAGCATCAAATGGAAACAGATGGAAAGTCTCACAGCCAAACATCAGATGGAGTTCAGGGAGTCTTGTGGAAGAGTAGGGGATAGAAATGAGCAAGCAGAAGTGGTCAAGGACACCACAAGAAGATGTACAGAGCTGACTAACCTTGGCCCATGGAACTCACAGAGACTGAAGCACAAACCAAAGAGTATGCAGGGACTGGACCTAGGCCCCCTACACATTTGGAGCAGATATGCAGCTTGGTCTTCATGTGGGTCCCCTAACAATGCTGTTTCTGACTCAGTTGTCTGCCATTTTGTCCCCTTCCCCTAGCTGGACTGCCTGGTTGGGCCTCAGAGGAACAGGAGGTGCTTAGTCCTTCAGGGCCTGGATGTCCCAGAACAGGTTGGTACCCAAGCTGGGCTTTCCTTTCCCTGTGGAGGGGAGGGGATAATGGGGGACAGGTTTGTAAGGGGCTGGGAGGAGAAGAGGGAATGTGATCAGTGTGTAAAGTGAATAAATAAATAAATAAGAATCCCTATCTTAGTCTAGGGCAGTGGTTCTCAACCTTCCTGAGGGTATTACCTTTAACACAGTCCCTCATGCCATGGTGACCCCAAACATGTTATTCATAACTGTAATTTTGCTGCTGTGTTAGCAAGATTAATGTTAATATCTGTGTTTTCAGATGATCTTAGGAGACCTCTGTGGGAGGGGTCATGACCCACAGGTTGAGAACCAGTGGTCTAGGGACACTAAACAGTCTGCAAGTGTGAGAAAAAGCAGTGAAGAGAATCATACACTGACACATGCTGGAGAAGCATCAAAGCAGTATGAGGTGGAAGGCTACTGGGAAGGGCACAGCAGGCCTCTTGGAGGCCTAGAGAGCTCTAGCTGGTCAGGAATGGTCACTCGGAGGAGGGGACAGCTCTGGGGAAGTCTGGCCTGCCTCCTGACTGCTTTCTCTGACAACCCTAAGATTTCAGACTTTCCCACTGCCCATACTTATATCTGCACCTCAGAGAGGTGGGGTGAGTTGATGAACACCACACAGTCAGCACTGATAACCTTGGAGCATCAGGCCCCAGGCATACTCTTGACACTCACATGCTTTGATTTGTCCCACTGGCTACCAACACTGACAATTCAGTCTGTACTAAACCATTCTTAACTAGTTGCCTATCTACACAGGTTTTCAGTGTGTGTGTCTGTGTGTGTGTCTGTGTGTGTCTGTGTTTCTGTGTGTCTCTGTGTGTGAGTCTATGTGTGTCTGTGTCTCTGTGTATGAGTCTCTGTGTGTCTCTGTGTGTGAATCTGCGTGTGTTTATGTGTCTGTGTCTCTGTGTATAAGTCTGTGTGTGTGTGTCTGTGTCTCTGTGTTTCTGTGAGAATCTGTGTGTGTGTGTCTGTGTGTCTGTGTCTCTATGTATGAATCTGTGTGTGTCTCTGTGTGAGTCTTGTGAGTCTGTGTGTGTCTCTGTGTGCCTATGTGTTTGTGTCTCTGTGTATGAGACTGTGGTGTGTCTATGTCTGTGTGTGTCCTCTGTGTCTCTCTGTGTGTCTGTGTGTCTGTGTCTCTCTGTGTGTGTCTGTCTCTGTGTCTGTGTGTCTCTGTATGTGTCTGTGTCTTTGTGTCTGTGTATATGTGTGTCTGTGTGTGAGTTTGCGTGTGTCTGTGTGTGTGTGTATGTCTGTGTCTCTGTGTATGAGTCTGTATATGTGTCTCTGTGTCTCTGTGTGTGGGTCTACATGTGTCTGTGTGTATGTGTCTGTGTCTCTATGTGAGACTGTGTGTGCGTCTCTGTGTCTGTGTGTCTCTGTGTGTGAGTCTGCATGTGTCTTGTGTGTGTGTCTGAGTTTCTGTGTATGAGTCTGTGTGTATGTGTGTCTGTGTGTGAGTCTGCGTATATCTGTGTGTGTGTGTGTATCTGTGTCTCTGTGTGTGAGTCTGTATATGTGTCTGTGTGTCTCTCTGTGTGGGTCTGCACATGTCTGTATGTATGTGTCTGTGTCTCTGTGTGAGTCTGTGTGTGTCTGTGACTGTGTGTCTCTGTGTGTGAGTCTGTGTATGTGTGTCTGAAGAGTCTAGAGGTGAACATCAAGTGTCATTCCTCATGTGCCATCCATCTTCTAAGTGTTCTCTCACTGACATGGGGTTCAGTAAGTAGTCTGTACTAGCTAGCCAACAGGCCTCAACCTGCTTATGCATCCCTGATACTAGAATCACAGTGTGTGCCATCATGCCCAACTTATTACGAGATACTGGAGAGCAAACTGTCCTCATTGCGCCAGCTCCTCTGCCTCCATCTATGTTTTCCTTCCTGCTCAGCCTCATTCTAAAAGGATTTCAAACCCTCGGGCTTCCTGTATGACTGAACCTTCTTTAAACATAGCACTCCAGTCCTCCAACCTGCCTAGTGGTATAGAAACCCACGGATGATAGATCTTTCCAGAGTACAGCTTCTCACATACAAGGGTGCCTGGCCATGCTTCTTCTGACCTTCCAGGTACTTGGGACATTCTGGTCCTCTGCTAAGACCTAGGGGTTTCCAGAGAGTAGGAGCTTCGGCGTATCATATGACTGTCATCAATTTTTCAGTGGTCTTACATGCCTTGGGAAACTCAAGTTTACCTTTCATGCCAATCCTCCCAACACCCCTCCCCCCAACACACAATACCACCCACCTCCTTGGTGATGCATCTGATGTCCCCCAAGGAATCAAATGAAGAATGTGTGCTCTGTGGCTGCATCTGTCTCCGTGAAAACAGGATGGCATCACCACGCCTTCTCCCCATCGCTGAAGAAGCTGCACCTTGGAGATGGTAGTTCACAGTAGCTATGGATGTTCCTTCTGGCTGTGGGCCAAGGTTGTGGGTTGATGAAACACGTCGCAACAACCTAGTGAAATGCAAGTAAATCGGCCACTTCCCAAACCTCTCCCATCTGCCAGAAGCAGGTATGTTACATCAGGGCCACCCAGGACCTGCTCTTCTCCCAAGCAGATGTGAAACTAAGGACCTTTCTGGAGTCATTTGCCAGATGAAAAGAGGCTGCTGTTCTGGGAGCTTTTATGGGCTCAGTATAGTTGCTTAGCCTTACCAAAGGCCAGGATCTCTTCCCAACCATTTTGTGCTCAGAATCTCTGCACAGGTGAGAGTCATGGTCATGAACATTTGATAGCTCAGGAAAGGAAGGTCCAAAGAGCTAGCATGACTAAACCAAGACAGTCTGGCTAGAGAGGAAGAGGAGGAAGAGGAAGAGGAGGGGGAGGAGGGAAGGGAAGAGGAGGAGAGGGGAGGAGAAAGAAGAAGGGAAGTAAATGCCACACAAAGTAAGATGCAAAAGTCCTGCCCTCCATGCAAAGGACAGGACTTCCTCTCCAGCTGTCATTATGGGATAATGAGGAAAAAAATTGTCGAGTTGACTTGGAGAGAGATTTTTCATATCTGCTTGCACTTTTTATGCACACAAAAGGCACACATAGCAAAGAAAGTGCGGAGAAACCGAGGTAAAATCACGTTAAATGTCCATAGTTATGGGTCTGAGCTAGTAACTGCTAGTACCATGTTGGTACCCCAGCTCTGATCACCTTGTACTTTTCGAGACAACACAGCTATTCCCAGGCCCTCCGGGGAATCAAACCTGGTCTATCAGTGATCTTCAAGGAGACAGAGAAGCCAGAATTTTTGCCCCTGTATTGATAACACCACTCAGATGAAAGCCATAGCCAAGGAAGACATCTTTATTCTGTGCTGTGGTGTCTAACATTGACTTCCTTACCTGAAGAGTTCTGAATGAGACAAAAGTTCATATTCATCCAGACAGGAAATGTCATGAAATCTTATTCTGGGGGTGAACACTGATTGCCTCTACAGTGACATATTTGTCTCCTATTAGTTCTGAGAGAAAAGGAGAGAAAATCAGAGACAAACACACATTCTTTCCCCTCATACTCCAGCCATGCCCTGTGCTAGCTAGATCCTCGAGGGGCCTCGGGAACACACAGTGGCCACACAGTGAGCAATCAGGGGTGCTGGGAGCAATCGGACTCCAGAATGCTTATGTTCAGAAGGGACCTCCAATGACCTTGCTTGGCATGGTTCAATAGAACTAGACTGTGAGCTGCATGGCTTGTTTAAATATGTTACTTTAAATTTTCTAACAGCAATGGGGGAGGAGGACAGGAAAATGAAGGAAGGGGCAAATTTTATTCTACTATTATATTTAGCCCACTATATCTAAATATTAATTCAGTAGGGTAATGACTAGAACACTTTCTATTCTTTCCGTAATATTGTGTCTCTCTTACTCCTAGGTCATCTCAATTTGGACTTAATTAGCTACTTTTACTTGATACCTTCTGTGTGGAACATCCACCTGGTAAGACTATGGAAGCAGGACTCCACGCTCCCCTTGATGGGTGGCTGCAAGATGTTTTAAACACACCATGTGAATCATCGATCTCCTGTCTATGCAGGGTTTCACGTCTAGTAGGAAGACTCTTTTATTTATTTACTGTGAATGTATGTGATGGATGTACATGTGTGTGATGGATGTACATGTGTGTACATGATGTATGACCAACCCAGCCTGTATGTGTGGAAGCCAGAGTTGCAGGGAACTTCCTGACTTACTCTCTACCCTACCTTTGGAAACAGAGTCCTACTGAATCTGGGCTTACTGTTTCAGCTAAACTGTCTGGCAAGCAAGCCCTAGGGACCCACCTGTCTCCCCAGCACCACACTGGACTTACAGGTGTATTACCATACCTTTGTTTTGCTTTGTTTTGTTTTGTGTTTTGTTGTTGTTGTTGTTTTATGTGTGTGCTAGAGTTCTTATACACGTGCCGCACAGACTTTACCCATTAAACAATCTCCACAAACCCACCCCTAGAACCTTCTGGAAACTTACTTCAATCAAAACTCAGTGTCAGTTCCATTCCCAGTGATTCATTCTTACACAAAACTCCAAGGCCCACATCTTCAAATGGGCATCACCATCAGAAAAGCTTCTCTTCTTTCTTAATGGATCACTACCAACAAGCTAGGCTAAGCATGACCAGGAAGTTGAGCCTCCAAACCCTGCATGGTCTTGGGTCACAGCAGCTATCTGAATTTCTGAGTTTTATAGATGTGAAAACAGTTGTCCTATGAACACAGTGAACTTGCCCAGGAGCACAAGGCTGCCCAACCAATAACCCATCTTCAGCCCACATCCTTCACTACTTCAGAGGCCAGAGCCACCTGAGGCTTTCTGCCTGCTGCTGTCCCAAGGCCACAGGGAGCCCCCAGGACAGTACTGTCGATGCTAGACAAAGGCTATCTCCAGAAGCGTGGCATCCTCTGTGGATCTCACCCATTACTGATTACATCACCTCTGCCACTCATTGCTTGACCTGTAGCATGAATTCAAGGCTGCTGCTACTTGCCTAGTCGGAGCTCTCCCCAATGGAGGTTTAGAAGATCTTTGGGAACTCGAAGCTAAGCAAACAGGCAGAAATGCACGGAAAGTCCTGGCATATCATCAAACAGCTCTAAGGCTTGAGATTTCCAATGAAAGGAAGCACAAGGTTCAAAGAATTAGGTAAAGTACATACCCTGTGTGAGTGTGCCACAGAACTTCAGGAGCTATCAAGACAGCACTAGTACAATGGGTGAAAGATGACCGTGAACACAAGCCAGAAAACCCTTAGGGACTGAGACTCCACTGATGCTACCTATTAGTAAAACCCTGTGTTGGTCAGCTTTCCATCACTACAATAAATATCTGAGCTAATTAACTTATAAAGTAAAAAGGTTCACTTGGGTTCCCAGTGTTTAAGGCTCCAGTCCAAACTGGATGGATCTGTGGATTTGAAGTTTCCGTTGGCGGTTGGGGTGGGTAGATATCTCATCATGGTGGGAGCTTACTGCAGAGCAGGACTTCTCACACCATAGCTTGGAAGTGAGAGAGAGAAAGAGGAAGAAACTGGGGACCTACCACACCCTCGGAGGGCCTGCTCCCAACAACCACAGTGACCTCCCAGGAGGCCCCACCTCCTCATGCCCACAGCCTCTCAGTAGTACCAAGCTAGGATCAAGCCTTCATCACATGTGTCTTGGAGGACCTGCCAGATCCAAACTGTAACAGCCTCAGAACGCATCTGTCTTCCTACTAGCATCTAGATCTGTGTGGGATTTATATTACCAGACTAGAGATTAGCTATAGTCTCCATTTAAAGGATAACCCTTTTGTCTTGAGTAACGGTGGAAATTGCTAGAAGCATTTATTTGTGGGAAATCATTTTGGCTGTTATTTGACTACAACATTCAACTTTCCAGGAAACGGGGATCATTGTGCATTTGAGGGAGGTGATTCACGCAGAAGACAATTGCGTGGGTGGGAAAAAGATGGGAGGAGGGCCCCATCTCAGCGTCATGCCCATGCAATCTGAACTGAATATTTTTCTGCCAGGCTGCTTCTACATATGCAAAATACCTAAGTTGATCTTCAAATTTGAAAATATATTCAGGATGGCCAGACATAAGAAAGAGACTATCTGGCATTCATAACTGTCATTTGAAGAGCTATGGGGAATCTCAATGAAACACGCACACACGCACGCACACACACACGCACACACACACACACACACACGCACACACACACACACGCACGCACACACACACGCACACACACACGCACACGCACACACACATACACACATACACACACGCACACATACACACATGCACACACACATACACACACGCACACACACACATACACACACGCATATACACACACGCACACACACACACGCACGCACACACACACACACGCACGCACACACACACGCACACACACACACACACACACACGCAGGCACACATACACACATGCACACACCTGCACACATATGCCTACATGCACATACCTGCACATACATACCTGCACACACATCTACACACACACACTCACACAGACCTACACACAAATACAAAGTCTTGACCACAGCATCTGATTTACAGTCTGATTTGTTGTCTCAGTTGTCCTGATGGGGTTGTTTCTATGATTACAGACACCTGGAGTACTTAAAGATGGTTATTGGTTCTCCAGGGCTGTCCTGGAGAACTACAGTATCTGTACCACAGCCCTAGTTCCTTCTTAAACAGCGCATACTGCTATCTACTCTGGCTCCTCCCATTTGTCTGGCCAAGTAGGTTTGGAGGTGGGAACAAAACCTCAAGAATAAGAGTCCAGACAACCAAACAGAGACACAACCAGTCCATGTCACCTTGTGTCCCCAAGACCTAAGTCTCTGAGAATGGACATTAAGATAAACCTATCAAGTGACCAGAGGCATAGCACCTTCTGAAGGTCCCCATGTGTTGCCAGTCACCCTTCTGTTGATTGAAGTGATCTTTGTCCCAGACAACATCAGCATACCCTGCACCCTAAGAATACTAGGAGTGTGGCTGTCTCTTCTTTCTTAGCACAAGGGGGTTACGGCACTAAATTCAGTGTCACACCCTGGATCCTTGCATTCCCAGCTGGAGTAGAGAGCCAGGACTCAAAGCTAGGTCAGCCAGATTGCTCCTTTCTAACAACCATCTATGTGAGACAACTTGCATATTTTCATTCTGTATCCACAGAAGCCAGCAGGAACCCAAAGTATGTATTCAGGGAAGAGAAAAGACCATTGGCAACAGGTCCCTTGCAATCACTCCTGGGGTCTAATTCTCTTGCTCCCTTGGGATCTGTACAGCCCTTTAGCACTGAGCCCTGTGCACTAGGAACTTAGCAAATGGCTCACAGGCTCATCAAAATGTGTCACTAAAATGGACTGAGTTCTGCCCTGCTTGCAGGGCTGAGCTCAGCAGTAAGAGGGTATGGGGGACATCACAGACCCTGTCTGTCCCTAACAGCTTGGAAGCTGGACAGTCCTTGCTGGGCCCCAGTGTATCATGGAGACCAAATGTGTTGGAGGCGTGCAAAGGCTGTGAGATCACTGTGTGATGATGTCATTGTCACTTCAGGAGATGAAGGCAAGACAACCCCCTCCAGGGCACCCTGAGTGTCCCTGTCATGTCTGAGTGTTCTGTGGGGCTCCCTCCCAGATGATGGGTTTTTAGAAGGCCTGAAATGGGAATGCTTGTCATGGCTACATCTGTTCAGCAGCCCTAGGCTAAGAAAATGCAGGACTGCCTCAGAGCTTTAATTTTGGTTAAGGGATTTGGGGAGCAAGACTGGAATGATGGCTCAGCGGGTGAAGTGCTTGTTGGGTAATTGTGAAGACCTCCACCCAGTTTCCAGCACCCATGTTGAAAACTGAGAATGGTTTCAGACACTTCAAACCCCAGTTTCAGAGAGCAGGGACAGATGTATCAATCCCTGGGTCAGCCGGCTTAATCAATACCTAGACCCCAGAGCTAGTGAGATGCCTTGTCTGAATAAGATAGATGGCTCCTGAGAAATAATACTCTTAGATTGATCTCTGGCTACAAAGACACACTCATGATACTTGTACATGAACACACACACACACACACACACACGTAATATGTAATATCTGTAATAAGTAATATTAATTATAATATATATATATATATATATATATATATATATATATATATATTAGGTAAAATCTCAAGAGATGATCATTTCAGCCAAGGACACATGTGCCAGACCCTGACTGTTGCCTGGGTTACTATGGTTCAAGGGGTTAAGCAAACTCCCTGAATCGGGCTGTGACTTGTTCCCACCTGTCTAAATAGCTCACACCCCAAAGGGAGCCTTCCTAGAGGCTCTTGCTGGACACTCCCTGTAGAAGAGCCACTCAGCATACATACCCACCTCTCCCAGCCATGGCTCGGACCCTGGGGAATAAGCCTCAGAGGAACCAATTTTCCGAAGTGCTGTATAATTAAAGTCTCCCAGAAGCAAATCTCCACTCGTCACCAGGAAGGGAAAGCAGCAGCATTCCTGTAACTACTTCCTACCTTGTGCAGAACAAGTTCATCCTGGAGCCGACTCAGAGTGCTGGGCTGTGGGCCTCATCCAGAGGCTGCCGTTTACCAGGGTGGCTTGTCAAGGCCCCTGCCCGCAAGTTGTGGCTTTTTCAGTGTGTCCGTCCAGTGGATACAGAATCCACCAGAAGAAGTGCCGCTATTAATAGAATATTTTGGGCAGGTTTAGGGCTTTGTCTTACTCTATTTTGTTTTGTTTTTCTGTGCAGTTTTGTAAGAGAGTGACTGATTTAGTTCATGAGATGCCTGGCAGTCTGGACACTCTTAAGTATAATATGTTTCTACACGAGGGCTTATTCATTGACCCACTAACTACTTAGTGATCCCCTGATGCCCACAAGACATCTGGGTAAATGCTGGAGAAAAAATAAAATCCCTGCCTCTATGTATTCTTGTGGGAGAGGGGAACTGTGATAAAATAATGAGATACAGCTGCTAAATGTGGTTAATAATAGGTGCTCTGCCCCGAAACAGACAAACAAACAAACAAAGAACAACAACAAAAAAAACAAAAAACAAAAAAACAAAAAACAAAACAAACAAACAAACAAAAAAACCCAGAAAGGTCTAGCATTGTAGGGATAGATTTGAAGGCATGGGGTCTAGCTTGTGCAAAAGCCCCGGGGCAGGAATGAGTGCAGCTGAATTGGAAATGCTAAGACTTCTTGAAGCAACGGGGCTGGAGGGTGGTGGACAGGGGCCCGGTCAGTACCCCTGCTCTGAATGTGGCTCCTCCCATGTGGGCTTACTCAGCAATGCACTGCAGCAGACCTCCCCCACCTCCATCCCCCTGGGGTACCATCCTGAAACTTCGAAGAAAAATAACACCCTCTGGCCACCCTCTGCTTTTCTCCAACAGTGATGAAGAGACTTCATAAAAAGAGTTCCCTGGGTGAGTGTGTTCTTCCCACTCCATCAAGCCAACCCAGGGTGGCTGCTCTCAGTACACCGCCTCGGTCGTTGATAATAATTGTTGCATTAATTGGTGCTGTCCGGACCAGACAGAACGTAAAAGATCCCACTGTGTCCAATAATTAATGTTTCTTCCCTCACTGCAACGCCATTAATAAGGGGGCTCTTCAAGAATCGGGTAATTGGCTGGCTAGGCGTCATTAGAGTATTTATAGATAAGCTTGGGTCTAGAGACAGAGAGGAAGACTGGCTGTGTTTATTTAGACACTATTATCTATCGCTAATGTGCTATCTGCGTGCCGATCGGCCCCATTCTCTGGGCTCTAATGATACAGAGCACACTCGTAGTGTGACTTCTGTGACCTGCAAGTTGCCTTTGTCTCTGCTGTCCACAGCGGACAGAGAAGGGCACAGAGGGCTCGTACACAGCTCCTGTAACCCTCCTTCCTTCCTGGTGAACCTCTCCTTTCCTCTGAGAAATTTAGAATGAGGATCTCAAACTACCAGAAAGACAGTTTCTCCTAATTAAACCTCGGAGGAGGGGAGCTTTCTGGGCTTTGTGATTATCTGAAGGGGTTTTTGAAAATGGAAATCTTATTGCTTTGTAGGAAGAGGAGGAAGAGGCAGGCAGCTTGAATTTCAAAGTGTCTCTTTAGCAATGAGGCACTGGAGCAGGCTAATCAAGTGAGTGGAATCTCTCTCTCTCTCACACACACACACACACACAGACACACACACTCAAGTGTGTACTGCACACACATATATATGTATATATGTACATACACACACAGAAGCACACATACAAACATACACATACACTTACAGAAGTACACACATGTGCACACATGCACATACACACACACACACACACACACACACTGCTGACAGAGAAGGGCTTCTTGGACCCCAGGAAGGGAGGACCATCACCATCACCAGGACAATAGTGAGCACATGCTGACTGACATGTACACAGAGAAATCATCTCCAGGATGCAACTCACAATCTGAATCCAAAAGTCATTTTAAAAAGATAAAAAAGGAGGCAGGCATAGTGGCACAAGTCCTTAATCCCAGCACTCAAGAGGCAGAGGCCGGCAGTTCTCCATAGGTTCAAGGTCAGCCTGGTCTACATTCCAAGTTCCAGACTGGCCAGGGCCACACGGTGAGACCCTGTTTCAAAAAAATTAATTAAATAAATAAATAAATAAATAAATAAGTGGTCTAACCTTATTGACATCTAATATTAGTGTTAAAAAATCAAAGTACCCTGTAAATTATCCCTTTGGTTAAAAAAAAAAAGCACTCAAAATCACACAGACACACAGAGAGACACAATTATTTTTTAAATGCTGAAATTGGAACGGGGAGATGTCTCAATCTGCAAAGAGTTTGATGCACAAGGACTGAGTTGGGACCTCATCACACACACAGCTGTATGTGCTAGCACACACCAGTTCTAGCACTGAGGAGGTAGGGACTGGGCACCACTATGAATTGCTGGCCAGGTAGTCTGGCTGAATCTGTGAGCTCCAAATTCAGTGAAAGACTTTAACTCAAAAATAACATGGGGGAGGGTAACTGAAAAGATACTGGACTCATATACAAATCGACACTTTGTAGCAGCAATCTATTAAAACAAATCTTGCTGTGGGGGCTGACGCTCCAGCTGCAGAGACTTGATCCATCTCACCCACTTCTGACCTGGCTTGATCTTAAAGATGTTCTCTCCTTGTTTTTTGTTTTGACTTTTCCTTTGTGTGTGTCTGTGCGTGTGTGCATATGGGCATGTGTGTGCATGCATGTACATGTATTTGAAACAGGGCTTTTCATTGGTCTATAGCTATAGCTTATCAATTGGTTAAGCTGCCTAGACAGTAAGCCCTGTTTCCACTTCTCAGTAAAGGGAACCCAAGGCAGCACCACTACACTTTTCCCATGAATTCCGGGAATCAGATTCCAGTCTCCATATTGGCAAGGCAAGCACTTTACCTACTGAGCTATCTCTATAGCCGGGATTTGTTTGTTTACAACTGTGGATTCATGTAACCTGGGCTGTCTTTGGACTTGATTCATATTGGAGGACAGCCTTAAATGTCTGTTCCTCCTGCCTCCACCTCCCAAGTGCTGGCTGGGATTCTAGGTGTGTGCCCCCATGCCTGGCACTAAAAGCTCTCCTTTGTATGGTCGGTCTCTACATGGCTTTCTTTCCTTTACAAAATAAAGCCACCAGATTGTGGACTAATGGTTTCCTGGAAACACTACTGGACAGTATGTACATGTGGCATCACCATCTATAACTCACTTCAGCAAACACTGCGTGGTGTAAAACCGTGTGCTCAGAGTTAGGCACTGCTCTGTGTCAAATGGAATGGTGGGGAAAAGGAGTACAGGAGACCTCATGACCTCAGCTCCTGCCTCTGAGATGAGGCCGAGGCTCATGATGCTCACGCCGTGGGGTTGGACTTGGGAGGAGAGGGCAGCAGGCGTAGAGCTGGGACTCTGTCTACATGTCCATCTCTTTCAAGCAGAAGCACATTGGCCTCATTGCTGAATGTGTCTCCCTGGTAGATCCTCTCTGCTTCTCTCCTGCCTTCTCTCAACACACACAGTCAAGAGCTTGATTTGTCTCTGTTTTTGAAAAAAGGCTCCCAGAACATTGACCTGTGTGTGAACGTATGATGTAATTTGCAAATTAAGTATGTAATGCTTTTAGCAACAATGTGGTCTTTCCTCCTGTACGTCCCACCACTGGGACCGGCTAATTTGCAGGCACATCTGCTGTAGGTGTTGGGGAATACACTGGGAGATATTCTTAGCTCCTGGCCTGGGGTCTAAAGGTTGAGAGGCTGGCTCCTGAGATACAAATGATGCCTGAGGCAGCAGTCAGGTAATAGGACCAATAAGAGATTTACAAGACATGGGCAAGTGGCCTGGGTAGATCAGAAAACCAGAATAAGAGTCCTACCATTATAAGCAGGTAACCCATAGCCATGGTAAAGGCAGGGAGCAAACTGTTCCACAGACAAGCAAGGGGTGAGGGTGCTCTTCTGGTAGCACCTTAATTTGCAGAGTGGCTGCTGGGTAGGTAGCTTCCTGCAGCTGCCAGAGAGGGATGCAAGGGGAGAAAGAGAGAAGGAGGTCTAGTCATCCTGCTTGCCTGAAAGAACCCCCACCCCCACCCTTCAGATTTAACCTTGGCTCCTCGTTTGCCTGGAGTAACATACAGTCTTTCTTGAGATCTACATATGGTTTTAGGGCCCAGGTTGGGGGTTCAATCAGACAGCACCTTATTGTACCCATTTCTTAAGCTTTCAAGTTCAGAGATGACATAATTTGTCTACATTTAGAATAGCTTGAGCAGCGTAGCACCTTAACCATGACATGGAACCGGACAAAATGACACGTAGCATATTTCCATAAGGGTGTGTGCTGATGTGATGTCACTAGCGGACCCCAGACAGTATTTAGGTGCACATATTTGGGTATGAAATCAGAGTGCTATGATACAAACTGATAAGTGTACTGCTTTGGAGACTCAAATACCAAGAGTTGAGGTGGGAAGATGGCTAATATCTAAAGTGCTTGCTAGCAAGCCTGACAGCCTAAGACTTATGCCCAGGACCCATATGGCAGAAGAGAAAACTGAACCCTTTCTTCTTTCTTCTACACGTGAGCCATGGCATACCCACTCCCACTCCAAGACACACACACACACACACACACACACACACACAATGTAGCAACAGAAAAAGTTGCAGGTGCCCAATATTTCCCACAGTAACTGCAACTTTGCATAGTTCAAACGGAGCAGCTTCCTTCTCTTCCACAGACCATGGACATTGTACACTGTAGCCACACCCTGAATCCTTGAAAAAGAGCAGCCTGGGAAAGTGGCACAGAGGCCCTCTTCCCCACCCCCCACACAGTGAGGACAGGGATAATATACTAGCTCACACTGATCCTAACCCAGAACAATATAAGGTGGGAAGAGAAACACCCTTCTTCTAACAGAGACTTTGGGAATACCTGCAAGTGGGCTGTGTAAGGCAGGAGCCCCTTCCACAGGCCAGAACCTTCCAGACCATTCTGAGGCTCGGCTCAGACTTCCCACAAGGACCAAGCCTGGCAGTGCCCTGTGGCTCATCCAAACACATTCCAGGCCTATTGAGGAGCAGAAAGACCTTTCAGGAGCTAACAAGAGAACTCATTTCTCTGAGTGTACCTTGATCTAGCACCAGGCCAGGGGGCCTAGGAGGAGAAACCAATAAATGTGATAAGCAGAAATGGTTTCTCAGCCCATCTGTGGCCCAGAGACTTTCCAGACCCTCACAGACTGCTCCTAACCAGAAACCAGGATGCCTGTGTAGGGCCTCTGAGCAATGTGTGGCACCCAGCCCTGCAGCAGCGATAGATTCAGGGAAGCTACTCCACCTCAGCATCCTTTTAATGAGTCAAATCCTCTAGCTGCTGCTGGGGCCTCAGAGACCAGCTATTAATGAGCGCTTGGAATAGATGGTGCCTGTTTTATCCATGTACGGTGGCCTGGGAGAGACACTTCAGTTTCCATCCCCCATCTGCTGCCATCTTCAAGTATCTACTTAAGGGCAGGAAAACACTTTGCCAATTTTTCTTTAAAGAGACAAGTTCAAAGAGTGCCATGCCTCTGCCAGCCCCATTCTATATGTGAGCTCTTTTCAATTTTCAAAGTATATATTTAGATTGTATACTGAAGCCCGAGACACACAGGCAAGCAGCAGGGCCCCAGCTGTACACATCTCTTCCTGCCTGCTGGGCCTGTGGGAAATGGGTGTACCCATTTCTCCTTAGCTGTGGGAGCTTCATTCTCTGAGATGGAGACAGGTATGGAGTGCAGGGGCTACCATATTGGGATCCTATTCATAGATCCTGTTAAAGGTCAGCTGCCCAAATGGTTCTCAATTTGAGTCCCATGCTTGCATATATGACCCTGGAAGCATATGTGGAAAAGATGCCTGGGAAGGTGGAGGCAAAGTGCACCCACAGTCTCCAGAATGCTATGAGGCCATACAAGGGGTGTCTCTGGCCCAGGTCATAGGAGGAGTTAGGAGAAAGGACTACACGTAGGCTGTGATTTCCAGGAGACCTGCTGAAACTAGAGGGATGTCCTGCGTGGGGAAGAAAAGAAGCACAGACCTTAGAAGAAAGCGTTACCAGGAGGTCCTAGGACAACCATGCTGCTCTGGGAGACTGCCATCTAATATAGAAGTGAGGGCAGAGCTAGTGAGGGGACAGCCCAGTGGTGTAATGCAGAGTAGAGTTTCTGGCTCTGACATTTGCCAGCTGTGGTTTTGGAAAAGTTGCTTAGCCTCTCTGAGCCTCTGCTTTTAATAGGTAAAATGGATAATTCCTTTGTCTACAGAACAGTCATAAGGATACCCAGCTAGCTGGGTACAGTGTGTGTGTAAGGTGAGGCTGTGTTGCACTGTGTTCATCTCTGCAGCCTGGTCATCATCAGAGCAGCAAAGTGCTTCAATCTCATCCACCCAGGTCTCTGAGCATGCTACAGTGGAGAGGTCCCTGTCCACCCACTCCCTCTTCCCATGGCAGTCCATGTGAACATGGCTCCTCACGCCTACAATCCTTCTCACACTTGATTCTCTGCTGTGGGTCTCTCAAGGGATTGGTTCACAAGCATAATCTCAGTAGACAGGGACTGAACCCAAGGACTGGGACAAACAGAACTATAAAAGAGTTGCTTGCCCAACTGTACACAAAGCACGTGTAATTAACCAGATGGGCAAGCAAGATGCATTGGAAGGTGCTTGGTAACAGGCTGTGTAACACCTTCCTCGGGCTGCTCACCTGAGACTCCCACATAGAGGATGACAAGGGAATGGTAAGGAACCTTGGCTGTCATGGTCCGAGCTCTGGACCAGATAGAGAATGTGTATCATTTAACTCAATCCTCAGTCAGGGTTCCATCCTCACCTGGACCAAGGAAAGAAGAACAGGGAACTTAGCTCTTTTGCTTAAGCTCCTACAGGAAGCTCAGTTAGGAAGATGGCTAAATCGGTAAGCAGTGCTGTACATGAGACCTTGACTATGGATTCCTAACACAAAGATAAAAGGATGGACAGGGCAGCATGCATCTGTAAGACCCAAGCTGGGTGGCAGAGTCAGGCTGATGCCTGGATCTTGCTGGCCAACTAATGTAGCCTATCAGAGACCTCCAGGGATCACAATGAGAGCCCTTGTCTCAAAGAATAAAGTGGAGAACAGCCAAAGAAGACACATTGGCTTGTGGCCTCCGTGTGTGTGTGTGTGTGCACACACACACACACACACCACATTGCATGCTACACACTAAAAGGTCACAGCAAAATTAGAATTATAATCTACATAGAATCTTGGTTGTATCTGTTACAGCATCATCCTGAGCTTGAAAGAAAAACAATGCCATGGTGACACACCTGTAGTAGACCACCAAGCCACAGGACACCTCAACCCACAGGGACTCACCATGGGCCAGCAACTCAAAGGGGTTTCCAGGCAAAGCTTTTTATGAGGCCTCTTCTGCATCATAGATGGCTAAGGGTCTTGTCATCTTTCTGTCCGTCCCTGGTCCTTTCTGCCCATCTCTAGATCTATGGGCTCTCTCTACCCAG
Source organism: Rhynchomys soricoides (assembly GCA_019843965.1). Lineage (NCBI taxonomy): Eukaryota > Metazoa > Chordata > Mammalia > Rodentia > Muridae > Rhynchomys > Rhynchomys soricoides. The sequence goes on from JADRCH010000089.1 coordinate 1,466,490, forward strand.
TGTGCTAATCCTGTGGACTTGCTTTTAGCCCTGAATTGGCTTCACTGCTATCAGGGTCTACCAAAATACCTTCAAGAGTCTGTCTAGGGTACCTTCTGTCCTTGTTGCTTACTGATGAACCACAGGCCACACCAGGCAGTATAACTCCTCACTAACTTCTTATTTACTACAATTTTTGTCACATGCAAGCAGTCCAGCATGTGGTAGTGACTGGGTGGGTCTGTGGAGGGGTGGGGTTAAGTAAGAATGCAGCAAATGGACTGTTGAAAGTTTCTGGCTTCAACGATAAGCCTGATGACCACCAGTTGTCCAAAGCATCTCTGATCTCCTAATTTGATTTGCTTTCCTCCATTCTACCCCCAGTGCCTACAAGTAGAGGCAAAGTGGTGGAGGCCTCCAGATGCCACGAGGCTAATAAAGCTTGCTTTCTCCCAGCATGCTCTGTGCTGTCGGAAACCGGCAATTAACTTAATAGGGTTCTTGAAATGGAGTCGATCCGGGAAATGTGGCATGTGTTGACACTCTCCTGCTGATCCAAGCTGCCTCCCACCATTGACTCGCAGGGTCTGTTTGCTGTTTGAATTATTTAGGAGCTTGTTATGTGAATTAAAAAGCAGCACTTTGCAGCGTTAAGTCTAATATTTTATGATCTTCAATTGATTAGGTGGGCTTGCAGGATTACAAGCAAAGGTTAAGGGAAAGCTTGCCTGAGACAGACAGTCAGCTCTCCCCAGCATGGCTTGCATTTCAGAAACCTGCATGGGACTCCAGAAGGGGCCTGCCTCTCTTGCTTCCACCGTCAGCACAACCTGTTTCTGAAGGTCAAAAGGCTCTGCCACACCGAGGACAGCAGGTTCCCTGGGTCTGGGGCCCAAAAGGAGGCAGGTCCCTAAGTCTCTACCTTGATTGCATAAAGGAACTAAAGCCCAGGCAGGATCTGCAAGGATGAAAGCTGGCTATGGCAACCAGCTACCCAGCTGGACATGGGTTGGATGCTCCCACCGGATCAACTCTCACCAAGGGAACAGGCAGCACTCTCTGTGTATCATGAACTCCACAGCCTGCCAAGTCCACAGAGGCTCCTCCCCATGAGCAACCTGCATGATCTCCTCATCTAGCCTGCCAGAGACAGTTGCTTATTGTTCTCCACTCTGCAGCTAGAGGGGCGTTTTTAGAATAGCTCAGACCATGACATTCCCCTACGTAAAAAACCTTCAGTGGGTCCCCATTGCATATTAAATAGCCACGGATCACTTAATGACAGGGATACATTCTGGGAAGTGTATCACTAAGAGATTTTGTGGTTGTAAAAATATCATAGAATATACCTATGCAAATAACATGGTCACAGCACCACCAGAAGATGTAATACTATGAGCCAACATACACACTACCCATCACTGAAAGAATTCGTCAAGACGAACTCCCCTAGCCAGCCATTGTCTCTCTTTCCAGCCCCATTTCCTATGGGCCCCATAAGAACCACTAGAGAGCACTCTGCAGCCCTGAACACTTTGTGTTTGCACCTCTTTTGTGTATTGTGCCTCATACCACCCTTCTAGTTCGAGATGATACCAGACAGCTAAGCACAATGTACAACCTGCTATTTTATATACTGTGGATTTATTTCATCACCTCAGAGTCATCAGACCAGTACCTTTAGTACCTCCATCATAGAGGCGGCACAATAGACCTAGAGAGGTGGAGTAAATTGCCGGAAGTCACACAGCTAGAAGGAGCAGAGCTGGTGTGCAAGTGGGAATGGCCAAGACCATTCTGACTTCACTTCTTCATGGTACATGCTCGCTCGTGTCTGAGTGGCTCCTCTCTGGTCTAAATCAATAGTGTGTGAAGGTCCAAGGTGCCCATTCCATATAGTGGAGGTCTGCCCCCTTGTCAATCTGGGGGTTTGAGGATGGGGCTCTTTATTGTCATCCCAAGTTTGAGGCCTTTGTGTGCACATTAGGTGTTGACTCCAACAAATGGTCTTTACTTGTTCTCAGGAGGTTTCCAGGGTCACCATCTGACCTGGCCGGTTTTGTGTGTCAACTTGACACAAGCTGGAGTTATCACAGAGAAAGGAGCATCCCTTGAGGAAATGCTTCCATGAGATCCAGCTGTAAAGCATTTTCTCAATTAGTGATCAAGGGTAGGAGGGTCCATTATGGATGGTGTCATCCCTGGGCTGGTAGTCTTGGGTTCTATAAGAAAGCAAGCTGAGAAAGCCAAGGGGAGCAAGCCAGTAAGCAGCACCCTTCCATGGTCTCTGTATCAGCTCCTGCCTCCAAGTTCCTGTCCTGTGTGAGTTCCTGCCCTGACTTCCTTTGGAGATGAACAGCAGTGTGGAAGTGTAAGCTGAATAAACCCTTTCCTCCCAATTTGCTTCTTGGTCATGATGTTTGTGCAGGAGTACAAACCCTAAGACACCATCCATGGAAGAGCACACACAGTACTATTGCTCTTTCCAAGAGGCAAGAGGAGGCCAGACAAGGAACAAGGTTGGCTGGATCAGGGACTCAGGGAGCACCAGGCTCCCTTCTTTAATCCTGAAAACTCTGGGGAAGAGTGAACCTCTCTGAGGTGTATGAGTTCTCATCTGGAAAATGCTGACCACAGTCTCCACTGTGGAAGAAGATACAAAACTAAATTGAATCATTCCTCTGAAGCATTAGCACACAGCCTGCACTGTGTACAGTCAGGAGCCTGGGAATAACACACAGCATGCCCTGTGTACAGGCTGGAGCCTGGGAATAGCACACAGCATGCCCTGTGTACTAGCTGGAGCTGCCTGGTGATCTGGTACAAGCACTACCCAAATCAGAGTTCCCATGTCCTACATGCACGCTAGGTCCCAGCCTGGCATCTTCTCACTCAAACACTTACCCAGAATCTCACAGTGGCTGGGTACTGGAGTACAGAAGCACTCAGAGTGACTGAGAACCACTGCATATAGGACTAATGCAGCTGAGGAAAAAGGTCTCACTTCCCCCATGACACCTGGAACATACCTTCTCTGGGCCTGTGTCCCTACCCATAAAGATGAGGCAGTACTGGATTTACTTCATAAGGTGTTTGGGAACAGGGGATTACTTGATATGTGGCATATTACCGGGGAGGATAGTCCAAAGATACATATAGCCCGGAGGCAGAGGCAGGTGGGTCTCTATGAGTTAGAGGCCAGCCTGGTCTACAAAGCATGTCCAGGACAGCCAGGGCTATTACACAGAAAAACTCTGTCTTGAAAAAAACAAAAAGCAATCAACAAAATCATCTTACAGACCTCCATGAGATCTATCCAGCTACCTTGTTGACTTTATGCATGAGGAAATGGCACAGAGAAGGTATATAACTGCACCAGGTCCCACAGTTGAGAGAGAGTGGGACCTCTCTCCCCAGTGACTACACCACTCATATGGTTTTCATTAATTTCCACTCAAGACCCTGGGCACTTCCCTTCCTCATCTGCTGAGTTTGAAGCAAGAAGAGTACATGACCCTCTCACCTGCACCTCCAAGGGTGTACTTGACCTCAGTAATGTCACCAGCCACTTTTAACCTGATAACACCATGCAGAGCCTGCCAACCCATTTAGGGTGGCTCTATAAACTCAAGGCCATCTTGTTCAGAACACCAAACATGAATTGGTGTGGTGGTTTGAATATGCTTGGCCCAGGGAGTGGCACTATTTGAAGGTATGGACTTGTTGGAGTAGGTGTGGCCTTGTTGCAGGAATTCTGTCACTTTGGGCATGGGCTTTAAGACCTTTGTCCTAGCTGCTTGGAAGTCGGTCTTCTCCTGTTTGCCTTCAAAACAAGATGTAGAACTCCCAGCTCCTCCTGAACCATGTCTGCCTGGATGCTGCCATGCTCCCACCTTGATGATAATGGACTGAACCTCTGAACCTGTAAGCCAGCCCCAGTTAAATGTTGTCCTTTATAAGAGGTGCCTTGGTCATGGTGTCTGTTCACAGCAGTAAAACCCTAAGACAAGTGGCATTCCAATCCAAAACATCAAACATAATCAGTAGTGGCAGTCCAGTCAGCAAACATCAAACACGAATCAGTAGCAGCGGCTCAATCCAGAAGAAACTGCAAGGCTCCAATGAACCAGCACACAGAAGTGGCAAAAAGCAGCCGGAATACCACAAAATGTTCTTTGGCACATTTCTCTCTATGAAGTCACAATAAGCAAAGATCAGCAACGACCAGCAAAGAGTTGCAAGGTGAACCAATGAAAGAGTGTTGTCACTGTCTGCTGAGTTCTATTTATATTCTTTCCAAATATCACACATCCTCTCAAGTGTCTGCCTCAGCAAAGCATCCTCTCATTAGACAGCTTCCAGAAAAACACCACATGACACAACTGAGTCCCCAAAGAAATCAGAAATGTCCACTCCAGATATATGAAGGGGGAACCTCCAAAAGCATGGAGGGCGACAGGTGGGAAAATGCTGATAGTCCCATTCACTCAGGACCAACACAGCTAAACTTCTGATCCAGAAGGGCAGAACAGCCCTGTACACAGGTCTCCTGGTGAAGTCTGTGAGACTGCAGCAAAGACACTTAGACTGGAACCAGGCAGAATTGGCTCTGAGCCAAAGTCCACTATTCACTATGCTGGGTTGCTGCTCCTCAGTTTCTTGACCTATAAAATGGGTAGAAGGTCAGGGTGATTACAGGAGGACTCATTGGAGTTCCACCATGAGGCAGTCTTGGAGTACGATACTCTTTTTAAAAATCTAATGATGGTGGTGGTGATGGTCACGATGGGCTTAATTTCTTACCATCTGTATCATCCAATGAAAATTGTCTCTTGTTGACATTTTGCAATTATTTCCATCTCTTCTCCATTAGCCAAGATCATGTGCCCTAAACTAGGGGACATAACTTTGGAGGCAGGTCAGTTACTTGGCCACACTCACACTATGCTTATCAACAACCAAAGCCACAGAGCAAAGCACCTGAGGCCACAGATAGATGTCTGGTTCTCCCAGTACCTGGTCTTTAAGATCAAGCCAGACCTGGGGGCACAGGCCTGTAACACTAGCCACCTAGAGAGGCTGACTTGGGAAAATTTCTATTTTGAAAGCCACCTGGGCTACACAGCAAGTTCAAGGCTGGCTTGTAAAACTTACTGAAACCCTGTCTCAAAATAAAAAACGCAAAAACTATGGAGCTCAGGGGTACAGTGCTCACCAAGCTTGAGTGGGGCCCTCAGTTTGAACCCCAAACCACAAAATGAAGACGCATTCTTAGAAATGGTAGAGCTAGGAAGATGGCTTTGTCATTAAATTTCTTCCCACATGAGCATGAAGACTGCCTTTGATGCCTGGAACTCATGTAAATGCCAAGTGCAGGGCTGCATGCCTATGATCCAGCACTAAGCAGATAGGAGGATCCCTGGATTGGCCAGCCAGTCTAACCAATCAGTGAACCCCAGGTTCATTAAAAGCCTGTCTCAAACACTAGGAAGAGTAACAGAGGAAGACAGCTCATGTGGACCTCTGGCTTACACACCCACCCCCACACACACCCACCCCCACTGGCACATACACACTCATACACAGGCATGCATACACAGAGACATGCACACATGCACATACACACATATGCATATGCACACAGACCCCCCC
>JADRCH010000089.1:1472130-1520068 GCA_019843965.1 Rhynchomys soricoides
CCCCCCCCCCAAATGTTGGAAAGGAAAATGTAGTCTTTTACCTGCTGCCTAGCATTGGTGATAAATTATCCAAATGCCATGAAAATTCCTTTAGCTGAATTCAAAATCAGACCGAACTGTCATTAGTCCACTTGAGATTTGTTCAGGTGTCCAAGAAAATCAGTTTCTGAAATAAAGTTACTTCTAATTTCATTTTCTCCCCTTTCAGAAACGATTGTCATCTGAGGATGACTGATGAGCTTATAAGTCAAGATTTGAAATGTATAGAGAAGATTTGATTCTGAAATCGTACCATCACTGTCAAGTGTGGTGTTCAGAGCAGTCAGCAAGGCTGATATTTTAACAACATGAAAGTAAAGTAAAATGGTGTTTTGAGGGACTCTACTTTACATGATTGCTAATGAGATTTTTGTTTGATTGATTGATTGATTGATTGATTGTAACAAAAATGTCACTGGTCAGTAAAGTGTGAGTATTCCAAAGAACCCCATTCCTACCAGTGGAGAATTAATAGGAATACAGAAAGCAGCAAAAATACCATTGGCCATACAGGAAGATGCAGCACAGAGTGGATTTTATATTTAAAAACTGCAAATAAATGGCTGAAAAAAAAAAAACCAGGAAAATTAAAAAGGGGGATTTCAAATTAATCTGGTAATCTGAAGTTAATTAGTCATATCAATCTCAAGTTTGGACCCAGTGCAGAGAGTAATTAAAATGGGAAGTACAACCCTGGGCAATGAGGATAGCAAGCCAGGGAAGGGGGTAAGACAGCTCATGTCTGCTGACCTCAGGGTCTTCCAACTTAAAAAGTGCAAATTGATAATTGATATGTTATTATGCTTTTCCGGGATGATTTTTCTCTACAAAAAAAGAAAAGAACAAAGACTACTGACAAGGAAAGAAACAGAATAGCCTTCTCTTTCAAAGAGTAAAATACTTTGTTGCAAATGTGTCTTTTAAAAATGCATGATATTATATTATAATCTCAAAAAAATTAAATGTTTTTTTAAAAAAAAAAAAAAAACAAAGTGATAAAATAAAGTGTAAATTCTAACCACCCAAAAAATGTATCTGAAAAATTTTTAAATTTTAATTCTTTTAGTAACTTTAAATGTTTGGAGTGACTTTCCACTTAACTCTCCAGGAGAGACTGGATGTTGTTTTCTGCAGAATGTATATTCCATGTGGAACAAACTGACCCTACTTGGGGTTTTCAAGCCGGAGTTTTTGAACAATCTTGTGTAGAGGGGGCAGAGAGTAACATCGTCAGACGGAGATAACAATGTCCCTGATGTAGATTCCTATTCTGATGTTGCCTCCTGGAATATCGGAGACATTTTTAGTTCCAGCTGAAACCACGTATTCCTTCAGAACAAATCAAATGTCTTGAAAGAATATTTCTGTTTGAAAGGGAATTAAGCTCTCCTGAAAGAATTTTAAAGGTTGTGATTTTCACAGTCTGATAAAGCAGCACCTTTAATGAAATTCTAATTAGCAATTTCATGCACTTGCTATTAGTCATATCAGATTAGTGCACATTTTCACAGCCTTCCTTTAATTAAGTGCACTTATTCCGAGTTTCAAACACTTTCCTTATAAGATGAAAGCTGTGCTGAAATGTTATTTAGTAAACAGAGGAAGTGTGAACGTGGAGGTGTGCGTGTGTACAGGGGCGGACATTTTAACTGCCTACAGCTTTTTACCTCCAGAGTTTGGTGATGTGGTTTCCGTGCCCTGTTCCCTGGTTGTCTCAATGTTCTCTTGTATTTAAAGAGAACTGTTGGTGCCTTCATCCCAAGTACATGCAAGGAGTTGGTTTGTTTGGTTTTGGTTTTGCTTTAAAGCTTTCCTTTTTCTATTTGTGTTTTGTGGTGGTCATTACCTAAAATATTTTTTCCATGTGCGTTTGTTGGCAGGGGGAGAATCTGAAAGCAACTCTCTCCTCAGAAAAGTAGTGAGTGACCTCCTACGCGTGCAATAACCCTAACCTTACCACCTCTTTCTTGCAAGCACCTTCTTTCCGTTAAAGAACAGCCGGCCATTAGATCCATCACACCTCCTCTATTTCTGAAAGTGCAAGGAGCAGTCAGACATCATTATGGGAAGGATCCCTGCTTTATCTAGACGTCACTTCTCCATCATTTCCAGGCAAGGTAGAGCCAAGCTCTGAGAGCATGGTCTGCAAGCTCCTGAATCTTCCTGGCTTACCCTGCCCTCCCAGCCTACTGAAGGCATTCTCCCAATCAGGGAGATTGTATTGTCTGGGAATCGTCCCATCTTATCTGTAGCCTTTGTCAAAAGAAAATTGTGTTACCTGTTTTGCTTAGAGGTTTGAGACTTGTAACATATTAACTAATAGTTTCACAGTCAAGTATTTGTAGTCTTGTTGGTGTCCTTCATTTATACTGTAACATTTTTGACATTTTTAGCTAGCCTCTTGGGAACCCTTGGGCCTCTTACCAGGGCCCTCCATGAAGCATGTTTTCGTAATGGTTACTGACTGACATCTCAATAACGTGCAACGTACAGGCCCAATGCATCAGTTGAAGAATGTGTGTGTGTGTGTGTGTGTGTGTGCGCGCGCGCGCGAGTGCATGCGTGTGAACATGCCTTTTAATTCATGGTCCATTCTGTCATGTGTGAGCCATAATTTAAGCTAATAATTACCAGACATGAATTCAATGAAACATTGGTGTCTACACTAAAAAAAAAAAAAAAAAATCCTGAATTTTAATGCATTCGGAAAATGTTTGCCTAGGGCCAGCCTGGGTCCAGCACGCATATGGAAGCACTTTAAAAGTGATAAATGGTTTGGAATCTACCCTGTCTACTGGTGTGCTACTCAGGAAAGAAAATTAGAGCTAACAGGTGTTAGATAGGGAATGCTGGGGCATTTTAATAGAATTGTCAAAATGTTGGTGCCAGATGTTGACATTAATGCACGCAGCTCGGAACGTAATGCTGAGCTGCCATTTAAATGATTATTTGTTTAAATTTCAGGTTCCCGGCAGGAAGCCCTCACTTTGGTCAGCACCTTTCCCTCCACACCAGCCTTCTGCTCTTTCCTCTACAATTTGCATCAAAGTGCAGTGGCTGTTCGGCTCCCATAGGCATGCTTTAAATAATCCATGCCTGTCAAATTTCATTTTTTCTTTTCAGATCATACTCATGCCATTCCTGTCCTAGGCCGCCTTGAAGTCGACCTCGATGTATCCGTATATGAGGGGGAAAAATGATTTAAATACTGCCAGTTACAGGATAATTAATCTTTGAACTACTCGGTAACTTCAAATGTATATCCCAAGTAATCTGCATGAACTTGTAATTACTGTGTATTTATACGATATTTTCCATGTAATCACCAAGTTGTTACATGGTGATGTGAGCCTTGTAAATTACAGTGATAGCAGAAACTAATCTCACCCATGCCACCACAGAAAGCTTATGAAGGAACTGCCCGTTGTCGACTGCAGTCAGCTCATGGGAGGCTCCAGAAAGAATCTGGGCTCTTCAGGGCTCCAGGAGTCTGCAGTATCAGCCAGCTTTAAGGATCTCCGAAGACTGAAAGGTTGGAGACAGCACAGAGGGAGGCATTTTCATCTGGTATGTGCAAGAAGACTGGGATTGGCTTGGACCATGTCCTGCTGCTGGAGTTGAGAGGCAGTGGTGGGGCTGGGGGCAGGGGTATCTGAGCAAAAGCCACCATCCCGTCCTTGCTCAGCATTCTCTGGGTACTTAGAGAATGTCCTGAAATAAATTTCTATATGAGTTTCAAAAGCAGACCCTGAGGCAGCCTTTCTTTGTCATCTTTTAAACCCAATTAAAACCAAAGCAAACCCGGCAGCTTTTCCACACCAAGGCATCAGATCTCAGCATTCCAAGAGAAGCTTTTTTCCTAAAGGAAGTGTGTGTCTGTGTGAACAAGCGTGTGGTGTGTGTGTGTGTGTGTGTGTGTGTGTGTGCTCATACACGCGCATGCATGTGCATGTATACACACTCAGATGCTTGAGCTGTCATAATGTCCCTCAGGCTCACATTGGACCATTTATTTGCAAAGCCATTATCTATCTACACAGGGAGGATGTGGCCTCTTGCCTGTGTACTCAGGGAGACCAGTAAGTTATTTCTCTTTGGCCCCTGGAAGAATGAAGAAAAAGGCCTTTCTGGAAGCTTCACGTAACTTGGAACAGGCAAGGAGACAGAGAAGTGGAGTTTGCCTGGATTTTGGAGTATCCTGGGAGTCTGGGTTTTTCTCTTTTCTCAGATGCTTGGAAATGAAAATGTAAAAACAAAGTAGCAATGCTGGAGTCAAGAGGCCTGCCACTCAGCTGAGCAGCTGCAGCCGGGCACCTGGCTCCCACATTGCATCCAAGACAAGGTTCTCAAATGTTTCAGGCTGATGGTCAGCGGAGAGAACTGTCTAGAACTTTTCTTTTCTTTTCTTTCCTTTTCAAGAATTATTTTTGTCTTTTATGTATATGAGTACACTATAGCTGGCTTCAGACACACCAGAGGAGGGCATCGGATCCCACTGCAGATGGTTGTGAGCCACCAAGTGGTTGCTGGGAATTGAACTCAGGACCTCTGGAAGAACAGCCAGTGCTCTTAACTGCTGAGCCATCTCTCCAGTCCACACTATATATATTTAAGAGTTCTGATACATTTTAATTTCTTTTTCTTTTTTCTTTTTCGTTTTTCTTTTTCTTTTTTTTTTTTTTTTTTGATATTTACTTTATTTACATTTAAATGTTTTCCCCTTTCCAGGTCTCCCCTTTGGAAACCCCCATCCTGTCCCCCATCCCTCTGCCTCTATGATGGTGCTCCGTCACTCACCCACCCACTCCTGTCTTCCCTCCCTGGCATTCCCCTACACTGGGGTATTGAACACCCTCAGGCCCAAGGGCCTCTCCTCTCACTGATGTCCAACAAGGCCCTGATTCCACTGCCCACGTGAGCCTGCACAAGCGATTCATTTCCGAATAGAAAGACCTTTTTAAACTAGCCACATCACATAAGCTCAGTGGCCATGTGTGTCTGGTGGCCACCATATTTGAATGCTTATATGTAGGCTATTTTCTAGATCGCTGAGCAAAATTGCCATCAAATGCACTTTCTGGTCACCTTCCTGATAGTTCCCGCCCAGAGACGCTAGCGTGAGGAGAGCAAATCTAGCGTGGTTTTCCTGAGCCCGGAGAAGGGTATCCTTACTTCCTGGACAAAACCTCTTCTCCCCAGCCTATCCTTGTAGAGAGGGCCAAGGTTAGAAGTGGAGACGAGTGTGCTACCCACACCCTAACAGAGATCTGTGAGACATGTGAACCCAGAAATGGGGACTCAGGTGATCAGCAGCCAATTCTAATGCTGAACTTACTTTACTAGACTAATTCTGGGGTACTATTTGTCTTCCAGGGGAGAAAATCCCAGTCCCATTTGCAAGTGGGAAGTTCTATTTGCTCCTTATTAGTATCACTTTTGTATGTATGCTGTTATTTTCTACTTGATTGACATTAGTCGTTTTTTATCATTGTATCAGAAACATGCTAGACTTGGGGGGCCTCACAATGATCCTCTGAAACAATGTTTTAGCCCCATCACTGTGGCAAACTGCTGAGGTAAACACGGAGAAAGGATAAGGTTTGTTTGGCTCTTGGTGTCAGAGGATTCAGCCCACTATTGAACTTATTCCATGCAGCAGAACATCGTGTTGGCAGGAGCCTGTTTCAAACACTTAATGGTAATCAGCAGGGGGAGAGGGGGAGAGGGAGGGGGAGGAGGAGGGGGAGGAGAGGGAGAGGGAGAGGGAGAGGGAGAGGGAGAGGGAGAGGGAGAGGGAGAGGGAGAGGGAGAGGGAGAGGGAGAGGGACCCAGAAAAAGAAATAACCATCACTGGAGCTGGAGCCATGGCCGAGTGCTCGCTGTACAAGCATGAGGATCTGAGTTCGATCTCCAGCACCCGTATTAAAAGCTCAGGATGACAGTGCATGCTTGCTTGTAACCCATGCTTCACTTTCAGCTTGAACACCCTGCTTCCAGTTTGCCGTGAGAGAAGTCCTTGGTGAGATTTTCTACTGCTACAAAATGGCCCTCTGCAGAGCCATGGCTTCCTTGTCAGAACAGACTGTGTCCTCTATACCATGTGCCCAAATAAATCTTTTCTCCCTTAAGTTGCTCCTAACAGGCATTTGGTCAGAGAAATAACAAGAGTAATACAGCCAGTAAAGTAGGGTAGAAGAAACCAGTACCAGGCTGAGCCTGTGCCTCAGAGGCATCAAATTTTCTTTCTGTCTCAGTCTCTGTTTCTTGTCTCCTGCCTCCTCCCACCATCACTGAATCTGATGAAACTGATCTGGAAGATGGCACACAATGGTCCATTTATCCCTTGTTCAGCTGACGGGAGTAAAGTCTTCTGCCCCTTCGACTAACTACAGGTAGAGGAAGATGCTTACTCGAGAAAGATGGCGGCCTGTGTGAGCCCAGCTACTTTATGAACCCACGGAGTAAGGCACCCAGAGGAAAATGTCAACTCCTTCCACACCTGTCAGCAGCCAGAGGGGCTAAAAGAAGGCTCGCCAGACTCATTTCCAGTGTCCCTGATGGGTCCATTGATCCCAAGGATGCCCAGCTGCTCAATGGGCCTTATGGTAGGAGGTCTGAAACCTTGATGTCATCAACTATAAGTGAGGCAGACCCTGCATACATTCTGTGGAGATGGGAAGGACAGAGAGGGGTTGGATTGTGCTTAAGCTGTGCGGTACCAAGATCCTCCCAAGGGCCCCTTCAAGATGGCCATTGTGATCACTTGGGCTTACCAGGATGCGAATGAGTCCCTGGTGTCAAGACTGCCAAGCAAGTTACACTCAGCACTCTCTCAGTACATAGGTCTTACCCCTCCAATGTACACACAGAGGGACATAGGGAGGCTCTGGGCTTGCAGAGAACTCGCTGATGGAAGGTATGAAGGCACAGATGATGCCCACTTGAGAATTTCAAAGAGAAAAACTGAAATTCACAGACACTTGGCACTTGCCAGCCCTTACAATTCCCCAGGCTCTCTTGGTCTTCACACATCTACTATGGAGGCTTTGTTCCCTGCCCCACAGAGATGAGTTTGGTGAGATTAAATGATACACAGGTGTTCTTGAAAACATACATGAAGACCAAGTATGTGAAAGCTGAGCCGTAGGCTGACATGTAAAAATGTTCATTTCAGTGACATGGTTATTGGATGTCGATATTCTGTGAGACACATCTCTGATGTTTAATCACTAAGAAGATCCTTAATGCATCGAAATGATCAGAACATTAAAAGATTAACTAAATGTAAAGACAGACAAAAGCTTTGCTAAAAATAATTCCTCATACCAAATTCCAGTACTCCTGACTGCTTTGAAGTGGCTTCTATACAACAAAAAGAGCCTATTTTCATTTGGATGCAGTTTTCTTCCAGAAGCTGCTTCAGAGAATAAATGTTGGAGACGAAGAAGAGCTTAGCATTCAGTACAGTGTGTGTGCGTGTGTGTGTGCACATGTGCACACATTCACACATGCAAGGGTTCTGGGCTCTGAGAAAAGAAGTCTAGGAGAAACGCTAACTGACAACTGGCTAGATTTTGACCCCTTTTCTTTCCAAGTGTATTTCTTTATTTCCAAATGTTTTCTGTTTCACTTTTCTGCTCAAAGACCAGAAAAATAACACCATGTTTGCCTTCAGCCTCCTGTAATGTAAGGCTCATGCGTCTTTGTGAACAGAACTCCCAAGGTCACACCATGAACTCAGAAAAAAACAACAACAAAAACAAACAAACAAACAAAAACAAAAAACACTGAACTTGATGGTTTGTAACTCACAAACTTCACACAATCAAGAGAATTACCTTTGCAGGCATTCTGCTGTTATGAGGCTCAGCAACTTGGGCCATGCCCCATGGTGGATCCTGTGGCCAAACCTTTGCACTATAGCTCAGGATCTGAGATAGGGAGGATGCTTCTGCCAGCTGGGCCAGCTTCTTGTTCTGATAGGGCCTGGGCGTGTGCGTGTGCACATGAGGATGCAAGTGGTCACCCTCATGAGGGTGCCAAAGGTCAACCTTGAATGTATTCCTTGAATGTGCTCAACTTATTTTTTTGAGCCAGGGTTTCTCACTGGCCTGAGACTTAACAATCCTCTTAGGCTGGCTAACCAATGAGACTCAGGGATTTTTCTGTCTCCATGACCAGTGCTGGAATTACAAATGCATGCCATACTGCTCTGCTGTGTTTGGTTGGTTGGTTATTTGGTTGGTTGGCTGGTTATTGGCTGGCTGGTTGGTTGGCTGGCTGGTTGGTTGGTTGTTGGCTGGCTGGCTGGTTGGCTGGCTGGCTGGTTGGTTGGCTGGCTGGCTGGCTGGCTGGTTGGTTGGTTAGTTTTGCTTTAATGTGTGTTCTGGGGAGGACTTACTCCTCCAGCTGTCCTTCTAGCCTTGGAAAAGCATAGAAAACTTTTCAGTTGCCCTTAAATTTTATCTGCCCCTTAAGTGTCAGCTGGACAGCCCCATGTCATCTTCTTCGACAAGGAAAGGATATTGTCAGTACCCCACCACACCCCATTTCTTGCATCTCACTGACCCCAGTCCTATGACCCTGGGCATGACCCCTACAACTTGGCGAACCCCTAGAGACTTTCCCCAGCTCACCAATTCAAATTCATCTCTAGAAATCGGGGGAGAGGGGGAGAAACGAATCAACCCCTCTGCCTTTTTCTGTTTTTCTTCTGACTTTTTTCCCCCTCCACTTAAAACAAACTTGGCATTTTAAGCAAGATACCAGCACATATTTATGGGAGTTTAATAACTTCTTCCATTAATAACATAGACAAACTAATTTACCCAAACGTGTCTGTTTTAAACTCTGGGAACAAAGAGTAGGAGGACAAAAATCAATCTTGCCTTTGTACTTGAGCCACTGACCCGTTAAAGCTTTGAAGATCATTTCTTTAAGAAATTGTCAGGAGTTATTTAACCACAAACAGCAGCTACCTTCCCATTCCAGCTGCGTAATCAAGCAGAATAAATTAGACTTTTTTTTTTTTTTAAAGAGTCAACTCTATTTTTTTTCCCCTCTCTATAACTGAAAGTCCTTTACAACAAGTTGATAAATAGGCACCATGGCCAACAACAGCAGGCTCTCCTGGTGCTAGATCAAGGAGCCACATGAAAGCTGCTGCAGACAGCCTTACCACAAAGGCCTAGGTGGTACCTTTAAAGCAGGCTTGATGAAGTTCCTGTCACCAGGAGAAGCAAGCACAGCCTTGAGATTCAAGGACTTTTCACTGGGTAGCAAGACTGGCCTAAGACCTGAACACCCACTCCACCGAGGGCCCAACATTGAGGAAGCACAAGTCAGTCTGGCCGGAGGGCCAGCACAAACAGTCCTTCCCGAGTCTGGCCAGCATTCCTCCATACAAACTGTTCCAATCCACACTGATAAGAATCCGTCTCTGTGGGTCTTGAAAGAGTCAAAGGCCCTTCTTAATCAAACGATCAACTGTTCATTTTTAAAGCTTGGCTGGTTCAATTAAGACCACAGGCAGGAGACGGGCCGGTCATATTACCCTGGCCGGTCGCCGGTCCTGAAACCTACCTCTGACCAGCCTGCTTCTGGGCCTGCCTGGAATGCCCTGGGCCCCAACCCAGTGAAATTCAACCCACCCTTTAAGACCTTACATTGGACCTACCTCTTTGCAGAAGCTCTCTGGCTCCTCTTGGCAGTGACCACTACCCCTGCAACCCACAGCTATATATTATGGACCTTTATGTAGGTTTCCAGCCCCAAGTTGCTCTTCAGCTGCCTACGCTGATGACTCCTGAGGAGGGTAACCACAGTGTACAGTCTCCGTGGGAAAGACTGCACTTGCAGCCATGCACTTTGTCGACTTCAGGGTTAGTCTGTTACCTGGCATCCCTCACTTTGCACCATGCTAGAAGATTTCTATGAGTCAGCTGCTGGGAATCTAGAACGTAACCCTTCCATTCTTCCAGATCAAAAATATCCCAGACAGCATAATGGAGCCCCTAGACCAATCTGCATCATGACAAACACCAGGAAGGCATCAGGTGGACTGGCCAGACCAGCAGGTCCCATCTTTTCTGCACTGTACCTGCCACAGAAGCCAGCAAGTGGTACATACCTGTCACATAGCCCAGGGCTGCTCATAACCTGGACAATAGATTTAACCCACAGAAATGAAGAAAAGAATGTTTTCCAATCTGATGAAGAACTTAGGCCCAACCTGAACCACAGCAATGTTTCAGTGGGAGACACAGTTGTCTCCCCTCTGTCTTATACCCAGCCCCCACACAGCAGTCATAGTACACAGACGAGCTCACCTATGCCCTCCCCCTTCTGTTTCCTCACCTGATTGCACCTAAATGAAAATACAGGGAGCCCAAAGCTGCAAAACTTGACTGACATCAACCCAGTGGAAATGGATGAGAATAGCTTGATGACCCAGGAGCTCTATAGGAGTCAAGAAAAGCAGTGCCCTCACTGTAAATCAGTGGGGAAGAGCTGCCCTTCTGCACACACCTGAGCCTGGCCCTTCGTGTTAGCTCTAAGCACCCACTTTAATGAGGAAACAGAGCACAGACATCCTTGTCCTCTGACATCACCTTAACAAGGGCCCTCATCTCTCCGTCTGTCCTTGGCACTGGGCCACAGGGAATAGTCTCTCCCTCACAGCCTCAAGTCCCCATTAGGCAGACCTCAGTTCTGATCCTACATTCTATTTATCCAGAGTAACAACTAGACAGACATGCTGGTTTTTTCTATTTTGAGACTACAGAGCTTACGACACAGACGGTGTCCTGGGCCCCCATCTGCTATTCCTCTCCCTCATAGCTCCTGTCTCCAGACTGGATACATCCAGAACCCTGTGACATATCTGCCCCATCGAGTAACCAGTCAATGATGCTTGTCACCTCAGATTTCAGATACAGCAAGTCTCTCATCTGGGGGGCTCCAGTCCCCCTTTATAACCCAGCAGGCCAGTTGACCTGGGGAGAGACATTGGAGGGAGCCTGCATGGTGAGCATGTGGGGACATTCTCAAGGCAGAAGCCTCCAGAAGGAAGCTGTCCTCAGATCGCGTGCCTTACCCCGTCGCCGCCCCACTCTGCTGCCGCTGTGTTAGAACCCATTCAAAGCATTCAAGCATATAATCAAATTTCAGTAATGAGTTATTAATTAAGCAAGGGCAACCAATTCTCTGCTAACTGCCTCATAAACAATCGACAGGAGATTTGTGAATTTTGACTTCCTGACACTATTAAACAAATCAATATTAGGCTTCAGACACAGCGATTCAGACAGTTTTCTCTGTTAGTCAGCTACCAGCTGCCTGGAATACTAATGAAAGAATTAAGAGCTGGGGATTCTGCAGGCGTTCTGTCAAAAAGATCCTTATCTGTGGGGAATTGGGGCCTGATTTGCATGGAAGAAGACGTTGTTTTTGTAGGTACAATTTTTCTCAATATGTCACTGATAAGTATTCCTCAAAGTGCTGGGCAGTGGCGCATCCACCAGCTTCAGAAGAGCAGCCGGCACCCTACTGGAGACGTCCCCGAACAAGGCAATTCATTTATTTATGTATTTTGTAGACTGGTTAATTTATAGCTAAGCTAACTCTCGGAAAACTTGAGGCTAAGAATACAGACAAGCTTCTTACTCAGCTTTTTAAAGCTTCTATGTGTGGGTATCAAAATACCAACTCAAAGGAAGTCAGTTTGCCAAACCTGACCACGACATCATAGAAGGCACATACCTTTGATTTTCTCCTCTCTGTGCACCTTTGGAGTTCACTGAATAAATTCCATCTCTGGTCCTGTTAGATGTTTAGGGACAATGGTGGAGATGTTCCTTTGTTTATCTAAAGAAGAAATACAGCACAGCTGTCGTAGCTGGGCTGAATGTCTCTCACGAAAAACACCCCTAAAGTGGTAGATTTATGTCAGGGGTCACTCAGCATGTGTAATCCATTTGCTCTGTGCCCTCCTGCTTTAGCCAATTAGCAGTTGACCTTAAGATTTAAGGACTGAGATGAACAGGGCGAGGGGTATCCTCTCCAGACTCCGAGATGCTAAAGGTCACCTGCCTATCACAAGGTCACCAAAATTCCTTGAGGCTAATCACACAGATAGAGTTCCTATCTTGAGTATGTACATGTGTCAGGCAGATAGTGAAATGTTATAGGCACCTATATGTGTGAAAAGATATACATACACAGTTATATAAATATAGTACATACATCCAGGTATGCACTGTGCTGGCACTGAGGAAGGCTGACTCTTAGTTTTCTTCTTTGTGTATATGTGTGTGGTGTGCAGGTGTGTATCCATATTCCCATGTGTGTAGATGCATGTGTATGCATGTACCCGTGGAGGCTGGAGGTAAATGTTGGGAATCTTCCCACATCACACTTCTACCTTATACTTCTTGAGGCAGGGTTTCTCAGTCAAATCCAGAGCTCGCTATGACTTGTCTTACAAGCCAGCACGCTCTGGGATTCCTGTCTTAGCCTTTGCAATATGTCTGCCACATGTATTTAGATCTTAGTGGGTTCTGAAGAGGATCTAAACTCCAGGCTTCTTGTACTGCAAGCACTTTAACCATTACGCCTCCTCCTTGGCCTATGGGTAAGCTATGTGCCCCTGTATTATATACCTAATATGCCCCTGTATTATATACCTAATGTGCCCCTGTATTATATACCTAATGTGCCCCTGTATTATATACCTAATGTGCCCTTGTATTATATACCTAATGTGCCCTTGTATTATATACCTAATGTGTCCCTATATTATATACCTAATGATGTGCCCCTGTATTTATTATATACCTAATGTGCCCCTGTATTATATACCTCCATGAAGATGTACTTGAAATGCAAAAGGAGCTTTTGATTTTTAAAAAGCCTTACCATTGGGGCCTTAGAGAACCTTCTTGGCATAGACCAAACATTGATGGATATCCCCAAAATCCAATTCACACACACTATTTCGGAATCACAGCGGCTGGTTGGGTTAGACTCTCTGTGGAGTCAACTAGGTAAAAAGAAAATCAGAAGGATCCTTTGTCTCAGGTTGAATGTTTACCTTGTGATGGTCTATTGACATAGGCTAATCTCATTAGATTCTTACCACATAGCTAAGAGGCCATCGTTCCGACTTTTATGAGAAATGCCCCTCTATAGCCTCACATACTTGAACAAATGAGACTCCAAATGATGGTGGTGTTCAAGATTTAGGAGGTGGGGCTGGGGGATGTGTGTCACGGGAGGTACGCTTTAAGGTTTTATAATGTCTTCAGTTCTTATTTCCTACTTTTTCTTATTGCTTCCTGGTTGCCGGGCCAGACTCATGCTTCTGCATGCCTGCTGCTAGGCTTTCCCTACTGTAATAGACTTTATTCCCTCTGGAACTGTAAACCAAACTAAGCCAATTCTCCACTAAGTTGTTTTTTAAATCAGGCTTTACATCACAGCAACAGAAAACTACTAATATAGATACATTGAGACTAGCTTTAACTTGTCCAGGTCACTCAGCAAGTGACAGACTGAGACCTAGATGTGTCTGGCAATATAATGTGTGTGTGTGTGTGTGTGTGTGTGTGTGTGTGTGTTCATGCATGCAGGCATGTATGTGTATGTAATAATCTATGTGTTTGATAATCTCTGTGTGTGATAATCTGTGTGTGCATATGTACATCATAATCTCTCTGTGTGTCATAAACTATGTATATCTCTGTGTGTGTCACAATCTGCATGTGTGTCATAATCTGTGTGTATACTTGTGCATGCATGTGTTTGTGTGCATCATAATCTGTGTGTGTATGTGTCTGTGTGGTCCCTGAGACCATCGTTTTGCTATGCAGAACCTTATTAATTCTATGCAAACATTATATTTTCATTTTCCATTATCACTATTTAGAACAATACCAACCGTTAGCTGTAGACATAGTCTAATGTCTGGAAGCGTGGACGTTTTTGTGCTTTTCAGGGTCACTATCTGGCTATGAAGTTTAATTGTCCCCGTTAACTTAGGTAATACATTTTGGCACATTGGCACAATCACTTAAAGTGACGGCAAATAATTAAGATAATTCATGAAATAAAAACTTAGGAAGTATCTCTGTTTCCCTCTACGCCGCTGTTCCTTGTCTTGATCTCACAACCTGAAATGCATTAGGTATTTAAAACACATTGGTTCAAAACATTAACCACCCACTAAGTGATACTTTGAATACTCAAGAAGGGTGTTTCCAGTTCCTTATTTCTGGATGAGTCTGTGTCGGTCTGGGAGTGCTGTTTTTCAAATCACAGAAACTAGTCAGTTTAAGTAGAAAAGGGTTTATTAAGAAAGATTATACAGTTCGTAGAGTGTCTGGGGGGGGGGGGGGGGGTTGGGTTCCAAAAGATCTAGCATGGCCCAAAGAGGATCTTCTGCTGGAGGATAAAGCACATGCGCTGTGCTGTCAAACCCGAGCTCTCTGCAGCCCACGTATCAGAACCTTCTCTACTGAGTAATGGGCTCCACAAACCACAGGGAGCTCCCTCCTCAAATATTCTCCAGCCCTGTCACAATCTGATCTTCTTGTGTTGGCAACCCATCTCCTGCTCTTTCCACTTGCCCTGGTATGTCCATCAGTAAAATTCAGAGCCGGTGCAGATTTCTGACTGTAAGAGAATCTGGGAAATCTGGCTCTGTTGAGCTTGTATCAGTAGATTGTATGAAATACCAAGTGATGAAATAAGAAAGGTGTGTGGCAGTTAACGAGTGATCTAATCCGCAAACCAACCATAGATGCACTGCTCTGGCCACTCTTCCCTGCCACCTTAACCTATATATAGCAAGGCTTGCAATGCACTTACATAGGACCCAGTGGTGACCTAAATACTTCATGGCAGTAATTTTAGTTTCTACAAGTCTCCTTGGCTAGGTATTTACAGCCAAATCTAAAGAAAAACAAAAACAAAAACAAACTAAGGTTGAGGCTCTACAAACCTCATCTTTCCTATTTCCTGATTCCACAAAACAGCTACATCAGAGAAAGAATCAAATCACTGGAGTGCCCCATTTACACACAAGCTGTGAGACTATATGAGGTTTTATTTGATTTCTCTAAATGTCCACTTATTCATCCAGAAAGAAAAGTGGAAATCATTGTCATGACTAGAGGCACAGCAACAGACTGAGGTAACATTTGCCTTGTCTAGTGTGGAAGCCAGAAAAAAAAATCGATATTAAACAAATGCACGCATGAAGAAATCTGGAAAAACAAACCAAGAAAGGTTTGTTGGCACCTCTTTGCCATCGCCATTCTCTTGCTTGAGTAGAATGTGAGTTACTTGATATCTGCTTAATGCAAGAAGATCTCATGGCCAATTGCACAGTGTAAAAATAAGATTATGCACTGAGGGAAAAGGAACCTTTTATAGTAGCAGTGACTTGCTTTAAAAACAGAGCTGTTGACACTCAGGCTTAATTAAGCTGCTTTCTTGATGAATCTAGTGTGGCAGGGACCTGCCCCTTCCACATGCTCCAACTCCCAGGGCTGGGCTCTCTCTGCTGTGCTCCAGTAAGTTACTGAGAACTCGTGAGAGAAGGTGGAGAGATAGACTTCTTTTGGGGGACTTGTCTCGATGCTTTTGTTTGTGTGACAAAATCAGGAATCAGGCAAGTGAAAAATAGAGGTTAAATTGATACAGACCTTAAAGAACCTGAGGGGGAACGCAGACAAAAGAAAGGCCTTGCCCTCAGCTGAGACGCTCAGGAAGGTTTGAGGGTGGGGAACTCCAAAGCAATTGTGATCAGAGAAAACATGGGAGGGAAAGAACATTTTAAAAATTATAGTTGAAAAATAATAATAAGGGAGAAAGAGGCCATGAATTTGAGGGATGGCGTACGTGAAGAGCTCGTGGGAGGAAGAGGTGTAAGTACAGCACACTGACACGCAATTCTAATTTTTTTTTAATTAAAAAAAAAAAAGAACAGAGCCTGTAGAGGACCTTCATTGTGGAATTATAAACTTGCCTATGAAATACAGAAGCACATGTGTGATCAGCGTACCCTCCATGCATACTGCTGTTATGACTCTGAGATGCTATTTTCTAAACCTTAAAGGGTGATGTATAAAATGGGGGAGGGGGATTCATGAGGCTGGAGACACCGTTCAGTTGGTAAATGGCTTACTATGCAGGTGTGCAGACATGATTTCTACACCTAGAACCCATGGGGCTGGCTTTGTTTTGTTTGATTTAATTTGTTTTAACGGAGGGGATCCTGAGCTTGTAATCTTAGTGCTGGAAAGGTGGAGACCAGCACATTTATGGGATTCCATGGTTAGCCTCTTAACCAATTGGCAAGTTCCAGGTAAAAGTAATAGATACTCTCTCAAAAATAAAAACAAAATAAACAAATGCCACCAATGAACTTTTGTGTGTTATGCCCTGGACATGGTCTGAAGTTCTCTCTGGGCCTTAAGCATATTCTTCCCAGATAAGCCTATTACTGTCAACATTTTCCAAAGGAGAATCTTGAATCTGAGGAGGTTAAGAATTTGCACACAGTCCCATTGCCAGCAAGCTGGAAAACGAAATTTCAATCCATACGTTGTGGCCTCAAAGCCTTGCCCTGTTCTTTGTCCCTTACTGGGATGATTTCCATCTCATGACCTCCCCTAAAGAAAAAGGCTACTATCTCTCTCCTGAACTCTTCCGAGATGTTCCTTATGTTAACAAACACAGATAACTCTATAGCAAGGTTTAAAAGCCTGTGTATTTATCAAGGTTCTCCAGAGGAACAGAATTTATGGAATTATGCAACCAACACACACACACACACACACACACACACACACACACACACACACACATTTATTAGGATAGCTTACAGACTGTGGCCCAGCTAGCTCAACCATTGCTGTCTACCAATGGAAAGTCTAAGAATCCAGTAGTTGTTCAGTCCATGGAGCTCAATGTCTCTGCTGGTCAGCAGTATATGTTGGAATACCAGAGTAGGTTCTGATGCTGGTAAAAAGAATGCACTTGCCAATGAAAGCAAGTAGGTAAAGAGAGCAAGTAGGTATAGAGACTAGCAGTCAAAGGCTTGGCCCAAATTAAAGGTGGATAGTCCCACCTCAAAGATCCAAACTAGAAGTGGATCTTCTCACTTCAAATCATTTAATTAAGAAAACTATCCATGGATACCCAGCCATTTGAATTTTAGTTGGTTTCTGACTCTTCAAGTTGACAACCCCGAATAACTATCACAGCCTGTGTGTTGGGCCATGGAAACAACACGGTGGGTAAATGTTGGCTTCCACACCTGAGGAGCTGAGTTCCATCCCTAGAACCTACATGGTGGAAGGAATCAATTCCTCCAAGATGCCCTCTGACCTCCACACAATTGATGAGTCATGTGCATACCCCCAACAGACAAGTTACTGTATGTATGTTTCACACTAACAGAGACCTCTGAGACTATAGTGCTTTGCATTGCTATCAGATGGAAATTTGTTTAAAAAAAATATGAGTTTTCATGATAGCCAAGAGAGTCTCTCCCCTATAGCACAGGTTGTCCTGACATTCATCTAGATGGCTATACATTATCCCATTGTGTAAACATCTCATTATTTGAAAAATACAATCTCCTTCCATGTTCAGACAATTGATCTATGTTTTTGACATTTTAGACTCAGTGTGTGTTTTGTCCTGTACACTTCAAGAATTATCAGAAACAAAAACTACTAAACCCTGGTATGTATGCCTATTGTGTTTTATTGGTAACTCCCATATTCCCCTGCAAGATAGCTGTTGTGATTTATATCCTTATGAACAGAAAATAGAAAAAGGAAGATATACAATTCCCCTACCTGAGCCACCATCAGTGTCTTGGTTCGGGTTTTACTGCTGTGAACAGACACTGTGACCAAGGCAACTCTTACAAGGACATTTAATTGGGGCTGGCTTACAAGTTCTGAGGTTCAGTCCATTATCATCAAGGCAGGAACATGGCAGCATCCAGGCAGGCATGGTGGCAGGAGGAGCTGAGAGTTCTACATCTTCATCTGAAAGCCACTAGCAGAAGACTGGCTTCCAGGAAGCTAGGGTGAGGGTCTTAAAGCCCATGCCCACAGTGACACACCTACTCCAACAGGGCCACACCTTCTAATAGTGCCACTCCCTGGGCCAAGCATATACAAACCATCACAATTAGATAGTACCCCGCTTGGAGTTTCTGCCTATCTTATGAATGTAATTGTTGCTCTAATTTTCATTTTCTGATTGCTAGTCAACGTGATTAACTTTCCATACACTCATTTGGGTCTTTGTGTTTTCTGTGTGAACTGCCTATTATATACATACAGCTATTATCAACTTACAGAGATGCCTGTTTCCATATGGCAATACTAGGTATTGTTTGTTAGTTGAACAGATATTTAAATACCCTTTTCTCTTTTTCATGTGTGTATGTCATATATGTGTGTGTGTGCACATGTTTCTGTATGTGGTGTTTGTGAGTACAGACACTTAGGTCATGGTTCACCTATGTAGGCCAGAAGATGATCTCAGGTGAATCCTTACCCTCTACCTCCCGGAATCTTCTCCACTGCATACCTGTGTTCTCTTGCCTTTATCTCCCAATTCACCACAGGAATTCTGGGATTACAGACATGTGCTACCAGCTTTAGGTGGGTGCTGGATATCCAAACTCTAGTCTGCATGCTTAGAAAGCAAGTACCTTACCCACTCTGCCATCTCCTCAGCCTCTAAAATACTCTGAACGTCTTAATGATTCAGGGGTCCCCATACACGGAAGGATTAAGAGCCAGCATAGTCTATGGGCTCTGGTCTCTGAAAACACCAGCATGCTAATGCTCGGTAACTGGATATAAAAGGGCTGAACCACAGTTGTCGAAACCAGACATTCAGCTAGCCATCTGGAGATTCCTCTCAACAGGGCACACTCCAAAGGTCCTTCTATCCCAAAATAGGGTGTCTGGAAGGGATTCTCCAAGGGATGTGGCACCAGCTGAGGGTTATCTAAGGAAGGAAGTTTCCTCCCCAGCCCTTTGGATCTAGTCTCCTAGCTGGGAAGCCTGAGGATGTGGGACTCAAACAGGAGCCCTGCTCCCACTGTTTGTGCTGTCTCTTGCAAACCCAGATTCTTCCCAGAGCCTTAGCTTCCTAATCTGTAAAATGTGACCATCTATTCCTAGAGCCACAATGAAGCCTAAATCCAGGATCAATCCAGTGATGAGCAAGAGATGGCCAATAAGTAGCTCTGTCAGGACAGCATTTTTCATTACCGATTTCAACTACCAGAAAAAAGAGAGAGAGGCCAAAACACAGCCCAGACCAGCTTAAGGTGCACCATAGGTGTCCTCGTGTTCAACATGAGATACTAGGCCATGGCTCTTTTCAAAACAAACTTTTGCAGCCCACCCCCCTTTTAGGGATAACCAAAGTAAGACAGGAGGCCAGAGATTCAACTCAGTTTTGCCCCCCACAAAGCCTGTCACTGTCCCAACAACTCGACCAGACTGAGTTCACAACTGGCTGCTTAGTTGGGTTGCCTGCATTAATCTTGAGAAGCCAATTACCTTTCCTGAAAGTCACATGGAGAAACTGAGGGGTGTGGACACACAACTATGATTTTTTTAACCAGGAGCCAAGGACAGCCTGAGAGCCATGGTGATGCCCACATAGGAGGAGATGCAGAGTTTTTCCTTCTTTTCTGTCTTCTCTTGGTTAAAGAGGATTCAGCAAACTCAAACAAAATAACTTCTGAAGCAGAGGTTTGAACTGTGCCAATTTTGTGACAGAAAGGAAGAGGTTTCCAGAGCGGACTCACTGATGAGGACCGACAGCTCCGTGGCCACTCCCGGAGGTCGGGCAAGCGTTTCTCTTGGACTGGTACAAAGGCCCCACCCAACCACCACATGAACCCCTGCAGGGGTGGGGGACACACCTGACTGCCAGTGATGGATGCCCCCACTTTTAGTCAGTTAACCTAATTCTTCACACATGCAGAGTTTCAGAACTTGCAACACACCCATTATCTTGCTTCAGCTTGTAACCACCCCACAGGGGAAGTGTCCATGTCTCTATTAGGCATGTGAACAAGATAAAACTCAGAAAGGGGAGGCGGTGGGACTCAATGCGGATAGCGCATGACAGCTTTATGTCCTGCCAGGCTGTTCCGTTCCTCCTTGAACACTTCCACAGGCCATGACAGCACACCGTTGGCAGAATGAGAAACTAGACATCCATCATTACAGCCTCCTGCTTTTGCAGAGCTCTTACATGCAAGCCTTTGCCTGAGGGACCCTTCAGGAAACCCTTAGCCTCCTGGAAGATGCTACCTTGAGATGTGCCAAGAGAGATGGCACAAGCCTTATGCAAGTTCTGCCTTCACAGTGACACGCTCCATCCAAACCTTGTCCAAAATATTTATGGCTGGGACCTTTTATCTTTTCCATACCCTTGGCCACACCAAAGGAGCATAATAATAATAATTCATATTATTATATGATTTACCCTAAGAATTCCTTTGAAATTGTTAAATAATAGCTCCCATTTCTCAAATTCTGGCTGTGTGTCAGATCTTAGGCTTTGCGTCCTATTCCAATTACCAATGCACGAGGCAGCTACCTGTCCATCTGAGAGCAAATTCCCTTTTTTCCATAAAAACTCGAAACTTCCCAGGCTCCTTTGCAGCTAGGCTAGCCATGTGACTACATTCAGACGATGGCGTTATTACAAGTGATGTGTGCAACACGGGAGTCATCTCTCAATTCCAAAAGCGATCCCTTACTGTGAGCCCTCTCCTCTTACTGTTCTAAGATGGGGGTGAGTTGGTTATGACCAGGCATGTAAGGGGAGGCAGGGCCACAGATGGAAGGGGGTCTGGGTGCTCAGAAGTCTTCCAGAGTAGAACTTCCACGACAACCTGGCTAGTCTCATGTTTCTGGTATGTGAGAGGGAAAGAGAATTACCTTGTTGAGACCACTGTAATATTAAAGTCTCTTGGTTAGGACAAGTTTACATTTAAGGAGTGTGGTATTCTAGTATTCATTTTAAAACATCTGTTCTCTTGGCTAGAACAAGTCTCTGAGCAGGGCTGCAGAGTCTCTTCCAGAAGGCTCAGTGGAGGAATCAGGCTCTCAGGGACACAGGCACACAGGACAGAGTTCCTCAGTTAGGAACTCCCATATCCATGGATGTTTACCTTATCTCTGCCCTTCTGTGGAGTGTGTGTCCTGTGAACAGTGCAGCCTTGTGTCCTCCCCTTCTTGCATTTCCATTTCTCTTGTAAATTGCATCTCTTCAGTAATTCTGACCCAGCTACGCAGCAACAAGTAGCAAATGACCAGGACAGATACGCTGCTCCTCAAATGTCAATCAGAGAGGTGCCCAGGGTCCTACCCCCTCAAAGCTCACAGCCCAAGAGTCCTGATTAGTGGCCATCATCAAGGTACATGGGGTTCCCAAGGATGATGAGCACATGTCAACAGGTATAGACACCAGGCAGAAACTCTAATGGGTATAAGGTACTCCAAGAAAGAAGCTGAAGCATGGGGCTTGGGATTAATGCTACTGATGCAGTCACCAGGCATAGAGTTCATTATCCACAGAGGAAGAGAAAGGTCAGACAGGAAGGCACATCATGAGTAGGTAAAGCAATAGCCACAATACCAGAGCTATGAATAAAATCACTCAGAACTCCCCAAGAACTCAAGGCTAGTCCTGGGGACTCGTGAGACTTGAAGTTTAATCTCTACACCCATTCAGACACCTGGGTAGTATCATCTTTGCTTTACAAATTGGGGAAAGTAAGCCACTGAACACACATGCAACTTGAAGCAAGTCATTCATCTAGTAAGAGGTAGTAAGAGGTAGTCTAGGGTACTCAGTCAGGAGGCCAGTGAAGGGGGCTGGAAGAAGTTGGCAAATAAAGGAAGTGGAGAAGATCTTGGTACCATTGATGATGCTAAGCTGACAAAAGTTTTCAAAACTCTGACCTCAGAAAGAAATGCACTTCCCTTCAAAACCTCAGACACACATTGTAGCTGTCACCTTAATGTCTGGAATTCACTATCATGCAGAATGAGGTTTTGTTGATTGTTCTGCTTTGGAGACAAGATCTCACACTAGTCCTGTCTAGCTAGTCACCATGTAGCCTGCGACACTCCTCCCGTCTCAAACCCCCAGAAACTAAGATTATTTATAGGCATGTGCCACCACACCCAGCTTAATATTTCCCATTCTATTTCATAGTGAATAGATTTGTGTCAAAAGTTCAACAAATTACTTCTCAAATCCCCTTGAGGTTCAGACTTTGGTGAGCACTGGCCAATACAATCAGCAGAACAGAATGGGAGCCATAAGACACATGTAGAGGCTGAAATTAGATAATTAGAGGGAATCAGGTATGCAGCCCTGAAATGGAAAGAGATGCCTTTTCTCAATGTCATGCAAGTATGGAATTGGCGTTTGAGAGGCAATATCTCCTTTGCTTTACAACCTAGACGCCTCACAGCCGCCCCAGGTCAGGCAGGTGAGCGGTATTCCATGTCAAGTCCTGTGCCTAGGACTTGCATGCACAGCTCACATAGCTTCCTTTATTGGCTCAAAGAAAGGAAAGCTTCATTTGCCTGTTACCACCATTAACAGCCCTTGGGAGTCATGGGTGACTGTTGGCACCAGGACAACCAGGATGAATGAGGACTTCTAGTGACAGAGTTCTACAACGAAGCGCAGTCATCACCCATGACCAGATGCATACAGGTATCCAACATGGGTTTCCCACAAGCAAACGTCTCATGGCTACCACAAGCTACCCACGGTCATGGAGTTCAGCTTCTTAGGAAAAAAGGAATCCCAGAAAAGTGCTTCAGAAGAACATGGTTATAAATCACAATGAAACATCACTTCACACCTACAAGAATGGGTGGAGTTTGAAAGACACATAGCATAGTCTTGAGATAAGATGAAAACGGCTCACCAGAGCAGCTTGACACAGACGCATGTCCTGAGGGGAGGGGACACTGATTATGATGGGATGAGCTAAGACTCATTCTTGTTTTCACATGCATCTCTGAGGGACACATTGACTTATGTGCCTAGGAACAGGTGGGCTTTGGGGAACAGTCCACTCCATGGAGGGCAGATGTACTCCGTGCATCAAAGTTTGGGGGACAGAGGTGACCTTAAGTGGTTACATTGTATCTATCGAGGATCAGTTATCAGATGCCCTCCCTATCTAGCAGTTCCTGAGGAGTGCCAGACCTCTAGATCCTTCTCAAAGAGCAAATTGTCATTGTATCCAGGAGAGGAGTCAGGGCCAGGGAAAGGAATGGCAAGAACATTATTTCAGAGATCAGGTAAAGGAAGTTCCGCCCCTGGAGATGAGATCTGACAGGTCAATAAAGGCTTCCTAATACCCCTGATCCCCATTTGCCTTTGATATCATGTCGAATTTTCTGCTTGAGTGAGAAGCTCTGCCAATTCGAAGAGATCAGCAGTTTCCATCCACAGTAGAGGAAACCTGGCTTTCCTATTGCCAAGTATCATGCAAAAAGAACAGTCCCTATGTGTCCCTTCCATGTCACAAAATGGAAACCCCCAACTCTCTTGAGGGTAGAGCCTAGAAGACAAGAAGAGGACCCAGAATAGATTTCAGGCCTAGGGGCTAGGAAAATGGTTCATTTGGAAAAGTGCTTTCTGAGCAAGCACAAGAACCTGAGTTAAATCCTGGAAATCCAGATGAAAAGGTCAGTTACAGTCATGGACATTTACATCCCTGCCCTGGGACAATGGAGAAAGGAAGACACATGAGGCTCCCTAGCCAGCCAGCCTCACCTGCTCAGGGAACTCAAGGACAAGGAGAGACCCTATGTCAAAAACAAGATAAATGGCACTTGAAGAATGACATTTAGCCTTCACATTTGCACACACAAATGACTATGGACCTACACACACACACACACACACACACACACACAAAGATTCCGGGTCCAGGTCTGTGAAGTGGTAACCACAACTGATCTGCTCTTACTCCCTCTATGACAGAGGAAGCAGAAGGAATGAAAGTCATTTATCTAGTATCTACTGGTGACGGTGTCTCCACCTTCAGTCTTTTTTTAAACCAGTTTTCCTATTTGACTGATGGGAACAGAAGTCACCCTGTTGGAAATGGCAAGAGGCAGCTTCTCATCCCTCCAGAATGTCAGAATTCCTGGGCTCTCTTCCACAGTCACCAGCCACCATTACACCCCGTGCACCTGCTCTCAAGAACATATCCCACAGCTGCATTCATGCCTCAGCATAGGAGGCCTCCTAGGACAGGTGGCTGGAGCCTGGTAGTGAAAGATCTGGGGTACCAGACTAACTGGAGTTGATTCATACCAAGAGGTTTCTCCTGAAGGGTCCCATGGAGTCCCTCCACTCCAAGGCCTACATGAGGCCTGTACATTTAATTTCATATCTTTATCCCAGCTATATCAGCTTTACCTGCACCTCCAAGGTCCTGTGCTATGGGACTGTTGAAGACAGTGCTGACAGAAATGAGGGAGCCAGAGTGTCAGAAAGAAGAAGTTAAGAACTTGTTATGACCCTGAGTGAAGAACCATGTCTACCTCAGACCCAAACATCGGTCCTTTGGAAGGCTGAGAGGGTGTCTCTAGGTCCTGTTTGGCTTCCGAGGGGAAGGCCATGACCCCTGAGATACAAGTCACAGTGGCCCCTATGTTAAGCACACAACTCTTCTGCTTCTCTTGTAAGCCTTGCCCTTGAATGTGGCCATCCCCCACCCCACCCCCCACCTACACCTCTGCAGTATCTATGGTGACCGTACTCAGCATACCCAGGAAGTCAGAGACACTTGGCAGGGGGCTGAGTAATTGCCAGATGAATCCATGTTTCAAAAACTCCAAGGAGTTGACCTTAGACATTGTTGACCAGATGTTCATGACCCATTACTGAGGCACCAGTGGGGGTTGGAGGTATGATCATACTTAGCAACCCATGGAGAAACAACAAGGAGGATAATGATGTCTCAGAGTTGGCGTCATTCCCTCCCACCCTGTCTGAAGAGATTCCCTTGGAAGGGTATCTATGAGCAATGCCATTCCCACCCCTGCTCACCTCTGTCACCCTCCCCATCCTTTGAAGTACCTCCATGGTGACCCTCTTACCATGAAACAAGACTGAAGACCACCACCACCCCCGCCACTGTCAACCTCTGCCACCATCCAGCTCGTGAGCAACTGAATACGCTCACTTACGTTTCTTTTCACCTTGGAATTTTTCATAAAACCAAATGGCAGTTCCCAAAGGTGAAAACCTGTGATTCTTTCCAAACCCCTGTGAAGCGAAAATTGCTGGTTTCACACAGCTTTCCCACTGCTGTTATTATGATTGCAACTTGAGCAGGAAGACAGGAGGACTGGGTTCTAGCTCTGGCAGGCCTCAGATATCCCACTGCCAGACTTGCCCAGGCTAGGAAAAAGAGAAGCCTTCTGCAGGTCCCAACCATCTTGTCTATCATTACCATTCCTGTGCACTGTAAGGTCTCAAATTCGGGAGAGGTCTCACTCGGGACCTGTGACTCCTCCCAGCTCCCCTCCCCCCACACCTACCCTAGCCCTCCAATCCCTGGAGCTGGGCTTCTGCTTCCCCTCCCCCAGCCAGATCCCTGTAAAACTCAGCCATCTTGGCTACACCACTCCCTTGGCCTCTTGGCTGGGGCCACCTCTTTTGGTTATCAGTTTCTCTCTTGCTCTCCCTCCCCTCTCTCTTCATGGTCTGGTTTACTCAGCCAATCAAGTTCAGCTTGGGCTCGTCCCTCTGCCTACTTTCTCCCTTAAATCTATAGTAAAAACCTCCGTCCTTTAGAGTAGTCAGGTCCTCTAACTTTTCTTTCATTTTTTTCATTCGTCTGTTGCCAAAACCTGGAATCAAACCGCTGGCCTGGTAGTTGGGGGAGGGAAGTCCCAACCAAGACCATGTGAGAAAGAGAGAGAGAGAGAGAGATCCCACCTCTGGAATAGGTAGGTGGGGACACTTAGGAGTGCTTGTTTGGAGTCCATTTGACCAGAGAGAGGTGGATCCAAGTCAAGTCCCTGAAGCCTCCATGAATACTTTTAAGTTTACAAAAAGATATAAAAGATATAAAGATAGAGATAGATAGATAGATAGATAGATACACACACACACACACACACACACACACACACACACACACATTTCCACTGTTTGTAAACTGCACGGGAATCCACATTATGGAAAAGGCAGTAGACTCATGTCTTTGAGTCATTGCTATTTGAAAACATCTGTTTTCTTAAACAAGAGTTGAATTCAAGTTACATATGCAGTAAGTAGATCCATTTTTCTAAATAAAAGTTGAACAATATAACAAGTTAAGATTCAACCACCTCGTAACAAGTTTTAAGCTAACGTTTTTGTTACAGATTTGACAGATTCTTTAACCACATTGAATTTACAAGTCCTGAGATAAAAGCTGTTTACACAATAGTCTTAAAAGATTTCTTAAAGCCTGGCGGTGGTGCACACCTTTAATCCCACCAACTAGAAAGAAGAGGCAGGAGGATCTCTGAGTTCAAGGCCAGCCTGGTCTACAGAGTGAATTTCAGGACTACATTGCTAGAAACCCTGTCTCAAATTTTTTTAATTAATTAATTAATTAAAAATTTAAAAATAATAAATAAGCAAGGCTTAAGAGCAGAGAAATCATGGAGAATAACAAACAAACAAACAAACCTTAGAGATAAGAGACTTTAATATCGTGGGCTTGTACCAAGGTAGAAGTGGGTACAATCTTTGGCCATTGAGCTGTACTGAGGCCAAGTAGTTTGAAGTAAAATACCAAGCCTTTAATAAAACATAATCCCAAAGAAGGAATTGAGTCTGAAGAGAAAAGAAGGATCATAGAACGAACTCTACCATACAGAGGGTTCCAATAGGCTCTAAGAGGGAATGGAAAGACAGAGAACAGGACAGCCATAAGGGACAAGGAGGAACTCTACCCAGGGGCAGGTTCCAACATCATAGAGGTCACACACAAGGGCACAGAGAAGCTCTGGGATGTAGAAGGGAGCTCCTAGGGGAGAGAAGGAGAGCAGGGTGTTTTTTCCATACACAGTAGGCACACCAAAGGGCATAGCAGGGATATGCTCATGTGGTGGGTGCCCTAGAGGGTGTAGCAGGATTCAGCAAGACAGAGATATGCTCCAAGTTATGGGGATACTGGAGGGCATAGCAGGACCCTGAGCCAGAGAGAGAACACTTACTGACTAGGCAAGGAGAAACAGACGGTTAGAGCAGGTGCAGGGAAGAAGTGGTTGAAGAGGCAGACTCTAGAATTTGAAATCAAATATGGTGAGTGGCAGAAGCCAGCAGAAACAAATGATTCATGCATACCTTAGCAGAGTCAAGTTAGCGGCTTGGTTCTGAGAGGTCAAGTCCCTTGGAAGGAGGCTCGTTTATGCCCCCCCCCCCCGTTTCAGCACCAGATAAATTTTAAAAGGGGGGGGGATAAAAATTGGAGGACTGGACTACTCCTAAAGTGTGGAGAAGATTTTTACTGTAGATGTAAGGGAGAAAGCAAACACTAGGAAGAGTCCAGGCTGAGCATGGCTGACAGGATAAACCAAACCGTGAGAGGAGAGACGGGAGGGAGAGCAAGAGAGGAGCTGATGACCGAGAGAGGTGGCCCTAGTCAAGAGGCCAAGAGAGCAAGTGGTGTATCTAAGATGGCAGTTTTATAATAAATGGAATCAAGCTGA
Organism: Rhynchomys soricoides; assembly: GCA_019843965.1. Taxonomy (NCBI): domain Eukaryota; kingdom Metazoa; phylum Chordata; class Mammalia; order Rodentia; family Muridae; genus Rhynchomys; species Rhynchomys soricoides. The sequence continues at coordinate 1,499,973 of JADRCH010000089.1, forward strand.
AGGAGGAGAAGCAGAAGCCCAGCCTGGGAAGGAGGGGTTTAAGGTAGGAGGTGGGTGGAGCCACAGGTTCTGAGTGAGACTTGTCCACATGTCCCAAGTTTGAAAGCTGACATGAATGTTTGCTGATCTCACTACCCCAGCTCTAGAACATGCCTGCCATTCCCCCAAGGACAGGGACCACCAGTCTTTGGATGCTAGTCACCTCCCCATGAAGAACAGGGCTCTGATTTTCTGAAGAGACACCTGCAGATTTACCCTATAGTGTCAGACAGAAAGAAACAAAATTCCCAATAACCGAAGCCCTTGTAGGAAGCCGGCCATGTTAGCTTGCTATGGCTGCCATAACTGAGTACCACAGACGGGGTAATCTAAATGATACAAATGTATCTCCACCAGGCAAGCAGTTCAAAACAAGGGCATCACCAGGACTGGCTTCTCCTACTCTCTCCCTTCCTAAAATGCAGGCAGCCATCTTCTCCCTGCATCCTCCTACCTTGTAGGTCACTGTCTTCTTCCTATAGTCAGAGTTTTCCTATATGTGTCTTCATTTCTTTGTAAAAGGACACCAGTGCTTGGATGAGGACCCACCCCAGTGACTTTATTAACTTAATTACCTCATTAAGATCTTATCTCCAACTAGGTTGCATTCTAAGGTACAGAGAATTGGGGCTTCAAAATATTAATTTGATGAACGTAACTTCAGCCTATGAAGACCCACATCTCCTCACCCAGCTATGTTGTAATAGCTTTGCAGATCATTAAAAACAAATGAACAAAAGAAGGCTTTGGGGGTTTATTGAGTTTGGCGGTTTTAAAATCATATTTCCAGGACACGTGGGGGATTCCTAAGGTAAGGTTGGGGGGTAAGGTAACCTCCATTGAGGTTTCTATGGTTAAGAAAGGAGAGCAGGAAGTGGAAACCTGGAGCTCCAAACCGACCATCTTGAGCAGCTCTTGGTCTGGCTCCTTTAAAGCTCCCTCTGAAATTTTGTTTGTTTTTAAAATATCCAATGCATGCAGAGAGGTGAGGCGTTTTGCCTGGGTTCCCTGCCCTCCTGTTGACACGTCTGCAGTGAGGGCTACACCTCAAATTCTGTCTTAGTGTCCCACTACCTCCTCCCTCAGGGAGACACTTGACGGAACCCAAGTGTCAGGTTAGAGCCTGAAGAGCTCTCATCATCCAGCACCGTCTTAGAGTCTGAACGTGTGTGTCTGGGCTCCAGTGCTGGATTATTTGAGTCACTACCATCCTGATGTCAGACAGCGTCCAGAAATTCACACTTTTGTATTTTTGTTTTCTTTTGTTTTTAGTTTGCTTGTTTCGTAGTGCTAAGGATTGAACCCACATCATACCTCAAGCTAGAAAAGAGATCTATCACTAAGCTACAGCCACATCCTGATTTTTTTTCTTTTTCTTTTGATACAGGATATCACTAAATTTCCCAGGCTAGACTTGAACTCACTCCAAAGAAGAAGCTAGGCTTGAACTTGTGGTTCTTCTGCCTCAGTGTCTCAAAGTAGTTGGGATTACAGAACTGTACCACCAGGCCTAGCTTGAAATTTTCAATTTGAACAAGAAAGTGTGGAATCTCACACATGAGCTGTGGATAATGCCAATGACTAATAAATGTTTTTAGTGGCCAGCCATGGAGAACTGTGTGAGCATGTCTCCCTGGGTGCCTACCTGTCAACAGCAAAGATGGGGTTGAGGAGGAAGTATTTAACTCTTCAAAAACCGAATTTTACCTCCTAGAGAGACTGGTGATCCATCTGCACACCCAGTACTCTCCCCAACAGTGGGTTTCTGGATATAAGACCAGAATGTAAGAGCTAGGGATGACGGGAGACAGGCTTTCCTATGTTCTAGGGAAACTTAGTGAGCTGAATAGGAGTCATACCCCAAACCAAAAGGTCCTAGTCAAGCAATGGATTCTGCCTAGTTGAAAGTCTGTCACGATAAGGACTGCAGAAGGCACTAGGGATGCTTGGTTTTAGCCTCACTCCCTAGAAAAATAGTTTCAAAGTCATTTAAAGAGTTCACAGAAGGAGTTTTGTCTATATCATGAAAAGGACATTACTAACACAGCTTTTCTCTATTGTCCTGGTTGTAGAGTCTGCCTCTGCTGCTATGGCCTAGCTAATGCAGCGTCCCCCAGAGCTCACCATAACCAAAAGCATTTTTGACCCAGTTCTACTTTGGTCCTTCCTCCTTCCATTTCTCTGTCAATGAGGGAACTGGCATTTTGTTAGCCATGCATTGTCACATGAAGACTGCCTACTCCCTACTGTGGGCTTAGAGGTACTTGGAAGGTGTGTTTGGGATATTCTGGTTAAAAGGTCTATACTGTTTCACAAAGAATGTACCAGATGTGCCTGGGAACAGAATTTCCAACCTGTCCCACCAAGTCTAATTCGGAGTACTCACAATTCCCATTTAACCTGGACAGCATCAAGTGTTGGAAGTTGTCAGGATGCTCAGACTGGGGCCTAGTGAAAGAGGCCACTGGATGACAACACCGAGCTGCTGTGTGGACACAAAGCATGGGTGGTAGTTAAAGCCCAGAAGCCAGTGCCACAGGTACAAGCTCCAGCAGAACTGCAGGGCCGTTGGGGCAGCAGCAGCAGCAGCAGCAGCAGCAGCAGCAGCAGCAGCAGCATAGAAGACGCATGAGCACTCTCCCAAATCCAGACAGGAACACAGCAGCTGGCTCCAGGCTGTGCATCCCAAACAGCTCCTCTGTGAGGCCGTGTGAGGCAGGCAGCCATATGCCAAATGAAAACACGGAAAGCTTTACAAGCACATTGGAACATAACCTAGTGCTTCTCCCATAAGCAGTATTCCTACTCCCTAAGACGTGGCAATTCCTCTTCAGAGAGTCTGTTCACACACACACACACACACACACACACACACACACACACACACACGAGAGAGAGAGACAGACAGACAGACAGACACAGACAGACAGAGACAGAGAGAGGCAGAAACAGAGAGAGAGAGACAGAGAGAGAGAGATCAGAATGCTCACTGAAGCACTTTTTCTAGTTGTAATAAAACAGAATACCAACCTCAGTACCTGTCTTTTTTTCTATTCCTGTCCAAAGCATCATGACCAAGAAGCAAATTGGGCAGGAAAGGGTTTATTCAGCTTACTCTTTCACATTGCTGTTCATTACCAAAGGAAGTCAGGACAGGACCTCACACAGGGCAGGAACTTGGAGGCAGAAGCTAATGTAGAGGCCATGGAGGGGTGCTGCTTACTGGCTTGCTTCCCTTGGCTTTCTCAGCTTGCTTTCTTATAGAACCCAAGACTACCAGCCCAGGGATGACACCATCCATAATGGGCCCTCCCACCCTTGATCACTAATTGAGAAAATGCCTTACAGCTGGATCTCATGGAGGCATTTCCTCAAGGGAGGCTCCTTTCTCTGTGATAGTTCCAGCTTATGTCAAGTTGACATACAAAACCAGCCAGTACAGTATTCATCCAAAGAGGAATGCAGAAGTTAATCGTGGTGTGCTTATGCAATGAAGGAGTCTCCACAGAAAAGATGGGAGAAACAGGATAGTGGAGATGAGTCATAGAAATGTCTCCATGGTGTGATGACTCACACCTGTAATCTCACCACTTGGGAGTCTGAGGTAGAAGGATTTTCATGAGTTCAAGTCTAACCTGGTCTACATGTACATTCTGGGTTAGCCTGTGCTGAGGGTGAGATTGTACCATCTCATAAAAACAAAGAAGATAATATGTTGTTTTTAGTGAGAAGAAAGTTGGGCACAGAAACCCTCCCAGGGTCAGATACTACTTTTATAGGTTTATAAGCATTCATGTGCATAACATTGCGTCTGGATGTGTTTAAGTGTCTGCCTGTGCAGATGTCTCCAAGGATCAGAAGACTACATTAGATCTCCTGGAGCTGAAGATGCGGGAGGCTGTGAGCTGCCCAATGTCTGCTAGGAACCAGGCTCGGGTCCTCTGGGAAAGAGACAAGCACTATGAACTATTGAGCTGCCTCTCTCACCCTCAAGACTGCCTTTACACGCTCAAAAATAAGCAATGTGTTATTTAAGGTGGACAACCCTTTTAAGGGGGTCATGGCTGTTAGCAACCTATTCTGATGTTAGTCTAGGCCAGAGCAAGACCCTGTATCAAAAAACAAGATGGCTTGTACCTGAGCAGAGGTAACAAGATGTGCACATTTAATGGATCTGAGGAAAGATCCCCAACATGACAAAAAAAAAATCTGCTTTTTCTGTTGAGAAGTAAATTCACTGGACTTTTTCACTTACGTGTGTTGTGTGCACATTAAGTTGGGATTTAAAAACAAACAACAACAAAACTAAAACCTTAAAAGACTAAAAGCCAAGTCTCAGAGAGGCTAAGGAATGTAACCACATTGCACAGCATGAAATTGGTGGAGCTAGGGTTTGATCCCAGACAACTGGATGTGGCACCTACATAAACACTTGAGCTGAGCTGTCTGTTGTGAACCAGCTGGGCTGCTAGAGAGAAGTTACGAAGTACAGAAGGGGTATGGCTGAGAGGCACGGAGTGATGGTATTAATCTCTACCCTGTGCTCTAGGCACCCCAAGGCAGAGGCTTGGGGACAGGTCAGTGTCAGTCTGTTCTCTTCCTGGGGCTGCTTCTGGGGAATCACAATCTGCCCCTAAGTCACCTGCCTGCCTCATTCCCCTGGCTACACAGTGACCCCTCCAAGGACAGACATGTTACATGGGACCCTCAAACTTGCCCTGTGTCTGCTGAAGCTCAGACAGTGTGAATTCATTCCAAGCGTGTGGTAAAAGGTAGGATAAGAAGCAACTTCTGAAACAGTCCTGGGTTAAAAGGTGGGTTGCCATAGTAGGGCTCTCTGGAAGGGTCAGCTCCTGATGTGCTGACTGCGTAAGTTGATTGATCCACCGATGAGGTCAAGAAATGGGGATCATATTACTAGGAAGTGGTGGAGGCTCAAGAGGTCAGGCATGATTGAAGGTAATAGTTCACCATGGTGTGCCTTTGAAAGGTTTCTTGCCCCTATCTTCCTTGAACCTCAATATCTGTCTCCCTCTGACCTTCCCTCCCTCCCTCCATCACTCAGTCAGAGCAGCCACCAGATGAGAAGTTGCTCCACCACACCCTTCCACCTTGATGCTTGTCTTACCACTTGCCTGGAAACAATGAAGCCAGCCAGGCATGGACTGATATATTAGAAATGACTTTTTAAGCTGTTTCTCTCAGATAACTGTTTACACAGGACAGCGGATAACTGTCGCCGGACACAGGAAGTGACTCTGTCGGATGAGGGGCCACACACAGTTCCAGCATCCCTCACAAGCAGCAGCAGCTTGTCTCTGGATGTGGCTTCAGGAAGCATTTTCTGTAGGACTTTCCTGTGTTCCCAATTCTCTCAGCTCTGGGAAGAAGCTACGAGGGGCCCCCACATTTTCTGTTCACCGAGAGGGGAAACAGCCTCCAGAGAAAGGGAGTGATTCACTCAAGTGAAAACTCCATGGAGCCTGGATCCTGCCTCCCTTTCCTAGCTCTATCCCCTTCCTTTCCTTGGTGGACGAAGGGAGCTGCTCCTGGCTCAATTGCTCTGCTCACTTGAAGGTCTCAAAACAACAACAACAGAAAAATCAGTAGTGTGTGTGTGTGTGTGTGTGTGTGTGTGTCTGTAGTTTGTGTGAGTGTCTGTGGTGTGTGTGTCTGTGTGTGTGGTGGTGTGTGGTGTCTGTGGTATGTGTATGTCTTCATGTCTGTGGTGTATGTGTGCATGGTGTGTGTGTCTATGGTTTGTGTGTGTGTGGTGTGTGTGTGTGTGGTGTGTGTGTGTGTGTATGTGTGTCTGTAGTGTGTGTTTCTGTGTGTCTGTGGTGTATGTGTGTGTCTCTGTGTGTGTCTTGTGGTGTATATGTATGTGTGTGTAGTATGTGTGTATGTATGTGGTGTGTGTGTCCACGGTGTACATGTATCTATGTCTGTGGTGTGTGTGTCTGTGATGTGTGTATGTATGTGTGTGTCTGTGGTTTGCGTGTGTGTGTAGTGTATGTGTGTGTCTGTGGTGTGTGTTTCTGTGTGTCTGTGGTATATGTGTGTATCTCTATGTTTGTGGTATATATGTATGTGTGTGTGGTGTGTGTGTGTGGTGTGGTGTGTGTGTCTGTGATGTGTGTATGTGTGTATGGTGTATGTGTGTGTCTGTAGTCTGTGTGTGTGTGTGTCCACAGATGTCCAATGGCAAAATTGTGGGAATCATATCTCTCTGTCTACCGTGTGGTTCCCATGGATTAAACTCAGGTGTCAGCCTTTGCAGCAAGCACCTTTCCTCCCAGAGGCATCTCTTTGGCCCCACCTTATTTTCTGAGACAGGCTTTCTCACTGGTCTGGAACTCACTAAGTAAAGCTAGGATGTCTGACCCTGAGGGCCAGCCCGACTCTGTCTTCCTATCACAAGACTCCAAGCAGGCTCCACCACAACCATTTGTTTTATGTTTGTTCTGGGACTCAAACTCGGGCCTCCGTGCTTGTGAGGCAAGCACGTGACCAACTGAGCCATCTCACCAAGTAAGCATCTTCCCAGGTTTACCAGCCATTCTGGACCTTAATTCCATCTACACTGAGAAGACACAGAAGACCTCAAACAAAACAGCAAGAGCCTATAACAAGAAAAATAAACCACAATGCCTGCTGCCCTGTGCTCTGCTTAGGCCAGACTCTAGAGAGCCTGACAGGGTTGTTTTGGGTTCTTTTCTACTACATAGCCCGGGGACATAGAAAGGCATGACAGAACTGGGCACCAGTTGCGTGAGTGACAGAGACTCTAGGCCCTGCTATAATTTCTCTGCCGCCTCCCAAACTGCTCTTGAAGCAAAATCAGATGTCTCCTCCCACAAAGTGGAAGAGGAAAATATCAATCTGTTTCTGGGAAAGTTACGAATTGCATGTGCCTGCAATCCTTGATCTATGACTACAGCCTGGTGCACAACAAGTGATTCTTGCTGCTGCATTTGATCTCAGATGGTAATGTGTTCTCCTGACATCACCCAAATGGGGAGTGACTGAAGATGGTTTCTGTAAGACGGTTGCAAACTTCAAAGCCACTTTTAACCTCACACCACCCCACCTCCCCTCCCTCTCTCCCTCCTCTCCCTCTGGGCCCTCCTCTCCCTTCACCCAGCAAATTGTTTGGGGGCCAAGAGTGATTGTAGGCCCGTCTAGAATGAAGGCGCTTGTGACAGGTGGTACCACCTGTGTCTGGGCCGCAGTCACCAGGCTGCATCTGCTCCCCAGTTGTGTTTGTGGGGGGGGGGGGGGGGGGGTACATATGAAGAGGATTCCCTAGCCAGGCTGAACTGAAGCCTAGCACTGAGGCAGCTGCCTGAAGGAGGTGACAGGCCCGAACCCACCTCACTGTGCTTTGAGAGATAGAGAGGGTCCCTGCATGCACCCTCTGCTGGGGCCTCCACAGTCTACAGACAAGGAAAATCAGGTGCTCTACCAGTGCCCAAAGGCCCCAACACCGAGGGGACAGGGAAAGAGGCAGATCCCAAATACTCTGACTTTCATCTAAGACTCCGCCCCTGCAAGAGCCATGGCACCTCTGCTTGGCTAGGTGGAGACATGTGACCCCCTCTTTTTTCCATTCTTGGATGCATAAGAATACCGTTTCCCAGAGCTGTTTTGGTATCTAGGTACTCTAAAGAACTAAGTTACTCTGATCCAGGTGGTCCTCACCTGAGAGATAGTCTGCCTACCTTTAATTAACTTTTATTAACTTTGCTGTGACTGGGGTGAGGCATGCTACTGCTGACAGCCAATGAATGAACCCAGCCATGATGCCAAACATCCTTCCACAACAAAGAATTTACCAGCGTGAGCCCACAGTAGTGCCATGGTTGGGACCCTTGAGGGTGTACTGTGTAATGGTGGAAATCGTTCTTACTCTACAAACGTGGAGACAGACAGTGAATGACTTGCCTGGGAGCCTCATAGCCCATGGGCGGAATACCAGAACAACCAGACTCTGTGGATTACCAAGAAAGCAACGCTAAATGCTTCCTCTCTGTTAAAGAGGGGAATTCAGGCTGCCATGTTCATTTATTTACAAAGGCTGAAAAGTACAGATGAGCCAAGGTACCGTTGGCCCTGCCTAGACTCCCTCTCTCCCTAAGGTGAGCAGTGGTTGGTGTATTCTTTCAGACATGTGTACCTGTGGGTAAGTGATTACGTGGAGCTCTGGGTACTACCTTGTGGCCTGAGAAGGAAATGGTTGTGTTCTTCTGCAGCTGGGGCCCTCCCTGTCAGTCATAATCTTAGACATCATAACATATCAAGCCACACAAGCATACATCACTTTAAGCAACACGCTTATTTCTAGGGTTTGGATAACATCCTTTATACTTTCTCCCCTGTTGATGGAATTTACATCATTTGCAGTTTGGGATTAAAACATATGCAGTGATCACTTTTCAAGACTCTGGCATCCCAGAAACCTCTATTAGAATTCTGAGCTAGCTGTGCACCCTCAAAAGAGTCCCTCAACCTCTCTGAGGTCAGAATCCTTGTCTATCCAACGGGAGCCTCGTGGAACCAGTGATTACGATGTATAAAAAGAGATGAATGTTGTGATCCAAGCGTGGGAAGTACGTAAAGGGGCTGACCATGTTGCTATCATCATGTACAGCCTCAGAATGGAAGAAGATGGCTGTGGCAGCAACAGTGATTTCATTACTGCTGTGTTTATCTGTTAATCAGCAATCTTCTCACGCTAATTCCCTCAGAAGTTCCATTAAAATGCCTTGGAGAAACTGAGTTGACAGCTGAAGCAACTCATGCTTGAAGACTTGCAACCCCTTCCTTCCCAGAATTCCCTCTCCCACCACAGTGTCCCTGTGGGGATCCTGAAAGGCAAGGAGCATAGGGTGATATTGCCAAGGTGATTTTAATTGGGCCATCTCATGACCTGCACATATCTGCCAGGATCTGAATTTTTCAGCCAATGAGTGTAGAGAGAAACAAACTTATAAACATGTCAGGAAAGGGCTATGGGAGTGGAGCCTACACTGAGCTGGGTTTGGAATGTTGCCTTTGACCTGACTCATGGAAGCTCTCATGACTGCCAGGTTCCAAGTGGACAACCAGTCAGCTGTCTCTAATACCTGCAGTGCAGATCGAGCACCTACAAACAACAAAAGTGCTGTGTCTAAGGTGGGCCTCAGAGCTGACACACATAAGCGGGCCTCCATTTGGTTCCTCTGAGGATGGGCAGGTCCTAGAGCAGAAGCATCTGTTTCAAGAATGAGTCCTACCTCCTAATGCTGTTTCTAGCAACAGAAGCTCTTTGCACTGGACCCTGTGGTCTCTTCCCCAGGGACCGTTTTTCAGGGGTCAAAGGAGAAAGGATGCCACCCAAACCATGATAGTGATCACCTAGAACATCACCTAGGGTCAACTACTGGTTCTGTAGACAGAGGCTGACCCAGAGGGGAGGCAGGCAGAAATAGTCTCCTCCATTTTCTTCTGACTAGGAGTAGCTTCTTACCACAAATGTACCATCAAGGTGATAGGTGGTGCTCCCAATCAAAGGTGGTGCTCCCACCCAGCAAGGATATATTTAGTGCTCCCATCTGCCAAGGAGATGTGTGGTGTTCCCACCCATCGAGGAGAGGGTAGCAATCACCAGGAGTGGTTTAGCCCATCACAGAGTGGGAGGGCAGGGGCAGGGCCACCTGAACATGAGGGTTTCTGGGACTGGTCTTGGTCACATCTCCACTCCATGTGCTCACACCCTGTCCCAAGCAGCCCGAGAACTTGCTCTTTTCTTACTGCTCATCCTTCTGCTCCACCCAGATTCTCTCTCTGGGCCTCTCCCTTTCAAACCAAAAAGGTACCCACACCCTCCTGGTCCCTGGGCCAGCCATTGGTATGTGCAGCGACCCTTGGGAGGCATACTCCACTCTGGTTTCATGAGGAACATCTTGTAGGACCCCCGTCTCTCACTAAACTCTCCTTCCTCCTTCCTAGATGATGACATCATAGGCTTTATCTGGCCCTCACACCATAAGATAAATTGTCAAAATGTTTTGATCTAATTGGGTCTTTTTCAAGTCAGCTGAAAATCATCAAGCAGGGAACCAGATGGAGCCAGTGATTAATGAGGGGCATTTGGTCGCCTCGCCACATCCATCACGAAACCGGATTGGGTGGAGTGCCCCAGTCTTCCCAGGAATGGGTCCAAAGGGCAGACCACTGTGGCCACACTCCACCAACAGAAGGCCCTATTTGCTTCTACTGTCTGCAAAGGGCCACCTTTTCTATATGAGGCTCCCAAAACTCTGGCATCCTAGAGATGGACTCTGAGAAGACCCCAGGTCTGAAAATAGGCTCTGGTTCCCAAAATGTTTCAACTTCTCAGGAGCCATGTGTGAAGCTGAGATCCCATAAGGGTACCAGAGAACAGGGGATATGGTTTGTCCAACTACCTCAGATGAGGTGCAGACATGGCTGCCTCCTTCTCTGTCTGGGAGCTGCCCTCAGCAGCAATGCTGGTGCTGAGGAAATGCAAGGAATGGTTCTACCTGTACAGCATGGGTGTGGCATTTCCACCATATTGATTCAGGGTCCACCCCACACATACACATAGCAACTGAACCCCCCCCCCATTGATAGTTTTCCATGGCTCTTAGCAGATTCCAACAGACAGTTCAAAGAAAGACCCTTGAACTAGGAAAGGTCCCATCCTCAGCCCCACCATATGACCATGCCTTGGTTTCCTCATCTGAAAAGTGATTTACACTGTGAAAATCAACTAAGACACACTCCGGGGATTTAGGGGCAAGAGGACTCTGTGGATGCCCCGGGGTGACTCCGATAAAGTAAAGGAACAAACCCACCAAGATATCATTGGTTATTGATTCACCCAACAAACATTATTGGCACCAGATATATGTCAGACATCCCTGGAGATGGAAAACTGAAAGGGTCCTGATATTGAGAGCCTTCCAGAAGAATAAGAGAGAACATTCATCAGTAGAGTACAGGGCGGGGAGCAGGGCTGGAACCACAGACTTGGGAAGCATCCTTGTACTGAGAACTTTGAGTTGAGCCAGGCAATAGGTGACCAAGCCATGTGGCAGGAGGGAATGCAGGCTTAGAGGCACTAACACTCACCTGCCACATCCTTGATAATCAAGCTCCTGCTATAGACTAATACAAAAAGAAACAGAATCAACAGCAGGCAGGCATCTGTGCAGAAACCTCCTCAGATCCATTTTCCAGCTGCCCTGGAGTTCTCTATGAAGGGGCCTGGAGTACAACAGGGCTCAGTTTCTTTGCAAGGCCTTGTGGGTGAAATGAGCAAGCCCTGCTTACCCTTGCTGCTATGAAGGCCTCACCCTGAGCCAAGCCTTATACTCTAGTCTAGAGGAAATCCACAACTAAGTCCTGTCTAAGTTCTCCTCAGTGGCGTGGTTGGAATGAAATTCCAAGACAGGAAAAGATCTCCATTTGTAAAGGTCATCCCATGCCATGTCTCCAGGAAAGCTTCCATGACGCTCTGGCCTACAAGAGATCTGATGTCTACCAGGCCTTATGACATGTGCCGCATTGGTCTGACACATTGATCATCTGTATGTTCCTGCCTCCAACACTGTACACGAGAAGCTCTTTGATCCTTGGGCACATGTACATTTCCTCTCCCCTCAGGTTCATGGCAAATAGGAGGACCAATGAACAACGAGCCCATCACCACAGTCATAAGAATGAATGGATGGTGGTCATGAATGCTAACTTGCCCCTCTGTGAAAATTCTCTGGCAAGCATCAGGCTGGGGTGAGGTAGGTGGAAGAAGAAAGATTCCTGCAGGTGTCATGGGTGAGGAGCTCTGATCAGCCTCTAATTTCCTGGTGTCAGAGCTTGGGATCTGATCTGTCTCTGCCAGGAAACCAGCTGCCCACTGCCCACAGGTGACCCAGAACAGGGACCAGAAGCTGCCAATTCCGTCACTAGAAACTCATTACTGTCTCTTCACCCCAAAAGGAAGCAGGCATCACCTCTCTCTAGCTTACTCCTGTCCTGTAGCACCATCCGAGTTTCTTGTAGCCCCAGCTTGCTGCTGCATGGCTGCCCAGCCAAATGCCTTGGGTTAAATTTTCACACCCACCCTGAGGTGGTTCCCAAGAGCCAGGACTGATTTTTCTGACGATCCTTTACTTTGATCACTGAGACTCAGCCAAGTGGAATTTACTGAGTAATTTACTTGGGTGAGCTGGGATGGCATCTCTCTTAAACGGTTCTGCATTCTTCCTTCACCAGTCACTGGGGAACTTCGGGGCCAGTTCTCCCAGGGGAGGAAGCGACAATAGAAGGAGAAATGGTGGGCATTTGCTCTTCCATCTAAGCCTGCCACTGCTAGCTCCCTGAAAGTATAACTACATGCCAGTCACACCTCACTAGAGACCATGAGCACATCTGCAAGATAGGATGACCACGCCTACCTTCTCAGCATTAGTTTGTGGCTTCAAAAACACGCATAAAGATGGGACAAAATAGCTTGAGTATCTGCAATCCCAGACCTCCTAAAGAGAGCTGGATGGAAGAATGGGGGATCCCCAGGAGTTTCCCGGCCAGCTAAAGAAACAGCATTAGAACAGCAAAGTACTGTCTGAAAATTACAAGGACCAAGCCTTTAGACTGTCTTATGACCTCCATATTCATGGCATGTGCGCACCTACATTCACACAGAAGTGCACACACAAACAACCTATACAAGCATGAGGCTTTTAGAAGCCCGTGGTCTCATAGAACAGCTGATATTGTCATTCTGAGGTCTCATGTGAAAGGAAGTATCATGCCTGCCACCAGATCTCCAAACCAATTCCTCCTCTGGAGAAATCTTAGAAATTTCTTTAGTCAATTTTTCCTCAAAAATTGTCACTGTTGGCATTAGAGGCCGGATTACTCCTTGTAGTGGGGCTATGAGCCACTGAGAAGTGCTTAGAGCATTGCTCTTCCTACCTTTTGGATATAAATACCATTCCTAACACCCACCTGAGGCAACCGAGAATATCCTAGATATTGCCCAGCAGCCCCTGGGGAAAAATTATCCCTGGTCAAGAACCACCGTATTACAGAACATTGGTATTCTGCTTAAGCCATGATGGTTTGCCTGGGAAAAAGACACCAGGAGTTCCAGTGAATGCCACAGCCAACAGGCTGTGTTGAACAGGGCTTTGTGAGCTGAGGCAGTTTCCTCTGGAGTCTCATTTGAGGAAAGTCAGGGTGGGATAACTGCCCCGTGGGACTCCCCCTCCTCCACTTGGTGCTAAATCCTTTCCCAAAAAGCAGATCACAGGGGCAGGGAAAGTGTCAGGGACCGGACAGGCAGGAGTCAGGGGGAGGAAATTCACAAAGCCTCCATTTTCCCAGAGGTTGATTCTGGAGTTTGGCGATTGTGGCTGAGATCTCTGCTCCTTGGGATGCCTTCAGTAGTGGCCACAGCAAGGCCTCTGTCTACCCTTCAGTAGTGGCCACAGCAAGGCCTCTGTCTGCCCTTCAGTAGTGCGCACAGCAAGGCCTCTACCCTCATGAAAATTATACTCACAGGTGAGAAACAGAGAACAAGCAAATATGCAGAAGGTATTAACAAGATGGCGGAGCATCAGAAAGAGAGGCATTCTACAGAAAGTCTGGTCTGTGTCTCCACTGTGGATAGTAATATTTTAAATTGAAATGAGGAGAGGGAAGAAAGATCAGCCACAGACTACGTCCAAGAGGTGAAGGGTGTGGGGGATGGGCGGGTTTCTAAGCATCAGTCAGCATTGGCCAAGTCAAGATGCTATGACCAACAGTCCCAAATCTTTATATTGTAAAATAATGAAAGCTTATTTCTCACTTTTACTTACTACAAACCTAGTGGGGGTGAATAAGGCAGGAGGGGTGTCCCATTACGGCCTGCCATTCAACAACGTGTTTAAGTTTTGTTTATTTTTGTGTGGGAGGGGCTGGGAGGTGCAAGCATGTCAGAGGACAATCTCGGGCGCCATCCTGATCTTCCCCCTTGTTTGAGGCAGGCTTTCCTGTTATTCCAGGTTAACTGGCCCACGTGCTTCCAGAAATTCTGCTGTCTTCACTTAGGCACTGCTGGCAGCTCTTCCCTTACTTTGGGATCCCAAACTTGAGTTCTCCCCGTGCTCTGCCAGTGCTCTGCCCACTGACCTCCATAGTCTCTTGATGGGCATTCTTCAACACAGAAGTCTTCAACAGCAAGGATAAATGAAGGACCTGCTTCTGAGGTTGCTGAGTTCCTGAACATCAGGCCTCCACGGTGACATAAAATGAACAAAGAAAGAGATATACACACTCTCTTGTAGTCCCTCCCATCTGTCCCATACTCCAAGTTTGCTGAGGACCCATTCTTATCAGGAAGAGCTTTTCTTCTGTTGAGTCTGGTGATAAACAATGTCAATCACACCTTTCCTGAACTGGGCTATCCGAACCCTCTGTTGAAAGGGTAACAGTGGCTTCCGTGTGTCTGTTCCTTGTAGCCTTCAGGTAAACACACAATCTTCTCCATCCTGGGGCTGCCATTTCCCACCCATGTTCTAGGGCAGGTGGAGGCTGCCAGTCTGCCTATTTCAAGCTTTCTTTGCCTGTCAAATCCACATACCTCATCCAAGGCTCAGCCCTTCTCCCCTCCTGCAGATGTACTTGGGGCTATTTTGGGAAGATTTTGCTACAACAGCCTCTGAGTGCTAATTAATGTGACTTTGGAGAGAATTTTCCATTAGTAGGCAAGAAAAAAAAAGCAGAAAGATAAATCACCTTGAAGTCTATAAGCAGTGTTGGCCCCCCAGTCCAAAAACATCCAATCATCTAAAGTGTAACTTTATCCAGTGTCCAAGTTCACAGCTAAAGTTGCTTCTTATTATATGCTTATTTGGTGCAGATTTTGAGTATCTCTAACACTCAGACACTGAGCCGGAGCATGTTGAGAATACAGTCAGGAAAGTATGTGGCAGGGATAGAGGAATCGAATTTCAAAAGATAGCACAAATAACAAAACTTGGCTTAGGATTTTAGGAAAATCAGAGAAGGCTTCCTGGAAGAAAACAGGTAATCGGTGTGACCTTAAGAAATAGGTAAAGTACAATATGAGGTCAAGGGTCTGACTGGGGCAATTCATAAGCTGTGTGACCAAAGTAAGTCACTTAACTTCTCTGAGCCTCCTTTTCTTCACCGGGAAATCCAGTGTGGGCAGGAAGCTCTTTTAGAATGGGTGAGTGTTGTGATAATTAACTGAATTTGTACTAGTAGACTCCAAGGTCTGCTGCATAGTAACTGCTCATTAAAAGTTAGCTATTAAGCAGCTGCTCTCTGCCAAATGAGGAAAATAGTGGAAATCACTTTGCTGATAGGGTGGAAAATATTTAGGAGATGATATAGCCAAGATCTTGACCCAGATGTGGCACACACTGGATGAGGTCGAAAGGCCCTTGGTCACAACGATGGGAAGGAGGAAGGGAGGGGAGGTGGACCAGGGGAAATCAATGGTCAGCTCCTCCCTCCTGCCCGGCACTTCCAGGGGTCTGAGTCCGTCCTTTGGCACGGTGCCCTGGGCTGCAAAGTGTCACCTCCAGCTTCCCAGCCGCACATCTGCCAGAAGCAGGCAGTGATGACTTTTCTGTGCTGTTTCTGTTCTTAATCAAGTGTGCCACTTTTCTGCCTGGCTTCACACATTGTGAGAGACATCCTCATACTGGTCTCTCAGTGTCCCCAGGTCAGCTCCTCCAGACGGGTCATGTGCCCATTGATGCGGGTTGAAGTCCATTATCTTCCAGATTAACTGTTGGCCTAAAGGAGCGGCTGCCCCGCCCCGCCCTCACCCCACTCCACCCCGCCCTGCCCCTTAGAGCCAGCCCAGTTCTGCGGGGTCAAGGTGACTTTGAGGGAGCTCTTTGGTGATTTCAGAAGAGCACTCACTTAAGCTCCCATGAGCACCCTGGGGTGACACAGATGAGACACCAATGAGGTGAAGAGAGACACATGAGCTTCTGAAGAACGATAGTTTGAGTTCTTTTCCAAATCCACCTTGTAAAATCATTGCTCGCCTGTCTCACTGTTAGCTTGTTGGGTTTTTTTTTTTTTAAGGGGTTGTTAATGAAATGCACAGAAAAGTAAAAACATGTCATGCAAATTAGACACCTTTGGGGATTTTTAAAAACTTGTTTGAAGGGCTAATTAAGAAGCTATTAAAATAATTAATAATAATCTGCTTTCCCCAAATTCCTTTCAGTTGGGAAGTGTAAGTGACTCCATTTTTATTCTGCTTTTTAAAGCCCAGAGGTGTCAGGTCACTGGTTTCTGTCTTCTGAGTAGTGGGTCCCTCATTTCCCTGGAAATATTTTTCTAAACTTTTGGCTGTGTCATTTTCCAGGGGAATCCCATTAATGTTCTTCCTGGATGGTGTTTTCCTTCTCTCTAGGCCGTTCCCGATGCAGCAACGTGGTCAACTCGCAACAGAGTAACTCTGAAAGAGCCCTGGGAGAAAACTGTTCTGAGCTACAGGAAATTAAAAAATTCCTGCAATACCGACCCACTTATGGTGTCCCAGCACCCACTCCACTCTGAAGTCAGTCCAGAAAGAGTTTTGAAGAGTCGTTTCCAGGCTTATAAAGGGTCACATCACATACTGAAGCCATATTGGCTTCTGTGTTTTGTAAACTTCGAGCTCATTACTAATCCTTGTCTCTTCCACCCCTGGGTCTGACTCCCACCTCGACTTCATCAATCTGAGCCTTAAAAACAGAATGAGAAATGTTGAAAAGCACTGTGCACGTGGAAATGTGGACTGTACATGTGCAAACGTGGTAAAACACTGATCACTTTGCGCCTGAATTTTCCAGAGCTTTCCAAGATGCACGGAAAGATGAGCCACACTATCTCCTTTCTAGATCCAGCATTTCTAGTAAACAAACAGGATTGGCTTTCTCCTCTATGCTCCCTGCTCCCTGTCTTTGGCATAAGCCACAAGCTATGTCTGAACCCCAAGATGCCAAATTCTTCTCCGATCAAGGCCAGGATGGGGGGCTCTCAGGGTGACATTCTCCCCAATGATGACTTCATGCGAGGTCTCCAAGTTCCTATGCAAAGATGCTGGCATCTTTCTGGGTTCCTGGGTGAGAGCAGAATGAAGGCGTGGTACCCTGAGAATGCCACATGATGAGTTACATCATAACAAGTAGAGGAACTGCTAAGGGGTCCTGAGTCATTCTCTAAGAGCATGGAGCAGCAGAGAGCAGAGTCTCTGGACAACCTCTCTCTACTTTCACTGGTCTACACTGAGCTCCTCAGGTGCAGGTAGCTTTCATACTTGTGACTTCTTCTCCAGGTAGGTGGTCATCAGCTTGGACACAAGAGGAGAGAGCAGGTGCTCTGGAGGGTAGCTAGCTTACAGCGCAGCTCTGACGTGGTGGCAATTGCTTGACCTCTCTGATCTGAATCTCTCTTATGTAAAAACGGAGGTCTGCCATCCCCTTTCTAGAAGCTCACTGGAAATGGGCAGAACCCTTAGCATATGGTTCCAGTAGTTCAGGCTACATCTTGAGAGGCAGGGAGATGCACTGAGAGGGTTTCTGGGAATAATTAGAGAGTGGTGCCCCAAACTCTGGATCGGGGACAAAATAGATCTGTTCTTTATCACCCAGCCCAACACCTCCTAATGAAATGTAAATGAGGGCTCTCACTAGCCTGGCATTCTCTCAGTGGGGAGTGAAAGTGTGAGTAGAACAGCCTTGTAGCCTCAGTCTAGGTTGAGGGGGATGCACCAAGGCTTTCTCCTCTGGGTGTGGCCTGCTGAGGGGGATACAGGAGCATGCCTCTCTTTGAAGAGGAATGCAGGCCTGTTTAGGGACACACATCCCTCTGAGCATACTACAAGACAATGAAATTCCTCAGGGCTAAAATTCCTGGAGAATTTCAAGAAGAGACACATTCTGAGCTTTGGAATCTGGAGGGCCTGACTTGTCTCCCTTGAAGAAGTAGGTGAAACTTGTGGAAGACAGCTGGCCTGACCAGGAAGTTGTTTCTGGGACCTGCCGGCACAGGCATAGTGGGTCCTAGAAGCCAGCTGGCTCTGGCCTTCGGACACCAGGGCTTGAACAGCAGAACCACAGTAGTCCCTTCTTCGGACAGAGATTCCTATATGGTCACATGAGACCAAGGGTCTGAAGTCAGTACTGAGCAAGATCCCTGTGGCCCAGTTATCCTAGGGACCAGGGTGAGCTTCCACAGAGACATACCAGAAAAGCCCATATGAAAGCTTGTAAGTTGTAACCAGGTGGGGTAAAGCAATTGTGTAGTGGTCTTCAGCTCAGAGGAACACAAAGAAGGGTCTGATGTATTAAGTAGGAAGAAAATCTTGGGGAAAGGCACTCTGGAGTTTAGCAAGTCGGCCAATCAACGAATTACGTAGTTCACAACCGAAGTCTGCCTTCCATTCACTCAATTGATCAGCGAGTAGTGCTGAGGACCCATTTTAAAACAGTATCTGAGATGTTCTGTTAACTAAAAGTGGTTTGGGTGCAGAGGATGATATGAGCCCCAAGATAAGGAAGTATAAATATTGACATAGAGACACAGGGCAAGGGATCATGGGTTGTACTGAGTAGAACAGGAGCCTGCCCAGGCTTCTCACAGGCAGAACACAGCTTAGATAAGAAGAATGACAGGTGTCTGGAACACAAGCAGAACCCTACAGATGTGGAAGAGTGTGGCATCATGGGAAATCGTCAAAAGAGATTCGATTTGGGGCCTATCCAGGCAAAGAAAGACCTCAACACCAGATTCAGGTAACCCAGTGTGACAAGGGCTCTTGTTAGTAGAAGGGATCACCTGGCTGGCCTCTGGATGGCCTGGGTGGCCTGGGGGTAGCCTGGGGCAAGTGTCCACCCACCCCCTCCTTTCTTTAGCTTGAAAACCTGGAAGAATCTTGTGTGCTTTCACCTTCTCCTTCTCCAACCTGAGGTGATTAGCCTTGTCCCAGCCTTGAGTGCCCTGGAATTTCTCCTCTGAGGCTGCCCTATTCCAGGTGGTTGCCTAGACATCACAACCCAGCAGGCTTCCTGCTGGCAGCCTCTGGATGGCCGCTCATCTAAGTTCACCATGAAGATGGTGAGCAAAGAGTCAGGTACATTCTGAGTCTCTCAAAGCTGTGATGTGTGGCCTGGGAACTCAGGGGCATAGTCATGGCAGACATGGCCCAAGGTGCCAGTTCAGTCCACAGTACCGATCAAGCCCTGCTCAAACATCAGGGAGAGCAAAAAGAGGGTAGGACCTCACGTGCTGGCCTCTGTCCCTCCACGTCTCTTCTGGTCCAGTGGGAGAGGGCAGACAGGCCTTCACACTTCTCCCCTGGGCTCACCTTTCTCTCTACCTCTGACCTTAATGCCACCTCCTTTTCCACATCACACCCAGCTGAGGCCCAATCCAACAACCCTCCATGAGGGATCTGTGAGGTGTGTACTTCACTCTCACACCTCTGATCTGCTGTGGCCAGGAGATGACAGGGAGGGACCCCAGGGAGTTGTTCCCACCTAATACATCTGTGTGTGCTGACGGAAGCCAGGCAACCCATATTTGCAGCTCAGCTCCTGGCCCGCCAAACCTCTAGGCACCTGGGCATCTCTGCTGGGTCTGAATCCTAAGCAAGGAGAATCTCTTCCTCCCAGCAAGGCCGACACAACAATGAGTCTTCCGACCACAATTGGAAGACAACTTCTGAAGACAGACTAGCATCTGTTTTTCTCACTTTCCAGCCAAGAAGAAAAAGAAGTGGGTTTTATCCAGCCTGAAGATCTAACAGAACTTCAGCCACTGAGTTCTAGAATGATGTCAGTGAACCTAGTAAGGTGACACACACCTTTAATATGGAGGCAAAGACAGGAAGATTAGGGGATCAAGGTCTGGTAAATACTGAATTTGAGACCAGCCTGAAAAAAATGATAAATGATAGCTCCATAGATAGATGATAGATGATAGATGATAGATGATAGATAGATAGATAGATGATAGATGATAGATGATAGATGATAGAT
>JADRCH010000089.1:1520078-1574007 GCA_019843965.1 Rhynchomys soricoides
GATAGATGATAGATGATAGATGATAGATGATAGATAGATAGATGATAGATGCACAGATAGATAGATGATAGATGCACAGATAGATACATAGATGATTAATAGATGGTACACTGATGGATAGATTAATAGATGATAAATACAGATACATAGATATATCTGTAAATGATAGATCCATAGATAGATGATAGATGATAGATAGATAGATGCACAGATAGATACATAGATGATTAATAGATGGTACACTGATGGATAGATTAATAGATGATAAATACAGATACATAGATATATCTGTAAATGATAGATACATAGATAGATGATAGATGATAGATGATAGATGCACAGATAGATACATAGATGATTAATAGATGGTAGACTGATGGATAGATTAATAGATGATAAATACAGATACATAGATATATCTGTAAATGATAGATACATAATACATGCATACACACATAGGTGATGATAGATATGAATACATGATAAATGGTGGTGATGATGACAGACACAAGCATACATACATAAAAGATAAATTATAAAAAATAAATAAAATAGAATAAAAAAAGATAAATTATAGCTACATAGATACATACATGGATGATAGATAAATGATACATATGTACATAAACACACACATAATCGATGATAAATAGATACATAGATACACAGATCATAGATACATAGATGATACATATACATAAATGATAAATAGATACACAGATCATAGATACATAGATGATACACACATATACATAAATGATAGATAAATAGATACATAGAAGGATCATAGATACATAGATGATACATACATATATACATACATGATAAACAGACTTTCCTTCCTAAACTACCATGCCCTGACCATGAGATCTGGAGCAAGTAGCTGTGTCTCCTTGGGTCTTAGTTTCCCCATGTACAGACTGTGTCTCATGAGACCACTCTCTGATATAAATGAGAGAATGAAATGGGGAGACTGTCACTGCCCCTCACTGTACTGAGACGTGAGGCCATCAGACCATAGACAGCCCAACCATGTTTCCCTCCCATGTTCCCAACTCCTGCCCAGAACATGGCCCCTGAGTGTCCATGAACTCCTCAATCTGTGGATGATGATAGATAGATAGATAGATAGATTCACAGATAGATTAACAGATGATATACCCTGATACATAGATAGGTGCCTAGATTATAGATACATAATACATGCACACATACACATCCCCCTCAGCCTGCTCCTTACATCCACACCAAGCCCTTGCCCCAAACATCAGAGCCAAGCATCTGATCTGATCTTCACCCCTGTCACTTGATGTGATTGATGGTTAATCATGAGTGTCAGCTTGACAGGATATGCAATCGCCATGGGAACACACCTCTGGGCATGTCTATGATGATGTTTCTGGAAGCATTTAACAGAACAGGATGGCCCTCCCTGAGTGTAGATGACACCCCTCTGTGGGCTGGGGTCTCCAGCTGGATAAAATGAAGGAATCCAGCTGAACACCCGCATTTGTCTCTTCTCCTCCCTGACTGTGGTGCAGGAGCATGAGGCAGCTGGTTCCAGCATCCACCTCAAGGTGCTCACAACAGCCTCTGAGCCTCTGGCCTCTCTGGGCTCCTACATGTTCACATTTTTATACTCTTGGAAGTGACGCACAAGCGCGCGCACACACACACACACTTTTAAATGAAACAATTTTTTTTAAAGTACCCTCACTAATTTCCTCTCAAAGAGGGCATTGAGTCTAACTTCTCTGGATTTAATTCAGCTCCTTCCTTTTAAAGCTGTGTGGCACTGAGAGGAATTACTGAACCTCTCTGAGCCTATTTCTTTGTCTGCAAAATGTCTTCCCTGTGCACTAGTAAATTTAGTGAAGCATTGAGCACATAGCCTTTGCCCTTAGGTAGATGCCATTAGGAAGGTCATGAAGCTCATCACAGTGTGAGCGCTTTTGCCTTCAGTGCCCCAGTCAGAGCACTGACATGTCCAACTTCCCTAAAAGCAGATCTCCCAACCCTCAAAAGTCAAGCTCAGTGGGCTATTCCAGCCACAGGACCTTTGCACATGCTGTTTCTCTGCATGGATTCTCCCTCCCCACTATAGTCACAGCTGGCTCTGTTTGTGGATCAGGCCCTGGCAGGGAAGTCACCTTTCAGAGGTCCTGCTTTCCCTGCCTCATCCATCCCTGGCCCCACTGATTTCTTCCATGGCATTTCTAAAACATTTAAGGAGATTGCACATGTTCTCGGTCTTCCCACCTGGCACTTGAGCACGAAGCTCAGGAAATAAATGTTGAGTGACTGTTCAGTAAGAAAACTTCTTGGGCTACAGCCAACAGAGCCCAGCACAGGCGTGGACTGCAGGCAAAGGCGCCTGCCTGCAGATGGAAGAGGGGCCCTCCTTCCCAGCAAGGCTCACAACAACCACACCTGGCCTTGCAGGCAGAACTCTCTGCACTGCTCACTAGAGACAAATTGGAGGAGGTTCAGAGGAGCTGGACAGGCAGGATCAGGAGGAGGGAAAGAGTGATTTATAAAGAAAGATAAAAGGGCCAGCTCGGCCAGGCCAGGCTGCAGGCTGAAGGCTGCCTCCACTAACAGCCTCCAAATGTGGGCAAGCTGTGGACTGGGGGCAGGGATGGCTCTTCTGCAGAGTACAGAGGCAGTCATGGGGCAGATACCAGAAAAGCCCAGACGAACCCAGGCCCAAGGAAGAGCAAGCCCTCTTCTCACTATGGCTGACAGAGAGCCATTCATCCATCCTAGTGAATGCCTGTAAGAACTTAGAGAGCTAAGACAGCAGAGAGCAGGGGTGCTCTGAGGAGACAGAAGTCAAGGTCTACAGCTTGCTGAGAATACTCCCAAGGCCAGCCAGACACTCAGGGAGGCTGAGACAACATGATCACAAGTTCAAGGCCTCCCTGGACACTTTAGTGAGACCCTGTCCACTAAAAAATAAAGTGAGTGTGTTGGGGGATGCCTCACTGGCAGAGTGTTTGCCTTGCAGTCATGAGACCCTGGCTTGAATACAAACCAGTCTCAAGTCTGGGAAGAAAGATGTGCCAGGATCTTTTAGACAAGGACCAGAAAACTTTGGCTGAATGTGGTTTTGTAAATAAAGTTTTATTAGGTCACAGGCTTGTCTGTGTGTCCTTCGCAGCTGCTTTTCAGAGCAGAATCATTCCAGTGGTATATTGCTACATTGCAAACCCTAGAGAATCACACCTGGCCCTTCAGAGATGGTTTGGAGCCTGTCTTAGAGAGCTGACACTCAGGTAGTGCGCACATCATTTTGGAAAAGGAATGTAGTGTCTACTGTGCACAGGGCCCCAGCATCACTGTGGGTTATTTTAATTATAATGGTATTTAAGTAAATGCATGCAGAGATCTAGCTAGGTACATGCATCTCAAGTTTTAGCTCTCCCCGTCACTGTTAGGAGGACACAATGTGGAAGAACCCACACCTGGCAGCTTCTGTAGAACAGACTCCAGATCCCTGTGTGGAGGCTGCTGAGGTGCAGATCCGTTGCCCTTAGCTACCAATGACTCAGCTCTCCTCTTTAGTTTTTCCTTTGACTGCCACAAAAACACTCACAGAAAGCTGTGATGTCATGGTCCTCCAGTGGGTGCTTCTGTGCTTTCTCTCTCTTGTCTGTGAGAAGAGAGTGTGCAGTTCTGATGACACACTCCTGAGAGATGCTAAAATTCCAGAGTGCAGAGTGTAGCTCCATCATAGAGTACTTGCCCAGCATGTGCAAAGCCCTGGGTCTGGTCATCAGCACCAAAATAAAAACCTTTCAGGTGCTTATAGACATACCCAGCTGGGCACCTATCAGATACCCATAATAATTACATCACCTCTTCAGATAATAATAAATAGCCAAGTGGGTGGCATGGGCCTGTAAATCCAGCTCTGGAGAGAAAGAAACAAGAAGATCAAGAGTTTAAGGTCAAGGTTAGCTTCATAGTGAGTTTAAGGTCAGCTCAGAATATTTGAAACTTTGTCTTAAAGCACACACACACACACACACACACGATAAAAGTAAAATAAAACTGAGCCCATATTTTATTTTAATCACAGGTTCAATTGCCCCACTGTGAAAAGCAGACATACAGTCCATTCTTTACCACAGGGAAACTGAGTCTCACTGAAGGGATCTGACTTACCAACACACAGTGGGACCTGAGACCAAAGCCATTCTAGAATTTGGTATCCATTAGTCCTCCCTCTCTGCCAAAGTCTAGGATCAGCTGGCTAGACCTGCCATCCTACAGAAGGTATATAGGTCCCTGAAGGGGTAAAACTAGCTAGCATCTCTGATTGTGACGTGAATGGCTTCTGGGATTAATAAGGGTATACTGACCCTGAGCACCACAGCCAAAGGATGCCTCCCTGATAGACTTCTTCTGGTTTTGCAGTCTTGTTGATTAGAGTGGCTTACTGAAGAATTGTGGGTTACGGCTGTAGCAGCTTGCTGAAGCTAAGGTGCTTAACTTATGCACAGAAAAAGTCAGTGGAACAGACCCAGGTTCAGAAAGGACATGCAAAACAATCTGAGCCTGAGGTTGCTCATAGAGAACAACCATGTGAATGCCACCTAGTTGCTGGAGGCCAGCAAAATACTGGCAGGGCTGAGCTGGAACTTGAGTCATGGGGGACTCCAAGCTCCCAGAAAGCATGGCCTGGAGGAAGACATATCAAGCCACTCAACTGGCCCCTCACTCCACCGTGACGCAGCCCCTGTCCTTGAGGCTGCTACATCCTGTTGCACTGTCTAGCTCATATATTCACAGCATATGCTCAGGGGCCAGGAGGTCACTATTTTAGGCTGTGTCTACCATGTATAGATTCTGTCAAATGGTCTTTTTTAAAAACACAGTCTTTTAAAAATATACAAACTGTTCTTAGTCCTGTGATATAGAAACATACTCTGCCGGCTGCACTTGACCCCCAAGAAATTATTTGCATCTCCTTGATCTAGAATAGCACAAACTAGAAATAGTCCCAGGAGAGAGACTTTGCTTTCCCCCAAGAAGCCATGAATATTAAAAAATACATATTCACGTCCATGTGGGTGCAAAGAGTGGGTGAGAACATGGCCCCTGGAAGCCATTCTCTCATCTGTAAAGCAGATTTGCTGTGTAGAGTTGGTTCAGGGTCATTATAGTCAGATAAACTCATGTGTGTCACCGGTTTCCATCTATGGTGGGAAACCTCTGCCTGAGCCACCCAGGGCTCTGTAGCCAAATAGTGCAGGGAGAAAGCTAGCCTCCCAGGAGTGTGGGAAAGCCCTTGTGTGGGGGTAAAACGAGCAACACTGCTCAGCAGGACTTGCCCAGAATCCTTGGGACACAGGGACTGAGGAACAGCTGGGAGAAGGAGCTTTCCAGATTCCATCTATGACTGGAAACCCCTGCCTGGGCCACCAGGGCTCCATAGCCAAATAGTGCCAGGAGAAGCTAGACTCCCAGGAGTGGGGCAAGCCTGCCTGCTCAGAGGGACCCACCTCGAATCCCCAAGACACAGGGGCTGAGGAGTGGTCCTCTGGTTTCTTTCAGTGATCAGGAGCTGATCCTGTAACACAGGGCTCCATACTCAAATAGTGCCAGGAGAGAGCTGGTATCCAAGGAGTGCCGACACACCTTCAAGCACAGGCAAGACCACCACTTCTGTTCAAATTCACTGGACCAAGAGGGACTCTTACGGAGACATCACGACACAAGAAACAAGGGACAGCCGGGGACAAGATCCTTCTGGGTTCTGTCTGCACCCCAGAGCTGACCCTGCACCACAGCTCTCCAAACCCAAATTCCTCTCAGAGAGAGCTGGTCTTCAAGGAGTACTGACACAGAAGCTTGCAGGAAAGGCAAACCACAGTCAAAGAGAGTAACACCAGCTAACACCAGAGATAACCAGATGGCGAAAGGCAAGAGCAAGAATATAAGGAACAGAAACCAAGGCTACTTGGCATCATTAGAACCCAGCTCTCCCACCACAGCCAGCCATGGATACCCCAACACACCAGAAAAGCAAGACTCAGATTTAAAATCACATCTCATGATGATGATGGAGTATTTTTAGAAGGAAATAAATAACTCCCTTAAAGAAATACAAGAGAACACAGGTAGACAACTAGAAGCCCTTAAAGAAGAAACACAAAAATTCCTTAAAGAATTACAGGAAAACACAATCAAACAGATGAAGGAAATGAACAAAACCATCCAGGAACTAAAAATAGAAATAGAAACAATAAAGAAATCAAAAAGGGAGACAAACCTGGAGTTAGAAAACCTAGGAAAGAGATCAGGAGTCATAGATGCAAGCATCACCAACAGAATACAAGATATAGAAGAGAGAATCTCAGGTGCAGAAGATACCTTAGAAAACCTTGACACAACAGTCAAAGAAAACGAAAAATGCAAAAAGCTCCTAACCCAAAACATCCAGGATATCCAAGATACAATGAGAAGACAGAACCTAAGGATAATAGGTATAGAAGAGAGTGAAGATTCCCAACTTAAAGGACCAGTAAATACCTTCAACAAAATTATAGAAGAAAACTTTCCTAACCTAAAGAAAGAGATGAACATAAATATACAAGAAGCCTACAGAACTCCAAATAGATTGGACCAGAAAAGAAATTCCTCCTGTCACATTATAGTCAAAACACCAAGTACACAAAATAAAGAAAGAATATTAAAAGCAGTAAGGGAAAAAGGGCAAGTAACAAAGGCAGACCTATCAGAATTACACCAGACTTCTCACCAGAGACTATGAAAGCTAGAAGATTCTGGGCAGATCTCATACAGACTCTAACGGAACACAAATGCCAGCCCAGGATGCTATACCCAGCAAAACTCTCAATTATATTAGATGATGAAACTAAAATATTCTATGACAAAACCAAATTTACACAATATGTTTCCACAAACACAGCCCTACAAAGGATAATGGGTGGAAAATATCAACACAAGGAGGGAAACTACACCCTAGAAAAAGCAAGAAAGTAATCGTTCAACAAACTCAAAAGAAGATAGCCACACAAACATAAAAATAACATCGAAAATAACAGGAAGCAACAATCACTATTCCTTAATATCTCTTAACATCAATGTACTCAGTTCCCCAATAAAAAGCCATAGGCTGACAGATGGGATCCATAAACAGGACCCAGCATTTTGCTGCATCCAGGAAACATACCTCCATGTTAAAGACAAACACTACCTCAGAGTAAAGGGCTGGAAAACAATTTTCCAGGCAAATGGTCCCAAGAAACAGGCTGAAGTAGCCATTCTAATATCGGATAAAATCAACTTTTAACCAAAAGTCATCAAAAAAGATAAGGAAGGACACTTCATACTCATCAAAGGAAAAATCTACCAAGAAGAACTCTCAATTCTGAACATCTATGCCCCAAATGCAAGGGCACCCACATTCATAAAAGAAACTTTACTAAAGCTCTAAGCACACACTGCACCTCACACAATAATAGTGGGAGACTTCAACAACCCACTATCATCAATGGGCAGATCTTGGAAACACAAACTAAACAGAGACACAGTGAAACTAACAGATGTTATGAACCAAATGAATTTAACATATATCTATAGAACATTTCATCCTAAATCAAAAGAATATACATTCTTCTCAGCACCTCATGGTAACTTCTCCAAAATTGGTGATATAATTGGTCACAAAACAAACCTCAACAGATATAAGAAGATTGAAATAATCCCATGCCCCCTATCAGGTCACTATGGATTAAGGCTGGTCTTCAATGGCAACAACAACAACAGAAAGCCCACATACACATGGAAGCTGAACAACACTCTACTCAATAATAACTT
The DNA here is from genome assembly GCA_019843965.1 of Rhynchomys soricoides. Taxonomy (NCBI): domain Eukaryota; kingdom Metazoa; phylum Chordata; class Mammalia; order Rodentia; family Muridae; genus Rhynchomys; species Rhynchomys soricoides. Next base: position 1,527,927 of record JADRCH010000089.1, read on the forward strand.
GGTCAAGGAAGAAAGAAAGAAATTAAAGACTTTCTAGAATTTAAGGAAAATGAAAGTACAAAATATCCAAACCTATGGGACACAAGGAAAGCAGTGTTAAGAGGAAAACTCATAGCTCTGAATGCCTCCAAAAGGAAACTGGAGAGAGCATACACTAACAGCTTAACAGCACATCTGAAAGTTCTAAAACAAAAAGAAGCTAATACACCCAAGAGGAGTAGAAGGCAGGAAATAATCAAATTAAGGGCTGAAATCAGCCAAGTAGAAACTAAAAGAACTATACAAAGAATCAACAAAACCGGGAGCTGGTGGTTTAAGAAAATCAACAAGATAGATAAACCCTTAGCCAGACTAACCAGAGGGCTCAGAGACAGTATCCAAATTAACAAAATTAGAAATGAAAAGGGAGCTATAATAACAGATTCGGAGGAAATTCAAAAAATCATCAGATCCTACTACAGAAGCCTATACTCAACAAAATTGGAAAATCTTGAGGAAATGGACAAGTTTCTAGACAGATACCAAATACCAAAGTTAAATCAGGATCAGATAAACCATCTAAAAGGTCCCATAACGCCTAAAGAAATAGAAGCAGTCATTAAAAGTCTCCCAATCAAAAAAAAGCCTAGGACCAGATGGGTTTAGTGCAGAATTCTATCAGATCTTCAAAGAAGACCTAATACCAATACTCTTCAATCTATTCCACAAAATAGAAACAGAAGGAACACTACCCAATTCATTCTATGAGGCCACAGTCACACTGATACCAAAACCTTACAAAGACTCAACAAAGAAAGAAAACTTCAGACCCATTTCCCTTATGAATATCGATGCAAAAATACTCAATAAAATTCTTGCAAACAGAATCCAAGAACACATCAAAACGATCATTCACCAAGATCAAGTAGGCTTCATCCCAGTGATGCAGGGATGGTTCAATACCCGAAAATCCACCAATGTAATCCACTACATAAACAAACTCAAAGAAAAAAACCACATGGTCCTTTCATTAGATGCTGAAAAAGCATTTGACAAAATTCAACATCCCTTCATGATAAAAGTCTTGGAAAGATCAGGAATTCACGGACCATACCTAAGCATAGTAAAAGCAATATACAGCAAACCAGTGGCCAACATCAAACTAAATGGAGGGAAACTTGAAGCAATCCCACTAAAATCAGGGACTAGACAAGGCTGTCCACTCTCACTCTATCTTTTCAATATAATACTTGAAGTTCTAGCTAGAGCAGTCAGACAACAAAAAGAGGTCAAAGGGATACAAATTGGAAAGGAAGAAATCAAAATATCACTATTTGCAGATGATATGATGGTATATTTAAGTAACCCGAAAAACTCCACCAGAGATCTGCTACAGCTGATAAACAACTTCAGCAAAGTGGCTGGATACAAAATTAACTCAAGCAAATCAGTAGCCTTCCTATACTCGAAGGATAAACAGGCTGAGAAAGAAATTAGGGAAATAACACCCTTCACAATTCTCACAAACAATATAAAGTATCTTGGTGTGACTCTAACCAAAGAAGTGAAAGATCTATATGTCAAGAACTTCAAGTCTCTGAAGAAAGAAAGACCTCAGAAGATAGAAAGATCTCCCATGCTCATGAGTTGGCAGGATTAATATAGTAAAAATGGCCACCCTGCTGAAAGCAATCTACAGATTCAGTGCAATCCCCATCAAAATTCCAACTCAATTCTTCATAGAGAAATATTCAAATTCATATGGAATAACAAAAAACCCAGGATAGCAAAAACTATTCTCAATAATAAAAAACTTCTGGGGGGAATCAGCATCCTTGACCTCAAGCTGTACTACAGAGCAGTAGTGATAAAAACTGCATGGTATTGGTACAGCGACAGGCAGGTAGATCAACGGAATAGAATTGAAGACCCAGAAATGAATCCACACACTTATGGTCACTTGATCTTTGACAAAGGAGCTAAAACCATCCAATGGAAAAAAGACAGCAATTTTCAACAAATGGTGCTGGTTCAACTGGCAGTCTACATGCAGAAGAATACAAATTGATTCATTCCTATCTCCCTGTACAAAGCTCAAGTCCAAGTGGATCAAGGACCTTCATATAAAACCAGATACACTGAATCTAATAGAAAAGTAAGTGGGGAAAAGTCTCGAACACGTGGGCACAGGGGAAAAGTTCCTAAACAGAACACCAATGGCTTATGCTCTAAGATCAAGAATTGACAAATGAGCCGGGCAGTAGTGGCGCATGCCTTTAATCCCAGCACTTGGGAGGCAGAGGCAGGTGGATTTCTGAGTTCGAGGCCAGCCTGGTCTAGAGTGAGTTCCAGGATAGCCAGGGCTACACAGAGAAACCCTGTCTCGAAAAACCAAAAAAAAAAAAAAAAAAAAGAATTGACAAATGAGACCTCATGAATATACAAAGCTTCTATAAGGCAAAGGACACTGTGAATAGGACAAAACTTGAAAATATCATCCTGAATGAAGTAACTCAATCACAAAAGAATGAACATGGTGTGTACTCACTGATAAGTGGGTATTAGCCCAAAAGCTCTGAATACCCAAGATTCACTTCACAGCAACCATTGAGCTGAGCATGAGGTCCCAGATGGAGGAGATGGAGAAGGGACTGAAAGAGCTGAGGGAGTTGGCAGCCCCATGGAGGGAGCAACATTGTCAACTGGCCTGACCCCCCGATGCTCCCAGAGACTAGATCACCCACCAAAGAATACACATGGAGGGACCCATGGTGCTGGCCACAAATGTGGCAGAGGAGGGTCTTGTTGGCCATCAGGGGGAGGAGAGGCCCTTGGACCTGAGGGTGTTAGATCCCCCAGTATAGGAGAATGCCAAGGAGGGAAGACGAGAGTGGGTGGGTGGGTAGGGGAATACCCTCATAGAGGCAGGGGAGAGGGAGTGGATAGAGGGATTCCAAAGGGGAGACTTGGAAAGGGGGAAACATTTGAAATGTAAATAAAATATCAACAAAACCAAACTCATGTGTCCAGAAGGAGAAAGAAGGGATGGGTCCCATGAGTGCATAAGGTATGAAGGGGGGGGCGGGGTCAGCACAGAGAAGATAACCTTGCCGTGTTCTAATCCAAAGATCTGCAAGTTTCCCAAAAGAGCCATGAAGCCTTGGAATAAGGGCCTCCTGAGCCCCCTGCCCACTTTAGACAGCCATACAAATCCTGACGTCCAGCACCTAGTTGATTGCTTCGTGCAATCAGAGAATTTATGCAAATCGAATTTAAAGTCCTAACAAGATCATACACCCACCTTTCCACTGGCTACTGAGGAAGGGAAGCACATCGACAGAGAGGGCAAGTGGCCTTCTGGCTTTCTGTGGTCCCCACTGTGTCCTATTACCCTCTGCTTACCTATCCTACTAGCTGGTAGAGCATCCCTAGCCTCTGAAGGAATCTGAGTGTGTGACATTCCTCAACTCTGTTTAGGTTTCATGAAATGACACTAAGCTCCCTAAGAAGTGACAGAGGTGATCTAAGACAAGATGTCACTCAACTTATCCAAAGTCAATTCTTCCATACACACATGCAGGTGCACACACACTCACACACACATACACACACACACACATGCAAACTCACACACACACACACACACACAAACACACACAAACACTCAAGCATCCCAAAGGTCCCAGGTTACCCTTGGCCAAACCTAGTGACTTTCTGTGTTAGGGGTTACTTATAACCTACTAACAAAGGCATTTGAGAAAATGCATAGAGAACAATAACAATTTAAAATAAATCTGGAGTGGGCAGAGGTAAGAGGGTCAGAGGTTTATGGCCAGCCTTAGCTACACAATCGAATGTCCCTGTCAAAAATGCTGAGAAAATTCGCTCAACAAAATGGAAAGAAAATATAACCAAAAGGGAGATATTCAACCCCAAATCTAAACTTCAAAGTGTCAGCCAGAGGAGAAAGGAAAAATCTTCCTTTCTGGGAAGGAAAGACCCCTTCCTTGACCCCATTGTCCTTCCCAGAGGCCATTTCAAGTGTTAAGAAAATCCTGGCAGACCTACTGTAACCAAATACCTGACAAGAATCACTGTAAGGAAGGGGGAGTTTATTTGGCTCATGGTTTCAGGATATGATCCATTACGGTGAGCAAGGCCTGGCCTCAGGCACAGGAGGCTGCCTGCTGATATCTTCAATATCAGCAATATCTTCAATCTCAGCAATCCTTGTGCCCAGCTGCCTTTTCTTCTGTTCTCTGTTTAATCAATCTAAGATCCTTGTGGGGATTGTGCAGTCAGCATTGAGGATGAGTTTCCCTACTTCAGCTAATCCTGTCTAGAAATACCTTCACGGACAAACAGGAAGGAGTGCCTCACTAACGAATGCTCTGGGTGCTTTTAAATCCAAAAAAGTTGACAAACTTAACCATCACGATGAACAATATTCTAGGAGTGAGAGTCTAACACAGGCACCAACTCTGATAAAGCTATTTGAGGCAGAAATGTGTGACTCCAGCATGAGGCACTGGCCGTCAGCATATGGCACAGCACAGGAACACTCACAGCAAACCACTATGCAGACGTTCATAGAAGCTTCATTTATAGCCACCCCAAAGTGGAGACATCTCACACATCCGTGCACAAACTACTGATTCATAAAACAACACAGACCCATCACAAAAGCATCATGCTAAATGGAAGAGCCTAGACATGCAAAGGCTGCACAGTGCATGGTAGAACACTGGAAAGCAACACTTTGGGGACAGGAAACAGATCAGCCATCGCCAGTGATGAAGGGTTAGGGAAGGATGGACTACCAAGGCCCAGGGAGGGCTTTCTGAGGTGATGGATGTATCAAGCTCCTTTCTCGCTGTGACTAAATACTTGGCAAACAACTTAAGGAAGAAATGGCTTGACTGCCCAATCCATCATGGCTTTGGAAGGCACTCGGCAGGAGTATCAGGCAGGCACATGGTTACATTGTATTCACAGTCTGGAAGCAGAGACATGAATGGTCCCTGTCTCGTTTTCATTGGTGCCACCCATATTTAAGGCAGGTTTCTCTATTCTATTTGCATGAATCTTGGAGTTCAGTCCCACTCATTTCCAGAGGTGTATCTGCTATGTGAGTCCAGATGTTGTCAAGCAGATACACGGTAGTGATCGTCACAGTTGGAAGTAGAGAAATCTGCATCATGACAGTGGTGCACAGCTGTATTTGTCTGCAAAACCTCACAGATAGAGACACCTGGAAAGGAGTAAATTTTAAAATAAAATATACTTTTTAAAACCCAGGTTTTAAAATGGAGTCTAGGGAAGACAACCAATCCACTCTCAATATGTTAGTTATCTTCTTGCTGGAACAAGATACCTGACATAAACAACTTGAAAGAAGGAAAAGAGTCTAACACCCAATCATGCACCAGCACCAACCATGTTGCTGGGCCACTTAATATCTCTCCAGACTTTTCCAGGACCCCACAGTGACTGAACCACAAGGTCAGTCCATCTCCTTCCTTTGTTGTAAACTGTTCAACATCCTGCCTGTAGCTCTTGAGGTTCTGCAAATTAAGAATCCTCTCCCTTATTCTCCCTAAGACTCTCAAGATTCTCCCTACCTTCACTGGGATCCCATATTTCAGGCTTCTTCAGTGGTACCCAGTTCACAAGGTATCCCTCTACCCCCATTAGAGACTGCTGCTGATTTCTTTCTGGGTATACCCCCGCTCCAAACCAGGACTCTTTCTAGGCACCCAACCAACATGACTGACCCTGGCAAGAGAACTGTTCCTCTCAACTCTGCTCCTTCAGGACACCTCCAAAGCTACCTAGACAACTAGCTACCTACATGGACCTTGTAAGGGACCCACTACCTTAGCTCTGGCTCCTTGGGATTCTGCCAACAACTCAGACTGCTGCTGTGAGCCAGGATTCTACCCTTGTGGCCTAAGAACTCACATGATGCTCAGGTCCCATCACAAGAACAAAGCAACAATGAAAAACCATGACAGTATGTCTCCCCCAGAGCTCATCAATCCCACAGTAACAGTCCCCAACAAGAACAATGTAGACAAAACTCAAGACATGGAATTCAAAAGAACAATTATAAACAAGTTCAAAGAGTTCAAAGAATTCAAAGAGAATGTGACTAAACTCCCGGATGAACCTGGACACCCGGATGAACAGAGGACAGAAATAAAATCCTGATTGAAGTCCTAGAAAGCATCAACTATGACTGAATTACTTAGAGCAATGTAAGATCTGAACATTGAATTGAATACAGAGGCAGAAAAGTTGACAAAAACTTTAACTGAAATAGAGCTGGAAATGAAAGTTTCAGTAAGTCTAATTAAAAAAAAAAAACCTCAATGCAAAGTCTCACCAAGAAAATGGATCAAAAGGAAGACAGACTATCTAGACCCGAAGACAAGGTAGAAGAATTGAATCATTCACTCAAAAAAGTCATTTTTTTTTTAATTTGACAAATGGAAGACATAGGAACTCTGAGACACCATGAAAATAACAAATTCTCAAATCATGGATATAGAAGGAGAATTCTAGATCAAAGGCATAGAACTAAGTTGGAGGTAGTCTATCATGCAGCAAACGTGAACTATTTACCATTACCTAAATAAGTCACGAGATGAGGACCCTGCCCTGGGTTGATTGAGTAACCTTTGGCAAGTCACCAGCTTTTCTGGTATCTAGTTTCTTCCCTTATAAAATAAGTGGAATCAATTGAATGTTGACTAAAGGCCCTTCTATAATAGTTCTATCTCATTCTGTGGTTCTATTTTAGATAAATTATAGACATATGATAGAAAATAGATAATAGAGAGAGATAATAGATAGAAGATAGCTTATAGATAGATAGATAGATAGATAGATAGATAGATATGGATTATGATGGATATATAGATGATAAATAGATGATAGAGATAGATGATAGAGAGATGGATGGATAGATAGATAGATAGATAGATAGCACATACGTACTGGCTGGTTTTGAGTCAACCTGACACAAGCTGGAGTTATCACAAAGAAAGGAGTTTCAATTGAGACAATGCCTCCATGAGATCCAGAGGTAAGGCATTTTCTCAATTAGTGATCAAGGTTGGAGGGCCCCTTGTGGGTGGTACCATCTGTGGGCTGGTAGTCTTGGGTTCTATAAGAAAGCAGGCTGAGCAAGCCAGGAGAAGCAAGCAAGCCAGTAGCAGCATTCCTCCATGGCCTCTGCATCAGCTCCTGCTTCCTGCCCTGCTTGAGTTCCAGTCCTGACTTCCTTTGGTGATAAACAGCAACGTGGAAGTGTAAGCTGAATAAACCATTTCCTCCCCAACTTGCATCTTGGTCATGATGTTTGTGCAGGAATAGAATACATACATACATACATATTGGGATGGATAGATAGATGATAGATATAGATCTATAACTGAGAGATAGATGAAGGTAAATGATAGACTAAGGTAGAAGATTGATAAATTATAGATAGATAGATAAATGGATGATAGATAAATGATAGATATAGTTGATAGATGAATATAGATGATCGATAAACAACAGATGATAGATAGATGATAGATGATAAATGAAAATATATGATTGATAAATGATAAATGATATGTAAATAAAGATAAATGTTTGATAGATAGGTAGGTAGATAGATAACTAGATAGACAGATAGATAATAGACCTGTACAGAGCATTGTGTAGTGTATTTTGTCAGCATTTGCATCTGAGGCAGAGATTGGTCTGTGATCTTCTTGAGTTGCTTTCTACTTATCTTTTGAGATAGGGTCTCTCACTAAACCCAGCAGTTCTATTCACCAGCTAGCTCTAGATCTCTCTCTCTGTCTCTCTCTGTCTCTCTCTGTCTCTCTCTCTCTCTCTCTCTCTCTCTCTCTCCTTCTCTCCCCTTTCTCCTCTTCATCTCCCACCCCACCCCCACCGTGGCACTCAGGTAACACATGTGGCATTCATGTGATCACAACCAAGTATGGGGTTTAGATCATGTTTGTGAAGCAGACATTTTATTGACTGAGCAATCTCCTTGGCCCCTCAGCTTATGAACACAGGAGTGCAGAAGTGTAGGCAGAGCCCACCAAAGCAGAGCTGAGATCTGAGGGTCCTGCCAGGGGCCAGGATCTGGGATCAGCTCCCTGACAAGTAGATACAAGCAGGACAGACTGCATCAGGCTCGGGATCTTCCTAACAGTCTGGCTTCATTCTGTTCTAAAATCTGAAGCTAGTAGGAGCCAAGTACAGAGGAGCTGTGACCAATCCTGGCACAGGAAGAAAGGAAATGACCATCAGCGTGTAAATGCAGAACGAGCTTTGTGCTTGTTGCCAGGATTCAAAGGAGGCCAGAGCAGAGCTGAGGCTGCACCTTCTGGGAAAGATGTCCTGGGTTCTCAACATGGAAAGCACTCAGTGTGTCCTAAGACTGATGAACTCCTGGTTCACATTTTCATATGTCCATAAATGAACTAACTTTTACTCAAAAGCACCTAGGAAAAAGGCTGAGGTTTGTTTTTTGTTTTGTTTTGTTTTTTTATTTGCTGAGTTTGGTTTTGTTTTTTTTTTTTGCTTTGAGAGTTATTGTATTTTATGATTGAACTAGATCATAATGGGCAGCAAAATGCAAATGATATCTGAATAGGCCTGCTAGCTCTTGAGGCTGGATTGTTTTCGCACCCAGGGTACGAGTGAGCCACAGTCTGTCGGATCCTCTTTTCTTAAGTCAGGGTTGGTGCTAGGAAGGCCCCAGAAACTGATGCCACAGGCACTGCGAGGATGAGGCGCTTGGTCAGAAACCGTCTTACACAAACTGAGGTCTGCAGGCAGTGGATTACTGCCTAAGAGCACAGCAGGCCACAGAATCTGCCTACTGTGTCTCCCTGCTGTAAGACTTTTACTTAAATATGTTTTCATAGTTTGGGGACTTTTTGATGGAAGATATTGGCCTACTGCAAGTATTAGGTACCTTTCTAATTACTGTGATCAAATACCTGACCAAAACTTAAGGGAGAAAGGGCTTGTTTCGGCTTATGGTTCACGAGCTACAGTACATCTTGGCAGAAAGGCATGGCAGAAGCTTGAGGGCAGCTGGTCACCATGTTTCCACCTTCAGAAAGCAAAGAGCTGTAAACACTGATGTTCTGCTTGCTTTCTTCTTTCCATTCAGCATAGCAGTTAGTCTTCCCACACCAATCAATGTAATCTAGACAGTCCTTCACAAACATGCCCAGAGCTCTGTCTCCACAGAGATTCTAGAACATGTCAAGTCATTGCAGTCAGTAAACTGCTTACGGGGATACAGACATGAGCCGCCACCATACCTGGCTGGTACACTCATCTCACAAATCACTAGCAGGTAACAGGAAGGAATGCCAATGAACCAGCATTATGATCCTAAGGAGTCAGAGCAACACCACACAGTGCTCTCATATGCTGAGGCCACTCTGCCAAGGACCCTCCTCCTGGGTCTCCATTGCATTTTCTTGTCCTGCAAACATTTTTTTTATCAAATATTGGCTATGGTCCAGAGTTTCAGATCTCCCAATGTTCTGTAGTAACATCCAATAATAAAGACTATATTAAACACACACACACGTTTACACATACATTTACACACACACACACACACGTTTACACACTGGGATGCATTGTGTTCTTGCGTACCAAGTGTCCACATTCACTGTGTTTCATAGAGAAATAAAAATTATAATGCTTTTAAAAATATTCAGAGAATCAGCTACTTGTAAGATTACTTCCCTTTCAAACATAATGTCACTATCCACCAGAACCCAAAGAGCTGGCATCACATGGATGGCTTATCTTCAATTCTTTGGTTATCTGTGGTGTGATGCAAATAGTAAAATAAATATTTTAGCAAGGCTGTGGGATTTTACCATGCTGGTGAGAGAGAACAACTTAATACCCTAGTCAAGACAGGAACAATGAGATCATGACTGACCAGGTAATCACAGCCAGAGCAAGTGGATGGTAAGACAAAAAGTCTGCACTGTTGGGTGCTTAAGAGTAGCTCTTGCCAAAACCTCACAGAGACTTGGACTTTGTTTTAAGTAAGCAGCTATCTGTAGTAAAGATAACATGTAAATGAGACACAAGGCGTCATAGTATGCCACCACTGGATTTTGTTGCTGTTGCTTCTGAGACAGGACTTCTCTGTGTAGCCCTGGTTGTCCTGGAGCTCACTCTGTAGACCAGGCTGGCCTCAAACTCCCAGATTCACCTGCCTCTGCCTCTTGAGAGTTAGGATTAAAGGCATAAGCCACCACCATCCAGCAACTACTGAATATTGTTGTAAAAATCATATTCCCTAAATTATCAACACAGGATTACCCTAAAGTACAGTGTATGGTTGAAATTGAAATCTAAGATTTGCAAGAAAAAGACAAAAATAATTCTCATATTTTTATAATTTTTGTGTGTTTCAAAGAGTATATGTGTGGTGGGCTTTTTTGCTAAGTCAACATGTGTATGAGTGTGCACATGTCTATATGTGTATGTGTGTATGTGTGTGTATATGTGTACATGTGTGTATGTATATATGTCTGTGCATGTGTGTGTGTGTATGCATGTGTGTGTATGAGTGCACATGGAGACAGAGGAAGACATGCAGTGTCCTGCTCTTATTCTCTGTTTTATTCCTTTGAAGTAGGTTCTCTCACTAAACATCCAGTTAAGCGGCCTTAGGAATCCTCTTGCCTGGAGGAGTCCCCTAAATCTCTGGGTTTATAATACATGCAACCACATCTGGCTTTTACTCAGATTCTAGAGATCTAAACTGGAGTTCTTGGACTTATACGGCCAATGTTCGTACCCGCAGACTCATCACACAGTCCCTTCGTGTGTTTACACTTGAGTTTTAAAGTATAATGTGAACTAGACTTTTGTAAATGTCATTTCCCACGAGATATTGGACCACACATTAAATCGCCGTGATCTAAGGTGGCCTTTCCAGTTTTAGTTACCCAAGGATGACGACGCCTCCTGTTATCACACCAGTGTGATTTCTTTAAAGGAGAGGAGAGGCCTAAGACAGGCTTAGTATTCTAAAGAAGTGACATTGCTGTAGCTCTCTTTGCTACTTTGTAGGCTCTTCTTTTTTCCACCCTTTATCCCCTGGTCTCACCCCCTATCACCAGATAAGGGGGAGGGGAAAAGGGAGAGGGAAAGATCCTTGAGTCTAACTTCTCTCTTCTTGCTTCTTTGAACACTACTAACAAACCACAACCAATCCTCCTGAATGCCTAGAAGCCTCCTATCAGGGCTCTAGCATTTATATACCTTCTGAAAAGTTCCCAGAATTCCAAACAGCACACAATTGCAGAAACTATGTGCAGTTGCCAAAACCACGCCTCTGCTAGAGCACAAGGCAAATCATAGTCAGCTGCTGTAGACAGTCTGAGGCAGCCCCACAACCTGACACCTGGAATTAAAACAAAAATGTATTCTTATAATATTTCTGTGCATTTTTAAAAGAAACCAAAACTCCAGAATACTCACTACATGTTAGAGCTGCAACTGTCGCCAAAAATGATTGTAGAGCTGAGTGGTCACTGTCTCAGAAAGGGTGGAAATCAGGTAGCTGCAAGCAGTGGGACAGAGGGGAGGTGAGCCTGAAGACAACCAGGGACCAGGAAAGATGTGACTTCTTGTTATACTAGCAATGGTGGGAAGGTGACAATTAATTATACCAAGAAACAGTGAGTACACATTGTAGATGTCACCTGGAAATCTCACTTCTTTTAGACCTGAACTGTTAAACTTGTCCAGATGTGTTTTGGACTACTCAGCTTTAGGGCCTTGCTAAGGAATATGGTGTCGCTGCAGGCTATAAGGTAGGATTGAGGACCCAGCTGGTCTTTTGAGACTGAGACTCTAAGACTTTCATTTCCAGCTGGTTGTAGGGGGACATGCCTTTATTCCCAGCACTCAGGAGGCAGAGGCAGGTGGATCTCTGAGTTTGAGGCCAGCCTGGTCTGCATAGTGAGTTCCAAGACAGCCAGAGCGACACAGTGAGACCCTGTATCAATCAATCAATCAATCAATCAATTTCCAGTATGCTAAAGAGTCTTATCTTAAACAACAAAAACAAAAGAAAATAGAACTAAGTTTCAGACCATAACCAACATTCAGTCAGCACAGAGTGGTTCCTGAAGGGGACGCTTGGAAAGGCATGCATCCCTTGAGTCTTCAGCTGAGTGAAAACTGACAGATAAAGCCAAGGCCTGTGTGAAAAATGACCTGGGAAAGGGAACAGAAGCAGATGGTAGCAGAGAGAGCAAGACCAGTATTTACACCTGGCTAGGAATTCTCTCTCTCTCTCTCTCTCTCTCTCTCTCTCTCTCTCTCTCTCTCTGTGTGTGTGTGTCAGAAGGGCATGACGAGTCCTAGACCAAGAATTCTGTGGCCCCACCTCACAGAGTTTAAGAACAAATCCCCCAAATTAAATTATCCCAGAGGAAGCACAAAAATGTTCAGAGGAATACAAACCTACCAAGTATTCAGTAAGGCCAATGTCCCCATGGCTGGCATACAATCAAGATCACCTGACTTGCAAGGAAGTAGTCCAATTTAAATCCAAAGGAAAAGGTCAATCAATAGACCCAAACTTTTAAAAGTTACATCAACTGAATTAGTAGCCACGATCCCCTGTTCCAACTACGCCTTAAAGACATCAGTAATGACATTCACTGCAAGGGAAACCACAGAGGGAGAGGCCTGATGACAGCCACCAAGTCAAACCACTAAACTGTCAAGAGTGATTGTGAGCACTGTCACCAAGCAACCTCTCTTAGCTCTGCCCTTGGCTCATGTTTCACGCCAGGGCTTCAGAGCTCTGGGAAAGTCATCTCAGCAGAGCTGAGATCCTGCTGCAGTTTTAAGATTCGTAAGGGTAGAACTGATTTTAATTGCTTCTTAATTTAAAACAAGGACCTTTCTTTGCTGGGCAGGAAAGGCTCTAACAAACTGAGCAAAGTCAGAAAATCAATCTATTCTGCAGGCTTTCGAAATTATTATCAAGTGAATTATCAGACACTTAAATCAACAGAGGTTTTTTTTGTTTTTTTTTTTTATGAGAAAGACAGTACATTTTGGGTGAGCAACTTTCTTAATCAAACCTTGGCTTCCCTATCTGCTATCTGCTCTGCCATCCATATCTTCTGTCTAAATCATGATTCTATAATAACTGAAGAATAGTCTTTGTCGCAGAGACTGAGAGATGTTAACATGCAAATGCCTTTCTAGGGTTGTATGTAAGAACACTATGAGCCAGCAAGTCAAAAGTGGAAAATCTTGCTGTATACTTAAGTGACTAGTCTTGGGGGTAACCACTCTGACAATAGGAGCATGGCTAATTTTTAGTATTCTTTGAATATAAAGTAGGCACTTCAATCTTGAATCTCAAAGTCATCTTGTGACTTGATTCTTATTTTGTTAATTTCATGTTTATAACTGCAAAGTCATGCATACTTTTTAGACCACATAAAACCATTCAAAGATCTCAAAAGGAAAAGTTAACCATCCTCCATTGGCAACTCATTGTAATAGCTCAAGCCAAGAAACTGAGGCAGGAGGCTTGCTGTGAATTCAAGGTCACCCTGGGCTATAGTGAAAGAGTATGACTCAAAGCAGCCCAAGGAAAATCTTCCATGTGAAACCACGTGTGATTTGTAATATCAGGTAGGCATGCATCACTTTGAAATGGGACCATGTGACAATTAATTCCAACACTTACTTTTAATGTTTAACTTGTTATGTCTGCATCAACACATCATTCAATGTGCATTTGGTTTTTTGGTTTTTGGGTTTTTGTTGTTGTTGTTGTTGTTTTCTGTTGCAGAGTTTTCATGTTCAGTTCCCTGGGGTGGCATGGCTGAGTCAGAAACATGTGCATCCATGCTTCTAGTAGATATTGTCAGACTATTTTTTCCAGAAAAAAAAAGTGTGCAACACAAGTCATCAAAAATGAATAAAACTGTCCAAATCTTCCAACCTTTGTTCTAGAACTTAGGGAAAGGTGTAGGCTTATAGTTTTCAAAACCTACTTTAATTAGGGTTCTCAAACACTTCACCCTCCCTTCTAGCCCACTGACCAGAGGTAACAGAAAAAGATGGTAAATAGGACAAGGGAATGTGAACCTGTTTAGAAGTAGTTCTTTAGAATGACCCCAATATTTGTTGTGAGGATATCTGCAATACAGTCCAAAACATGAAACACGAATCAGTAGCAACAGTACAGTCCAGTTGGCAAACACCAAACACAAATCAGAAACAGCGGTTTAATTCAGAAGAAACTGAGAGGCTCCACCAAATTGGCACAAGTCTGTGGAAGTGGCAAGAAGCAGCCAGAATACAAAGAGAAGTTCAAGCTCTTTGGTGCTTTTCTCTCTATGAAGTCATGACAAGTGAAGATCAGCAAAGACCAGCAAAGAGTTGCAAGGTGAACCAATGCCAGAGCATCATCCATGTCTGTTGGGTTCTACTTATACTCTTTCCAAACATCATGCATCCTTTCAAGTGTCTGCCTCAGCAAAACACAAGACAGATTCCAGAAAAAACATCACATGATACAACTGAGCTTCCAAAGAAATTTACACTTCAGAAAGATACTTATTTGGACAGTAGATACCTATGAAAGGTTAATCACAGACTCTCAATACAATATGTGAAAATGGTTGAAGATATTACCTTTATTTTTAGCATAATCAAGTTTGAACCATAGTCTTTGAGTGGATTCAAATGACAGTTTTAAATTACAAGCAATATCATGTGGAAGTAAAATAAAATTTTAATTTGAGGTGTACAGAAAAAATAAAACTGCCAGAAAATAATGATCATTATAGTGTTACAAAAAATAGTATTGATTCAAAGTTTTATGCTGAAATAATTCTGACATAAATTATTTATATTCTTAGGAAATTTATTGTCCCATGTCTTCATTATTTAGATTTCTTTTAAGTACTCCTTCTTGAGAAAATCTAGAAATCAGTCCCACAGGAGAGACAACCACAGAGTGGTCGGTAACAGCAATCTAAACTGTATGGTTTTTTGTTTACTTTTTGCTTGACTCAAAACTCCTCTCAGACAAGCTGTTGAAATTCAATAAGCATAGATATCTACAGTAGAAACAATCAAACTGAAACCTGTTCCCATCATACAGGGCCTCCAGAACAGGCTGTGATTTGCTGGAACCTCTGTTTCCTCATCCGTGTCTTCTTTAGCATTGTTGTTAGTTAGGTTTTCATGGAACATTCTCCATAGGAACTATTTTTCCTTTATTCATTCATTCATTCATTCAATCATTCCTTCATTTTACATCCCAATTGTAGCCTGCTCCTTGCAGCCCCATCTTAGTTTCTTCCCCATCCCTCCTCCCCCTCTCCTCAGAGAATGGGGAGGACCTCCAATGGGAACCAACCCACTCAGGCAACCCACTCAGAATTCAGCACATCCTCTCCCACTGAGGCCAAACAAGATAGTCCAGTTAGGGGAACAGGATCCACAAGGCAGGCAACATGGTTAGAGACAGTCAACAGTTCCTGCACTAGTTTTTGGGGGACCCACATGAAGACCAAGCTGCTCATCTGCTACATATGTGTGAGGGGGAGGAGGCAGTATGTGTTTGCTCTTTGGTTGGTGGCTTAATCTCTGAAAGCTCCTAGGGGTCCAGGTTAGTTGACTCCATTAGTCTTCCTGTGTAGTTCTATCCCCTCCAAGTCAGGGGGTTTGATGTCGATGTCCAAGTTGAAGGGTAGGGAGTTTGGTGTCCATGTCCAAAGGTGAATGTCCTGGGCAGAGCACCAAAGAGAGCCGTAGACCAGCTAGTCCAAGGTCTTAGCACTTTCAGCCTTGCTTTCTGACTTCTTTCGTCTCAAATACAAACATAGAGAAGATGGGGTGAACCCATGAGGTGAGAAACAAATGACTCAGAATCCTCAGGGAAGTCATACTGTGGGCTAATAGACACCTGGGCCAATCAAGGATGCTCATAGGAGACTCTACTTGCCAGACTGGTGTTCCTCCCCTCAACATGCTTCCTGTCTGCCCCCTTTGTCTCCTATAAGTCAGCTCTGCATCTTTCACCTGAAGCTTTACCTGCCCACAAACTGGAGGCACACTCTCCAAATTAATATCTAAAAGTCAATTTTGTCAAATATGAGGGCTTGTGCTTGGATTCTTAACACTGAGTATTCAGGAGGTTGAGGAAAGAGCATCATGGGCACAAAGCCAGCCAAGGAGATCTAGAAAGATTTGGTCAGAAAAAGAGAGGAGGGTGGGGGAGGGAGAGCTCTAAACATCAGTCTCTGAGTGCAGGCCCCTGTAGCTCAGTCCACAGGCAGAGTCCCATCATCAGCTCATAACAGTGTTCCCTGCTTTAAAGCAAAACAGGGAGAAGGCATAACACCTCACGTTAGAGATGATAATATGAAATGGAGTGGCATTTGGAGACTAACTATGATGCCAGTCTCCAGGGAGAGAAAGGTGTTAGCTTCTAATAGCTTTTCCTTAATAGCAGAGCATCTGCACCCCCTTTAAAAACTGGGGGGTGGAGGGGAGTTAAAATTAACAGAGATGAATGTTCTTCACGCTGAGGAGAATGCCAGATTAATATATGCATTAAGGATGCTTCGGATCAGAAATGATTATTGATGGTGACAAGCAGCAGAGGGCCTAGAGGTGATGCACACATGAACGCATTCTCAAAAACAGTTTTAAAAGCCTTCAGAAGTTGGTATTATCGTGTGTGACCAAATTAAGAGCAAATGAGAAAAGTTTATCTGCCATTTTCGGAGTACTAAAAGAGCTTAGCGTTACAAATTATTCTGCATGGGGCTAGGGAATGGTGAGCAAATTAATGTTAAATATTATTGACAGTTTAAACAGCAACTGCTTTGTAAAGCATTAAACACTTTAATTTGGAATTAAATGTAGCAGCCACAGAATTCCCTTTAGTACCCAAAGAAAAAGAGAAAGAAAGAAACTCAAAGGTTGCTGGGTATGTATTTCCCAGCACCATAATTAGAAGTTGCCTCTATCTAAAATGCATTTTTGTCATGTTCAGTCTGTGCTGTCATGTTCTGTCACTAGTCTGTCATTTAGATTTGGTTCAGAACTCCTAAGGCAGGAAGTATCAAAATGCTCCTGAAGTATCTTTATCATCTGTTAGAAGATTGCCCTGCAGAACAGCCTGGTGGGGTTCACCAGCAGTCTACCCCAGGCCTTCTTTTCTGACAGAGCTTTATTTATGCAGCTAGAGCTGGTCACAGAAGAGCAAAGTCCTGACTGTATGAATACCACATAACCCAAGCCAATGCCAGGACCAGGCTGTGATGGACAGCTGTTACTCAAAGCTATAAAAAAGTTTCCCTAAAGTCCCCAACTTGTAACCCACAAATTCCATCTATGAGTTTGTTGGTTAATTATCAGAAGTTTCCTAAAAGTCAGGATGGGAACAATAAAATCCCTCAAATGATAAATGCCTACAATCATATTTTTGATCTTTTATTCTACTGAGATAAGAGTATCAGATGTATGTTCAAATGATATTGTTTCAAAATTAATAGCAAAACAAATACTAAGCAACCTAACCACCAAATACCAAGGAATAGTTTTAATAAGGGTTTCCATATCAGTAAAATGAGATATATTGGCCAAGAATTAGGTAGTAGATTCTTTGTTTCCACTCAAGGATAGAAAAACTGAAAACAGCATCTGTCCTACTTGTTGAATAAGGAAAAAATCCACGCAGGCTATATGTTCACTACATTTCTTGAATCATTATAGACCTGGTCAGAGACAACAAATTTATCAATGCTTTAGAGATATACAAAAGCCTAGAAGGGAAGGAAAGACATGAACATTCAGCAAATTACAACAGACACCTGAAGGAAGGTGAGAAAATGAGCAGAAAAATAATTTGGAAGAATTAAAAGCCGAGGATTCACCAACTGAATAACAGACACTAAACAAATTTGAAAGAGTTAGAAAACAAAACAAGATAAATACAAAAACAAAAACTCAACCGTGTAAGTAATAACGCAGAGGGTGATTTTTTAAAAGATAATTATGATAAACACTCATCAAGTTAGGATATAATGAAGCAACTACTTTCAATTGATAGAAAAAAAATGTGGAGAAAATCTGGCAGTTCAGAACTTATACCTAATGGAAACATTTCTCAAATAAAAAAGGAATAAAGATGTTGGGTAAACAGAACCAGAATTCACTGTTGGATACCTACAGTAGAAGATGCCTTAAAACAAGTTCTTCAGGCAGAAGGAATATGACATAAAACAGAAACCAGAAAACCTAAACAAATAAAGGAAAAATGCTAGAAATGCAAGATAAGATAATTTTTATCAGTATTACCTGTCCTAAAGGACAACTAAAGTGAAAACAGAAGCAAATGAATATGTATATGTAAAGCTGAAATGAACAGCAAGCACATCACAAGCTGGAGAAAGTGGGAATACTACTCTAAAGTCCTTATACTACACATGAAATGCTATTACTTACATGTAGACTCTGGAGTATATACATATATATATCAGAAAATATATATACCAGAATATATATATATATATATACATATATATATATCAGAAAATATGTATACCAGAATATATATATATATTTACCAGAAAAGAACAGAATATATATATATATATATATATATATATACATATTCTACTCTTTTCTGGTAAATACTAATTTCATTTCAAGTAATAAAACAATAGGAAAGATAAATTTATTTAAAATTGAACTAATAATCTAAGATAAACCAGTAAAAGAGAAAGGAGGAACAGATGGAGCAGGAAACAGCAACAGCTAGCAAGATTATAGGCCCTATTTCAACTTTGTAAACAACTACAGTAAATGTTAATCATCTAAATATACACTTTAAAAGGAAAGAATTGCGAGAAGACTTTGTTTACAAAAAGCAAGACTCAACTATATGCTGTTTACAAGAAACTCACCTTTAAAAGGTAAAAAAACAAAGATGGAAAAATAGGCCAGAAAATGATAGCAAAAAAATAACTCAGAGTCTCTATATTAACATCATAACATTAGGTTAGAATAAAGACTATTATCAGAGATGACAGAATTCCTCACTAATTGTCCTGGAAATCTTGACATGACACTCATGACATTAAACATATATGGTCCTGAAAATAAAGCTTGAAAACAAACAAACAAAACAGGTAAATCAACTTAGAATTTTACATGCTACATCAGTACTTTTATCCACCATTAATAAACAGTAGCTATAAAAGCATAAGTACATGTAAACTCTATTTGTCAAATAAACATAACTGAAAAGCTTGAAACATACTAGCCCAACAGAACAGAACACTGTTGTTTTATGTGGGGGGAGGAGGGAAAAGCTGGAAGGGGGGGACATATATGCCACAGCATGTACATGGAGTTAGCAGAACAATTTACAGGCGTTTGTCCTCTCATTTTACCACATGGGTCCTGGAAATTGAACCCAGGTCATCAAGCTTGGTGGCAAACACCTTTGAGACATCTACTATGCCAAGGATATATTTTAAGAGCACATTCAAGCTTAAATGTACATTCACAAAGATAGACTATTCTAAACCATTAACATTAACAAATTTAAGATATACGAATCATACCAAGTTCTCAGGTCATGGCAGACCTGAGATGGTTCTCAAATCATAAAATCAGTAGTAAATATTCTGAAAATAATTAGTTGGTAATTTTTAAAGCACATCAAAATAATCTGAAGAGAGTAGAGATCTAGAAACAAAAAGTGGAAATGCTAAGAAAATGATCATATTGAAACAGTGTGTGATGCAGCAAAGCAGAGTGTAGGGTAACTTTGTAACAGTATTCTTTGTATTGGTAACTTTGTAACAGTATTCTTTGTATTGGTAACTTTGTAACAGTATTCTTTCTTTGTATTTGGAAAACATCTCCAGTGAGTAAACTATGCTTCCAGTTTAAGAGGGTAGAAAACAAGCAGCACAATAAAGTCAACGCCAACAGAAAGGAAGAAATAATAAACATGGCAGCTAAAATTGTTAAAATTGAAAAAAAAAAAAACAGACAAAAGCTGATAAAGCTAATTCTTTGCCAAGATCTTGACAGAATAAGGAAAAAGAGAATCTACCCAAGCTGATCAAAATCAGGAAATCAAGAGGTGATGTCACTATGGATTTTGTAGAAGTCAGAAGAATATGAATGGAACAAAATGGATGATTCTGTAGCCCAAAATCAGGCGGCTTAGTCATATGAACTACCCATTCTTTGAAAGACACTACCATAGGCTAAGTGATTTTAGTTAGTTAGTTATGTGTATGTGTGTGAGAGAGAGATTGAGAGACAGAGAGACAGAGAAAAAGAGAGAGACTGAGAGACAGACCATGTGTGATATAAGTAGCCATCTCCATGCACACACTAACATGCACATGGATGTCAGAGGAGGATGTTGACTGTCCTGCTCTATCTCCGCCATCTTATCCTCCTCCACAGTGTGTCTTCTTGGCCTTGGAGCTAAATAGTAGCCACTAACTTCTACTAATCCTCCTGTCTTCACATACCACAGCCCTGGGTTTACAGGATCAAGTGACCAAGCCCCACTCTTACATGGGTTCTGGTTCTTATGCTTTCACAGCAAGCATTCTCACCCACTGAGGCATCTCCCACACCATCACTTTTTATTTTTGATTACAACTTAAATATTTTGTGTGAGGAGCACATACCTGCCACAGCAAGCATGTGGTAGTCAGAGGATAATTTGAGAAAATTTTTTCTCTCCATCCACTATGTGAGTCATAAAGATCAAGCTCAGGTTACCAGGCTTGGCAGCAAGCACCTTTACCTACTGAGACATTTCAATATACTCCCACATTTTATTTTTTAATCTCAATGAAAATTTGAAATACCAGACATATAAAAAAAAGCTAACATATATACGTATGTACACAAGCATATACATAAGTAATACATATATGTAATAGTTGACTATACAAATGTAATAATAATTAAATTTAGAATATTATTTTCAAAAATAATGTTGGCAAAAATTGGATATCCATATGTAAAAACATAGAAGCACAAAAAGATACCTCAAAGGTGTCAAAATCATGAAAAATAAAGAGAGACAGGAAAGCCACAAGGCTTCAGGAGGAATTACAACAATGACTGTGGGAAATTAGATCAGATGCCAGGGCAGAAAAAGACCTGGAATGGTTGAATTTTGATTATTGTAGTACAGGCAAAAAAACCAAAAAGTCCAGATTCAAAACTGAATGGGAGTTTCCACCAAACATGCACTGCTCTTTGTATCAATATAAAGAAGAAAGCTCAAAGAATCAGAGGTTGAGGCTTCATAAGGTAGGGCTTACAATACATGCATTAGCTTGCTTTGTGTACACGTGAGTGCTTTTCTATACATGAACAGCATGTCATACGTAACGTCAGAGCAAACCCACAATGTAATGTGGTATTGATTGTTACCCCTGTGTTCTCAGAGTGGAAGAGGTTACAGAGGATGCTAATTTTTCTTCTTTTATGACATTATTTTCTAATTTTTCTGTCACTAATCTGTTTTGCTGGGCATTTTCTAACTTTTACCATTTAATCTTTGCATGGAATCTAGCAGATAACTGGATTAGTGGCTGGAGGAAGATCTACCTCCAGTGTGTCCTAAGGGGTGAGGACATGGGGACCATGTACTTGAGGTCCTCTCTACCTAATCTCGTCTTCATCCCAGGACATCTTGGGAGGTGTTGCGTCTTCTCTTCCTTCACAGATTTCTGTCTTCAAGCAGGTATCTAATCTCTACTCATGAGAGTCTTGTCTTCAGTTCTCAAGACCTGATACTTCTTCAAAGTCCAATGTCTACAAAAGACATGAAGAGAAATGGATCCCAATCCCTTGACCATCCCAGATCAAGATAAGAAGCATCACTGGCCATGGCCAGGCCCTTCACAGGTAAGATGGAAATACTGAAAGGTACCTGTGATTGGTGTGTGTGTGTGTGTGTGTGTGTGTGTGTGCACGCGCGTGCACTCGCGCATGCTAGAGTGCATGCGTGTAAGAGAGAGATAAACAATGACTCAGAGAGACAGAGTTTAGATCCCAAAGAAAACTTGAGTCCTTCATTCAAAGCTCTTAAGTCTGAGAACTCATCTTCCAGATCGAAGTAAGGCTAGCCAAGAACTGACAACTGTTTATTCTAAACACTCTTTGGAAAATGATACTGCCTGCTCAATTTGTATGAGGTTTAATTTGGGAGCCAGTATTATTAGACTTCACAAAACAAAGCTAAGTGAGGGCTTCCTAGGTCCTGGGGGAACAGAGAAGAGCAGCCAGCTCTGCAGTGCAAGCCCCTCTTATATGGCTTCTTGAGTAGTGGACATGAGTAAGCTCCCTTGCAATTTCAAACTCAACTTCTCTCAGATTTATTTTTCTTTTGAAACAATTTTTGGCAGCTTTTGATCTTCTAAACTGAAAAAAATCAAAGAAATCTGTTTCTGTGGAGTATTAATAGCAAAGGAATTTCTGGACACTGCAAAGCAGGGGAGGAGTGTATAGCATCTCAGTTTTATTCATCTTCAAAGCAAACTAAATATAGTTTTGAAAAATAGAAGCAGGAGACCCTACAGATTTTTTTTTGAAGAGGTGGAATAAACCTCTTTGCCGAAGAAAAGATGACATGAAATTTATCTTGAAGAACATTCACCGGGCTGTTGGCCCCTTAATACCTACATGTGGGATAGCAGAAGGATCTGTATTTTATGTCAGAAGTCATAGAAGGAACTCAAAAATTCAAGCATTCTCATCAACACTGGGTATTGTCTGCCCTTCCCCAAGGGCAGAAGACTTAAGACTTCTCTAACTAACAACTATCCTGCCACTGTGCACAAAGCTTAGCCATATCTTGAAGAACCCACGATGCTTACCCAGGAAGCATGGGGATCATGGAGGATGGTGAGTGCTCTGGTGATGCCATGAAATGTGAGCATGCTGATGTATCATTTGAAAACACAAAGACGCAGCCAGGATTCAGACCTTCTAGACACTGCCTGCAAACAACCCAACCATTTAAGCCGACTTATGACCTGTGGCGTGTGCCATCAAAGAAACAAATGAGATAGTGTGGCAGAGATGCTTAGGGAGTGGGTGGTAATTTAGAGCGGATGTGTCTGAGGAAGAGATTCCAAACCAAAAATTAAAAGATAGGGTGCCAGCTCTTCAAAGAGCTAAGGAGAAGGCTGCTCCAAGCAGGACACCATAAAGTCAAAAGTCCTGGAGCCTCAACAACAGCTCTCACCTCTGATAAGTTTTTACCTTTCTGGAACATATCTATTGTGCATCAGGCACCCACAGACTTCTACCTGCTATACTCTCTACTTACTGTCTGCTAGACTGACTGTTCCTTCAACAGGCCAAAGGGGTCAAGGGCTAGGAGCCCTAGGAGCAGCTTCCGTAAGTGCACAATGGGAGTGTGTGAGCAACTGAACTCTCCTTTCCATCCGAATGCAGGACTGTTGAGGCAAGACTTCATATCATCTCTCAGAGATCTTGGTCAGGATAAGACTCACAGAGTTTTTAATAACAACCCAAGGAGATGCATCTGCCACCTCATGCCTTCTTCTCCCATGGGATGCAGGCACTCCACCTCACTCCACTGCTACTCTCTAAAATCACCTCCATGTCAACTTCTGGAGTTCAAACTTCTTGAGAAGGCCTGGGCTAACACACGCAAAGGGGGTTGGCTGGGGAGTGGAAGGAAGATCATCTCTAGAGAATCCCAATGAGAACACAACAGGTCAAGTCAGGCTGCCGACAGCCTTAGAGCAGTTTACTTTTCAGATGTTTTACAAAGGATAAAGTACTTTCAGGCAAGGACTGAAATTAAACTCATCCTGCATCCCCTCCACAGTCTTCATCCTTTCTCCCTTCCCCAGCCTCTGCCCCCATCCAAGTAACCTCTGAGCTCCAAGAACACAGAGACAGAACCATCAAGGGTCCGTGTACCTGGGGAGGTCATGGTTATTCTAGATGGTCAACTCACCTAGGTTTAAAATCTCCTGGGAGACATGTTTCTGGGTATGTCGATTTTTAGAGAGGTTTAGTTGAAGCTGAAAGACCCACCCTGAAGTTGGTGGCATTAGCCTGAGGCCGGGTGTCCTGGGCTGAGAACAAAGGAGAGAGGGGGAAAGCAAGCTGGACACCAACATCCATCCCTCTCTGTTTCTGACAGCAAATGCAATGTGACCAGCTGCCTCAAGCTCCTGTGCCATGTCTTCCTCACCATGAGGAGCTGTAGCCTTGAATATGAGCCAGAAGAAAGAAGAAAGCCTTCCAGCATTCATTCCTTCCTTCCTTCCTTCCTTCCTTCCTTCCTTCCTTCCTTCCAGCCTTCCTTCCTTCCTTCCTTGCACTTGTTGGACTTTTATCAACAAGAAAAGTAATTAACATAGGCAGGAATATTAGTTGTTCCATAACTGTAGCCCCAGCATCTACAACCCTACCTGTTATGCAATGGCAACTTGATCAGTAGTTACTGAATGAGTAAATCCTATCAATAAGAAAACTAGGGGCCAGGAAAGGGAATGGGGCCCTGCACCAGGTTATGACTAAGGTCAGCTGGAGAACTGGGAATAAAAAGTTATCTCATGCTCCCAGGAGGCTTTGATCACACACATAGTATTTCATAAATCTTATCAGAAAACTCAAATCGTCTTGATAAAAATTTAGAAACAAATTCATTATAGAAAAAAAAAAACCTGGATCTATAATTTGTAAATTTTAATAAATTCCTGAAAAACAAAACAAATCTACAGTCTAAACTCTATCTGGAAAATAATTAATACAATTTTCCCCCTGGAAAGAAAGCCAGACTATTTAAGCAAGTTCTACAGAGAGTAACCAGCCCTTTAAGTTAGCTTCATGGGCACATCTTTTTGGATAGATTGTATAATTCTAATTTTAAAAAATAATGCATTCATAAAGCTGTAGTCAGGGAGTTCTGGTGATCAAAGTGAAGGTTCTAGATGTATTTAGGGTCAAGGAGAGAGAATCATAACCCTGTGCCTGGCCTAGGGCCTGAGTTACAGCCAAAACATTGTTTCTCCACAGGTATTTCCCCCAGCAGGGCCTGGACCTGCCAGGAACAATAGTGTCTAAGATCTGGAATAAAGATGAGACATCTAACATGGTCCCCAAGCCAGAGAAAGATGGTGGGACAAAAAGCAGTGAGTTTAGAGTATCACACCCACAGTGTGGTGGTCCAGCAAGACTGAGTCCCGTAGCACCATAGTGAGAACAGCAGAAGGAACTTCCCAGACAGAGGAAGCAGCTGGAGCACAGGCTTCGGTACCAGCAAGAGCACAGAGTGCCCAGACACTGCACAGAGAGGAGAAAGAAAGAGAAGGCTGAGAACAGAGAGCCAAGAGCACAGAGCATCTATGTCCTGAATCTCAGGACTTAACTGGAGACCAAGGGAAGGGTGTACATTGAAGGCAGGAAGCCAAGGAAGCTGAAGAGAGACAAGAATTCATGAGGAAAACAGGGTTAGAGTAAAGCATGCAAGACTGTGAGATTAGTTTTAAGGCAGGGGTTGTTTCTGTTTGTCTTCCCTTTGGCACCAAACCTTCAAAGTAAGGCTCAAGAAGAGTGTGACCACAAGAGCAAACTGCTTCAAATATTGGCCTGTTCCAAGGGGTGCAGAGAAAGCTGGCCTTCTTTATCTCTGCAAACTAGAAGGTCCTGACTCCAACCCTGAGCCTGTGTTCAACTGAAACTCAAAGTCAGTGTTCCCTGACTTGGGGGACACAGTCACAAAGGCTCTCGAGCCCAGCTCAGAGCTCCTAGGGACCTGCTATTTCTATACCAAGCAGGCCAAGCTAATGAGGGCTTTGCATTCTTGGCCTCTGCTCCTGCCCAGCTGTTCTTTGGGCTAAGGACAGCTTGAGCCAAATATGATCCACTCCCCTCATAGCAATGATCGCCTAGGTCTGGCCTCTGACTGACTCCCAGGTCTTTGGACCTTGAACACATGCTGTTCTGTTCTGGTACCTTCCCCCAGAAAGCTCTCAATCTACAAAGACCTCTCAGATGCTTCCAGCATAGGTCATGAATGAGCAAGAAGAAAGGATGAAAAAGACCAGATTTGCCATTGAGAGTTGGATCCAGTCATGGCTCTGCCATCCTGCATCTGTGTGGCCTTTGAAGGTCACTTGAGGAGCTAGTGAGGTAGTTCAGTAGGTTGAGTGCTTGCTCAACAGCACAAAACCCTAAATTGAGTTCCGTCACCACATAAACTAGGTGCTATGGCACATGGCTATAATCCTGGCACTCAGGAAATAATGGCAGAAAAGGATTAGGAGTTCAAGGTCATCCTTGGCTACAACACAAGTTCCATGTCAGCCTGGAATACACACAAGAGACACTGACTCTGAGGTGAAGGGAAAGGAAGAGGGAGAGAACAAAGAAGTCATTGAGCTTCTCGGAACCACAGATCCAAGGCCATCAAGCTGAAGGCATCACCAGAAGGTAAGGGTGGGATGGCACTGGGGGTTGGGGGTGGGGATCGGGCAAGTACACACCGTGTTCTGAAAAGTTCTTTGAGAATGTTCAGGATCCAATGGACTCTGATTTGTCCCTGAGTTTGTCATGACTAACAGCATCTCCATTTACTGTCACCAGCTGCCACCCTTTCAACACTCGTGAAACTACAGATCAGGCAGAGCCAGAGGAGACAGGGCAAGGGACACAAGCTCAGCAAACACTCGGCTCTGCCTCCTGTCAAACCCTCACTCAGCTCCTATTTATTCTTCATTTAGCTCCAATCTCAACACACAGTTTATCTTATTCCCCAGTTGCACTTGAGAAGAAACAAATTAGACAGAGGCAGGGGAACAGAAAGGGCAGCTCTTCGAGGAGGTCAAGATGTAAAAACTCAATGGTTCACAGGCACAAAAGGTCATGATCATGAGCTTGAGATACAGGAACTGCTCGTGTAGGAAAGTCAGGCAACGTTCAAAGCAAGAACTACAGAAGACCACAACTTTCTGGTTTGCTCTCCAGCTCACGTTCAGCTAACTTTCTTGTACCTCGCAGGACCACCTACCCAGGGTTTGCACCGCCCACAGTGAGCTGGACCCTTTCATGTCAATCATTATCAAAAACATGCCCTTAGGGTTTGTCTACCAGCCAATGTGATGGAGGCATTTTCTCACTTGAGGCTCCCCCTTCCTCGATGGCCTTAGTCTACTCAGGCTGGCAAAAACCAACCAACTAAACAAACAAACAAAAAAACAACACTAACCAGCATGACCATTTATTTACATGTGTTGATAATGTTGATGATGGCGTAAAAGGCTTACCGATCTTTTTAAAATCGTCTGGGGTATGTTCATTTCAAATGTTTCTTCGGGAAATAATTAGAAATGTGTCTATGAGCAGAGATAACCCTTGTGTAACAGTGACCATGGCACGTAGTCCCTAGTGGTTTATTAAGCAGCTATTAAAGGTAGAAAATGTCTTAAGTGGCTTGGGTGATACCTACAGCACACTGGGAAATATAGAAATCCAGATACCAAGAGTGTAATCACTGTGCACATACATTCGTATACACTTTAGATAAGTACATGTGAATCGTACACAGAAAAGGTGCATGTCCCAAGAGAGAAAGCCAAGGGAAGCCTAAAGAAAATTGCTCTAAAGACATTAAGAACGGTTATCTGCAGATCGAAGGGTTACCGGTATCTTTTTCATTTCTTCCCTTCTCCTTGTTTGTCTAAATTTTCTTTTTAGGAGAGCCTATGTTATTTGCATGAAATTTTTCCTACTTTGCCAACTCCTTTCCCATGTTCCTGTTGGTGAGTTAATGACAGAAGCAGCTTTCCCAGCCCCTGTCTCTGGCCGTGAGCCCTCCTAAGGTCACCCTCTCGCCCCTGTCGAGTTTCTTGATATCCTGAGGAAGAGTCTGCTGTGATTTGCCCGAGCTGACCAGACAAGGTTGGTGAATGATTAGCCAGCTCTGGGCAGAGAAACAGCCTCCCCAGAGGCTCTCACAGAAACCACGCCTTGAGGAGGAATAGGAGGCTCTGAACATCATTCCCAGAAAGGGAGCAGTCAATTACAAAACTTAACACCTAGATATCACCCCTCCAGCATGTAACCCAAGAGGCCAGCTCCAAGCTCTGGGGATCCGGGAAGGGGCTAAGCAGATGGGAAGAGGCCAGCCTTCAGCATTATCTCTGTCTCTCGATGCTGTCACTATGCTATACACACATACACACACACACACACACACACACACACACACACCCCTCAGTCCTCCTCCCCATGATATAATTCTCATCTCCATAGAGCACACTGACTCTCCAGAAATCTTCTGGATACATAACATTTTCAAATGTCAGCAATGAGTAGAATGTCCAGTATCATTTTACTCTCTGCTTTACTTGAGGGGTCCAAAGTCTCACAAGCATCAGCTCAAGAGCCAAGACTAAAACTCAGATGGCTGGACTCCCCTGCCAGGGTGGTTCTGTCTTTCACAGGCAACTTCCTCATACTGGTCAAGCATGCTTACAACATGGACACAAGGCAGGATTCCCAGGCTCAACTCCAGCTTAGACACTGATGACCCCTGTGGCCTCGGGTACATCCATGTTCCATCAGAAAAGTGGGAAGTATAATAACAGCAGAACCTGCTGGCGTATAACCTGAGTTAAATTGTATTTACAACAGGCCCTAGAAGACCCTGGAAGGGTCTCCATTTTATGGATCAATTTTTCTCAGCCAATAGAATTCCTGTGGAAAGCTGGAAAAAAGAGGAAAAGCTTCACACTACTCATAAAAGTCAACTCCCAGAGTAATACAGAAGTAAACTTCAGTGATGAGCAATGAACTCTCTAGAAGGTAACAGAATATCTTTGTGGCCTAGAGGTAGGCAAGCATTTCTTGGAATATAAAAATGATGTGCAGAAAGCAATAATCGTAAACTAAAAGATTGATTCGTTGTAGCTCATTAACATGAAGGATGCCCCAAGGCTGGAGATGTAGCTCAGGTGGAAGAGTGACTGTCTAGCATTCATAAACTGAGCCTGCTGCTGCACACCTCTAACCCCAGAACTTATGAGGCAGAGGCAAGAGGATCAGAAGTTCAAGCTCATCCTCAGTTACAACTTACATTCAAGGCCAACTTGAGCTACATGAGACCTCATCAGAGAGA
This sequence comes from Rhynchomys soricoides, assembly GCA_019843965.1. Lineage (NCBI taxonomy): Eukaryota > Metazoa > Chordata > Mammalia > Rodentia > Muridae > Rhynchomys > Rhynchomys soricoides. Next base: position 1,557,160 of record JADRCH010000089.1, read on the forward strand.
AAAATCTTCACAATTAGAGACGTTCAACACTGACCTCAGGCCTCTACACACATGTATGAAGACTTCACACAGTGGCACATACAGACGTGCGCGTGTGTGTATGCGTGCGCGTGCACACACACACATATACACACAAGAATTCCTCTACAATTAGTTTTTTTTTTAATGAATATAGAAAGTGATATTATCTCCTTCCACTAATCCCTGAGGCCTCCAAGCATACAACACAAGGGACAGGAACAGCACAAAGGACCTTAGCGTAAGGAAGGCTGGTGGCTAACTCCTGACGTCAGGAGAGAAGGAAAGAGATAAATAGCATCGGGGGTGAGAATAGACTCTGCCCTCCATACCCTACTTCCTGCCATTGCTGGTCATAATTCACTATTCAAGCCACTTTCTCAATGAAGACCCAGGAACTAGAAAGGTGTGTGACCTGGAGGAAGACACGGACACAGACACAAGTTGAGACACTTTGGCAGCCTTGGACAGCTGACCAGAACTCATGAAAATGAAACAGCTGTGAAAACATCCAGAAATGATCTTGAATGATCTACCCACCCTCAAGAACTTCCTGGCCCTTGCCCACACATCACACACACACACACACACACACACACACACACACACACACACACACCAGACAAAAGCAGAGAACAGAGAGGCTAAAGGACACCAGGGATATCTCAGGACAAACCCACTAAGAAAGGAGGGATGAGGGAGTTGTCTTGGTATGGCTTTCTTCCTTCTGGGCATGAATGTTTTTTGTCAATCAACAGCCATCTTCAATCTCTTCATGACCTTGAATGTGTGGTGCTCTAAAATCAGGCAAAACCTGATATGATTTCTCAAAACCAAGAGTCAGACGAGAAAGAACAGTTGAGAGCACCAGGTGTGCCATGAAACCTTTAAGTTTTTTTGAGATAAAAATGGCATCTAAGTAATGGGGAAGCGATAAGGACACAGCAGAGGTTCAAGGGCCAAGAAGTCCAAGTGCACCAGCCTCTGGGTGCATGGTGATCCCCAAGAGTTGCCCCCAGGGTGATGAAGCCACTGGCTGGTGAGAAAGACTCAGATTGGATCTGTCTCCCTTGGATCTGAGCCAATATGAGGTTGTTCTCAGAGCCGAGGAGGAAGAACTGTTGAGAAATGAAACGGTAAGCTTAACTCCAGGCCAGCCATTCGACAGGCAAGGCACTTCCCACTGAATGTGGGTTCTCTAAGCTTTACATTCTCTGAGATAAAAGCTTCTCTCCTGCTCAAGGCAGACCAAAAGGGTAATGCCATTCAACATATAGAGAGCCATATAGAAACAATATCCAGCATTTCTCCAGACTTCGATGGGTACCAGGCACTATTGCAGTTCAACCAGATTCTCTCTCTCTCTCTCTCTCTCTCTCTCTCTCTCTCTCATCCCTACCACAAAAGCTGTGTAATCTGCTTCTCTTACGACTTGAGGGCAAGCTATGAGTCTTGCCTTGGATTGTACTCGGTGCCTGGGAGCTGCTAGGTCAACATGCGTCACATCAGACTTTCCATCAACCTGTATAAGTAAAAGTCACTGTGATTCAGACAGCAGTGGAAACTGAGGAGGAGAGCAGCTCCCTGGACACCACAGAGAAGAGAGACAAACACCAGTATGTGGTTCTCTATTCTGTGACTCAAGGAGCCCCTCCCTCTGAAGTGCCCAGTCCCTGTCCTTCTCCCAACCAAGTCACTCCACCCTGGTGACAGAGCACAGATTTCCTGGGGTTGAATCATCCAGTCCCACCCTCAGTACCAGAAATAGAAATTCAGGTATCCTCCTGGATACAGATTTATCACTTCTGACTTCTCTAGTGGCTTCAATGGAGAATTCTAAATATTTTTTTGTCCCTGTCAAACAAATGCTGTACCCAGATGTGTGGTAACACACGTGGAGAGATGGCTCAATACTCACTGTTATCAGGACTCTAGCTTTCCTTCACTCCCAGCTGCTGAGCTGCTGTGATTTGCTCTTGACTGGTCCATTTATCATGTCCTTTGTCTGCATCAACACTTGGTCTTGTATTTATTTTCTTGAGCATCTAGAGCATCTGGGCAAGGCTAGTGACACAACTTGCTGAAGTCAGAGCTCTCCACCAACCACAATCTCAACTTCAGGCTTCTCATTCCAGTCCCTCAGAGAGAAGGCCCAGCCAAGCTACTGCCTATTCTCTAAATTAGGTCACCTGTGCAGCTTTCAATTGATCATGCCTTCTCTCAGTTAATCATTAACATCTCTCACTGTGCCATGATCAGTGTCAGACATGCTCCATCCCTTTACCACAAGTACCTTCCCTGTGTTCAGATGCCCTTAACCTGTCTGTTATTTCCATCATAGCTTCGGCTTGAGAGTGAGATTGATGGCTGAAAACATTGCTTAAGAAAGCAATAATTCATAGAATCGTACATCATATCACGGTCCTGGACCTCACACGGCCACTCTGCAGACTCAGGAACTCTCCCAGGCATGTTCCAAAGAAAGAAGAAGGTAACTGGTGTCTCCTCTTGCATTCTCTGACCAGAGATTTCTCCTTTTGTGGTTCTTTAAGTCTGCTCAGCTCCCACTCCTACCTGGATTTTTTTCCTCTTGTTGGAAATATTTTTTCTCTTATAATACATCTTAATAATAATTCTCTCTCTCTCATCCCCATCCATCCTCCGATCCAGATCTACTCCCTTTCTGTGTCTCATTAGAAAATAAACAAGCTGGCTATCTAGTCTCAGGGTCTTGGTTTCCCCCACAATGTCAGATATGTGCTCCATCTCATAGAGTGGGCCTTGAGTCAAATCAGACATTGGTTATTTATTCCCACAAGCATTGTACACCAGCACACTAGCTTATCTTGCAGCCAGGATACCAGTTTTGATCAAAGGGCTTGTAGCTGGGTTGGTGTTTATGTTTCTCTTTTGATAGCTTGTAGAATATCTGCCTATACCAACGATGCTGGTGCTTAGGGGAAGCCTATGTAGGCACAAGCTTGACTTCTCCATGTTCATTGAGTTGTGTAAGTGTTGTCTTCAGCAGTGGGGCCTTGTTGTCAGTTTGTAGAGAGACACTTATAGTCTTCAATCAGCCTGGGTTGTTTGGGGGTTCTCATGGGACCCTTTTAGGCTGACAACTCAATTAGATTTAACCAATTCTTGATATTGGAAGCTTCATTTGGTGACAAGAGATGGCCAGTTGGTTTGGCGATTTCATTTAGATTGCCTTCGTGTGTATATATTCTAGGAAACTTCTAGTGTATTAGGTTTTCATTCTACCCCCAATGAACCTGATTTTAGTTGTCTCTCCCCATCCTTCCTTTGTTCCTCTCTTCTCTTCCCCTACTCATTTGATCTTCCCATTCCAACAATCCCATCCACCCATAACTATCTATTCTATTTCCCTTGCCAAGGATATCTGTTTCTCCTAGTCCCTTACTATATACCTAATCTTTCTGTAATGGTTCTACAGATTGTAGCTTGGTTATAGTTAACTTAATAGCTAATATACACCTATAAGTGAATATATATCATATTTGTCTTTCTGGGTCTAGGTTATCTCATTAAAGATTTTTTTTTCAAATTCCAGATATTTACCTGTTAATTCCATTGTTTCATTTTTTTTTAATGACTGAGTCATATTATATTCTGTAAAGTGCCACATCTTCTTTGTCTATTCATCTAATGAGGGACATGTAGATTGTTTCCAGTTTCTGGATATTATGAATAAAGCAACAATGAAGATGGTTGAGCAAATGTCTTTGAGGTAGAGAGAAGAGTTCTTTGGAGCTGGATCTTGAAAGAGATTGATTCCTTATCTTCCTGAGGAACACCACACTGATGTCCACAGTGGCTGTAGAAGTTTGCACTCCTATCAGCAGTGGGTGAGTGTTCTCCTTACTCTGCATCCCCACTAACATGAGCTGTCACTTGTTTTATTGATCTTGGCTATTCTGATAGGTGTAGATGAAATCTCCAAGTAGTTTTGATTTGTATTTCCCTGATGACTTATGTTGAGCATTTCTTTAAGTGTTTCTTGGCCATTTGAGTTTCCTCTTCTGAGAATTCTGTTTAGATCTGTACCCCATTTTTTAGTTGTTATTTGTTTTCTTGATGTCTAGGGTTTTTTTTAGTTCTTTATACATTTTGGATATTAGTGCTGTATCAGATGTGTAGTTGGGTAAATCTTTTCCCATTCTGCAGGGCTACTTTGTCCAAATGATGGTGTCCTTTGCCATGCAGAAGCTTTTCAGTATCATGAGGTCCCATTTATTAATTATTGATCTGAGTGTGCTAACATTATTCTGTTCAGAAAGATTTTTTTATGCCAATTTTTCAAGGCTATCCTCCACTTTCTCTTCAATCAGGTTTAGTGTATATGGTTTTTATGTTGAGGACTTTGTAGTCTACTATTTTGGGGTGTAATTTCTTTTTGTTCTAGAGCTTTCAGGTTAAGTTCCTAGTAGTATGGGATCTCTTTGATTTTTAATGTAGGTTCTTAGTGCTATGACTTTGCTCTTAGGACCACTTTCATTGAGTCCCATAAGCTTGGGTGTGTTGTGTTTTCATTCTCATTCAATTCTACAAAGAATTGAATTTATTTCTAAGTTTATATCTTGACCCATATTTCCTTCTATGGTGAGTGGTTCAGTTTCTATGAGTATGTAAGGTTTCTTTTGTTTCTTTTGTGGATATTCAGCTTCAATCCAGGACAGTCGGATAGGATTCAGGGTGTTATTTCAATTTTATTGTATCTATTGAGACTTGCTTTGTGTCCAAATGTGTAGTCAATTTTGGAGAAGGTTCCAAGAGATTCTGGGAAGAAGGTATATACTTTTGTGTTTGGGTAAAATGTTCTGTAAATATTTTTCAGGTCCATTTGATTTATAACATCAGTTAACACCAGTATTTATCTATTTAGTTTTTGTCTGGGTGACCTGTCTGTTGGCAAAAGTGGGATATTGATGTCTTCTATTACTAGTATGTGAGAATCAATACGTGATCTAAGCTGTAAGAGTGTTTCTTTTATGAATTTTGGCGTCGTTATGTTAAGAATTACAACATCCTCTTGGTGGGCTTTTCCTTTGATAAGTGTAAAGTGTCCTTCCCTATCTCTTCTAACCAGTTTTAGTCTGAAATCTATTTTGTCAGACATTAAAAAGGCTATGCCAGCCTGCTTCTCAGGTCAGTTTGCCTGGGATGTCTTCTTTCCATCATGTTACCCTGAGGTGATATCTATCCTTGATGTTGATGTCTGTTTCTTGGACTCTGCAAAAGGATGGATCCTGTTTTTACATCCATTCTGTTAGTCTATATCTTTTTCTTAGGGAATTGAGATGATTGATGTTGAGAGTTATCAATTAGCAGTGTTTGTCGATTCCTGCTATTTTATTGTTGTGGAGATGGTAGTAATGGAGGTGGTGGTGATGGTGGTAGGGGGTGTGTGTGTGTGTGTGTGTGTGTGTGTGTGTGTGTTTCCCCACATTTGATGTGCTGGTCTGGGATTATTTATTCCTTGTGTTTTCTTAGGTGTGTTGGCCCTTTTAGGTTAGAGTTTTCCTTCTAGTGTCTCCTGTAGGGCTAGATTTGTATATAGATATTGCTTAAATTTGGTTTTATCATGGAACTTATTTTCTCCTTCCATTGTTTTTGAAAGTCTTGCTGAGTATGGTATTGTGAGCTGGTATCCATGGTCTAGCATCCATGGTCTTAAGAGTCTGTAGAACATTAGCCCAGGCACTTCTGGCTTTTTGAGCCTCAATTCAGAAGACAGGTGTAATCCTAATAGGCTTGCCTTCATATGTTACTCTGTCTTATTTTTTTTCTTGCTTTGTTTAATATTCTTTCTTTGTTCTCTACTTTTACTGTTTTGGTTATTATTGCTGAGCCATTTCTTTCCTGGTCTGTTTACTTAGTGTTCTACTTCTTGTGCCTTCATAGGCTTTTCCTTCTTTAGGTCAGGGAAATTTTCTTCTATAATTATTTTTTGTAAATACTTTCTGTGCCTTTGACCTTTCTTCTCCTTCCTCTCTTCCTATTAGTCTTAGATTTAGCCTTTTCATTCTTCCCCAGATTTCCTGGATGTTTTGTGACAGGATTTTTTTAGATTTAACATTTTGATGGAGAGTATCCATTTCTTCTATTGAGTCTTCAATGCCTGAGATTCTCTCTTCAATATCTTCCATTTTGTTGATGTGGTTTTCCTTGGACTTTCCTGTTTGAGTTCCTAATACTTTCATTTCCAGATTTTCCTCATGTTGGCTTTCTTTATTGAATTTATTTGCACTTTCAAATATTGAACTGTTTTGTTCATCTCCTTCTGGTATTTGTGTTTTCATAGATTTACTTAAAGTGTTTATTCATTTCCTCTTTAAGGATGTCTATTGTATTCATAAAGACTATTTTAAGGTCTTTGTCTTGTGCTTTATCTATGTTGCAATTGGCATAGCCAGTAGGATAACTGGATTGTGGCCGATTGCATTTTTGTTCTGGCACCTTGGTATCTAGGCTTGGAATAATTGTAATTCTAGGTACCAATATCTGGTCTTGTCTTTGCTGAGTGGGTATTTTGTCCCTTGGGTTCTGTTGCCCTCTTTGGTTCTTAGGAGAACGTGCTGTCTGTGTTTCTTGGTAGGGAATTCTTCTGGGATCCTGCTAGGTGTGACCACCAGGGGTTCCCAGTAAAATGTGTTCCTAGTTTGGGAGTTGACTACTTAGGAATGGGGTTGGGCTAGGAGGAGTGAGTGGACTGAGCAGGACCACAGAAGAGAGCGTGTTCCACCAGGATCTGCTTAGTCCTCTGGGAATGGGGTCAGACATGAGAGGAGGACACAGCATAGTCTGCTACAGAGCTGGAAAGAAGTCAGAGTGGATTTGGAGGAGAGGAGCAAGCACGAAAATCTGAAGCTCTCCTATCTGCTTTGATGGCCTACGTGCCTCTCCAGCAGGCTTGGCTGGCAGGTTCTCAGAGAATGCTGGCTAGAGTTGTGGGCTAGCATAAAAGTGTGAGTGAGGGGAAGATTCAAGGGAGACTGTGTGATCCACTGGAGGTGGGGGCGGGGAGGGAGAGGAGGTCCTAGCAGGTGGAGAAAATATGTCTACTCTAGAGGTGAGAAAGGGAAGTCAGTAAATGAAAGCCAACGCACATGATAAGATCTTGTTGCTTGGAGCCCACCCCCACCCCCCGCTGAGGATCTGACAGGATGGTTCCAGACCACTGTGGAGTCTAAAGGTACTCTGAGAGAGCTGAACCCCAGGATCAGAGGAAGGTATCTAAGTCCATTCTTTCCATTGAGTTCTTTCTGTAAAACCCTAATGTGCTCCATATCATGGTTAAAACGGCAGAGTAAGTAGTGAAGATGGAGGAAGCTGAATCACTTATTTTGCTTTCAGGGAATTTAAAAAAAAAAAAGTACGTTTGACCAATCATTTGTTCTTCAACTTTGTGGACTCCGATGTTAGAGACCAGAATCTGAGTTTGATGACAGTAGCCATCTTTACACAGCAGAGGTAGCGAGCCCTGGATCCAGAAAAGATCTAGATGGGACTCTCTGGTTCTCAAGCAATTGCAAATACTTAATTTGCATTTTTTGGAAGTGTGTGTGTGTGTGTGTGTGTAACATGAGTAAAGTGTACAGCGTAGATTAATGTACACGCAATGACACATATGAACACAGAGGTAAACAGCCTTTGTCCTTAGGTGACATCCATGGTTTTTTTGAAGCAGCGTCTCTCACTAGCCTGGAATTTGCCAAGTAGGCTAGACTGGCTGCCAGCAAGCCCCTAGGATCCACCTGCTCTGCAGCACCCCCCACACACACACAGGGCAGAGATCACAAAGATTACAAGCCGACACTGCCACATCCAACTGCTGGCTTTCCCGTGAGTTCTGAGAATCGGACGCGGGAACTTGTTGTGTTTGCATAGTAAGCACTTTCCTTACTATGCCATCTCCTCACTGTCTCCTCAGTCCTCTCTTTAAACCCAGTCAGTTTTGAAGTGAAGGGGAACTCCTTTCTTGCCAGCACTTCTCTGCCCTGTTTTAGTACCATCCACAGCTTCTTTCTCATGGACTAGACTCCCAGGCACTCAGCAAACCACAGCTAAGACCCGTGGCAGGGTCAAAATTCAATCTGCCAGAACCTCATTTCCAAGTCAGAGTCCCATAAAGCCAACCTGCTCTGGAAGCAGGCCCGGGGCCCAGCTCTGCATTTGTTTTCCTGTCGGTTTTGCGGCTGCTCCCACTATGTGTGAGAAGAAGAGAGGGCCTGAGGATAAACACCACAGGGACACAGAAGGCACTTAGTTCCTCTCTCTAAATCTGCACCCTGCTCCTTCTCACTAGCGCTACAATTTCCTCTGGCACTTGAGACAGACATATGTTATTTTCAGTTCCACGACTTTCTAGCACGCTGTGTCACCGCACACATGGCCCAAGCCCCGGGAATATAAATACATGTGGGCGTCTGCATTTCAACCGCTGGACTCACGCCACGCTTTTTTTTTTTTTTAATACAACGTAACTCGAGGAGATTGTCATCCCAGCTGAACCATAGACAGAGTCCTCTAAGAAGCAATGATTTCCAATCCCAGACTCTCCTCCCGTTCTCAAAGGCTCAGCCGTTTCCCATCCCCACCTCCAAATCAGCAAATGCTCAAATCCAGTCCAGGGTAAAAAAAGGGGAAAGAAAAGAAAATATCCTTGAATAATCTTTTTATGACTCATTCACCTACAGATGAAGCAGCCTGTTCCTTAAACACACCGAGGTTTGTGAAGACCGGCTTCCCAACAGGACTCATTACAGCAGAACGAAAACCCACGAGGAGCTTCAGCTTCGCAGATCCTCTGATAGTAAACAGGAGACAGTTTGCAAATTCAAACGTGTTGGGCAGGTTGGCACCCTTTCAGCTAGCAGTGGGTTTAGGCTGCGTGCCAAGCTGTGGGAAAGGAGGCTTTTTAAAAGCCCACCCCTTCTGGGCCCTATCATCTGTGCTCTATACTGCGGGCTGGCTGGCACTGCAGGGCGGGTGCAGATCGACCCAGATACTGATTTGTTCCCTGGATTCTGCGAGATGCTTAGATGCCCTAACACGGGATGACGATGACATAGAGGAAGTTGAGAACAAAACCCAGCAACCGTGGACTTCCTATGAGCTTTTTCCCTTTTTCAAAGGCAGTGCGTGGCTTTCATAAATACTGTCCACTACTGGGCGGGAGAGAGTTCTGTTGGGGTAAAATCTTACAGTTCCGGCGCTGAGGAGCCTGAGAAGCTAGGTATCCAGGACTCACTATGCAACGAGAGATCATGTCTCAAAAACCCAAGCAAGCCAGGCAATAGTGGCGCACGCCTTTAATCCCAGCACTTGGGAGGCAGAGGCAGGCGGATTTCTGAGTTCGAGGCCAGCCTGGTCTACAGAGTGAGTTCCAGGGTTTACAGAGAAAGCCTGTCTCGAAAAACAAAAACCAAACAAACAAAAAAACAAACAAACAAACAAAATTGTACCCGAGAAGCAATACCCAAGATTGTCCTCTGCTCTACCTACACAGAAATTATAACAGACAGGGAAACTGAGGCTAAAACCAATAAAAGCTTTGCCAAGATCACCACACTACACCAAGAACCTACAGAGAGAGATCAAGACTGGCACTAAAGCCACCTCCTGAACAAACAATGAGTCTATAAGTGTGGTGTGCATTTCCTATTGGCTATCGACTTCACTCTCACAATCCTTAGTGATCAGAACAGGATTCTGCAGGAAGGACAAAACCCAAGGCCACTTAGGTAACCAAGCATCTGAACTGTGGCTTTTTTTTCCTTTTTTTTTAGTTTTACTAGCCCTTTAATGCTGAATTCATTCCCATACCATAAGTTTTTGTTTCTTTGCTTTCTTCTTGGATATCTTTTGTTCTGTGCAGTCCCCCTCTTCCGGCTTAGGAACAGTCTGTTCCTTCTCAGTGAGGATCATCTCAGTGTGGCAGGAGGAGCTCATGCATGGGTTAATCTGGCCATGAACTCTGTGGATTCGTTGGTGTAGCTCAGGTGCCTTGTTCACCTGGATGTGTTCAATAACTAGAGAATTTACATCTAAAGCCTTAAGTTCAGCATTACTCTCTGCAGTTTTAAGTATGTGCAGCAAACACTCAGCCCTCTTTTTGGGCCACCAACCTTGTGTCCAGCCCCACTGTTTGGCCTGGGCACACTCACCAACTCCAAAATTAGACCTCCAGAATGACACATGTTGCTTCTTTAAAGAGACATCTTTCGGGTACGTGGTGGCTTTGAGGATATGTATACCTTTGTTGGCCTGGAGAGTTTCTCAGGTGTTCTTAAAGTGAACTTGGAGATTTGAACCTCTTGATTTGTATGATTTTATAGGGTCATGAGAGCAGTGAGACATTGTCACTAGTCACTTCTGGCAGCTTATAGGAAGAGCTTTTAACTCCATAGTCTATTAAATAAAACACTAGTCCACAGACTCTCTACAAAGGCCCAGGCCGTTAATGTTTTAGGCTTCCCATCTAGTGTGTCACTGATACAACTACAGAACTCTGCAATTTAAAGCAGCTAGCAAGGTGTGTATGTGTGTGTGTGTGTGTGTGTGTGTTTATGTGTATTTCTACCTGTGTATGTGTATGTGCATATGTGTGTATGCATGAATATGTGTGTATGTGTATATATGTGTATGTGTGTATGCATGTATGTATGTGTATGCATGTGTACATATGTACGTGTATGTCCATCTGTGTATGTGCATGTATGTGTGTGTACATATATATGTGTATATGTGTATGTGTGCATGTACATGTATGTATGTATATGTATGTGTGTATGTGTGTAGGTCTATCAGTGTATGTATATGTATGTGTATATGTCTATTTGTGTATGTGTATGCATGTATGTGTACTCATATGTATATGTGTGTGTGTATGCATGTGTGTATTGTGTATATTCATGTGTGTATGTATATGTATGTATGCATGTGTATGCATGTATGTATGTATATATGTATTATGTACTGGATTGGGGGAGATAGGTAGCATTGCTAAGCCACTCACAGACACCCATCTAGCTTCAGTGGCCTGCTTCTCTATTCAACCTCAGCCTCTGGCACACTAACTTAGTAGGAGATCCCATAGTGGCCAGACCCATTGCAGAATACTATTCAACCCTTCAAATGAAGGCATTCAGACATAAGCTTCACAGATGAACCCTGAAGACTATGCTGAATGACTATGCCTAACAGGAACCAGACTGCATGATTCTACTCACATGAGGAGACTCCGTGGAGAAAATTCATGTAGACATAAAGGAGACTAATGATCAGGAAGATGCTGGGGGTGACGCAGAGTTTCTCTTCAGGAAGATGAGGTAATCATGTCGGTGGTCATGCAGATGTGACTATCGAATATCACTGAAATCTATGTTTAAGAATGGCTTGAATAATGATTCTGTGTACATTGTGCACACACATACACAAAAGTAAAACAAAAGCTAACTTCTAAAGCCACCTGCTCTGTTGGATATACTGGAAATGGGGGAAGTAAGTGAGAGTAAAAATTAAACAGACCAGGAGGGCAGGGCACCCCACCCATATTGTGCTGGAACATTTCCTATTATTTATCTGCTTGTTAACTACTTCTGAGCTGTACCAGCAGGAGTAGGGAGACCCACCCTCACACCTGTGTGCCACATGGGAAGTCAGGTGTCTTCAGCAGACAAGGACAGAGAAATCCTGTGATAGCCAAGGCTTTGTCTGCATGTCTCTTAGCTAATAAAGTTAAGCCTGAAGCTGAAACTGGTCTCTATTCGAACCCATAAGAATTAACATCACTGAAGAGACATAGGAACCCACCTCAAAATAAAGTCTTAGAGTGACCAAGGGCAGAGACAGCCCGCTGTGCACCACCATGTTACAACAGGTGTCGTAGGAGAGGGGGACTGTAGAACCCCATAATCTACCATACCCAGCAGCCATGCCATGTAGCCTAGAACTGCAAACCATGTGCTCCCCCAGAGAATAGCAAGTAGTAGTGCCTGGATTAGAAATCAATTTATTTCCCAACCAAAGAGAGACCATGTGCCCAAATACTTCCAAAGATCAGGGCAAGCATACTGCCTGGCCACCTTCTGTTTTCCTTCTTGTCACCTATCTCAGCCATCAGCTTGGCTAGGTGACCCTCTGGCAGTCCTTAAGATCCTGATATCCTCAAGTATGCTAAAGAAGAACACCCAGGAGCACAAGATCTGGCTCAACCCTGAGGCTCCCCCAGAGACCACTTAGCTCCTCCCTTAGTCAGCCTAGTGCTGGGATGGCCCCAAGGAAAGAGAGCACAAGCTCCCCACCCCCTCCCTGGGTTCCTGACTGTTCCAGATCCTGGATACACTTCCCTGCCCTATCCCCAGAGATGTTCCATGGCTGCTTTATGAGTGAAGCTGGGGAAATCTATTAATGAGAGAGGTAATTGTTACCTCAGGGCACCAAAGGCCGATTTACAACAAGTTAATGCCTCAGATTCCAAAGGCATAAATTTCAGCTCTTCCACCATAAACAACGTGCAGGGAAACTGTGGAGCCAGGATGACAGACATCTGGCACCAGAGGACATTTTCTAAGACAAAGAAGGCAGGAGTCATCCGATTCGTAGACGATATGACATCAGCAACGCTTCCTGAGCTGTAGACGTGGATGGTGCTGTGGGATACAAACATCAGGAGAAGGAAATTGGGCAGAGTCCTGCGACTAGGTGACAAAGGAGCTTCTGCCTGCTCATTTCTGACTGAACAAGGGCCTTGGTCAAGGCTGTGGCATGACCTCCTGAGGGTGAGAATGGAAGGGATGGTCAGTCACACTCTTGGAGTAATTCAGAGAAGAAAAAAATAAGGCCAAAGGACAGATTGTACTAAGATTGCTCCATCTGGAGGGTAAAACAGGATCTGTCAGCGGCGAGGAAGCTGACCCCTTTTCCCTCTCCAGTGGAGATCTGGGGGAGGGGGTTACAAGCTCAGAAAAGAATTTGGGGTTTGGGATTCATCCAATTGGAGTTTCCAGAAACTCCTGTAAGGGTTATAAAGCCACAGTAATTTATTCCCCAAAAGAAAAGAGTGAAATATCTGTATTTACTAAGATACAAGCAGATATGCACGTGCGCGCGCGCACACACACACACACACACACACACACACACACACCACCAGTTGCTAAACAATTCTGTTTCCAGCCTAAGTCACACAGTCATAGCTGCCTCATCCACAACCAGCAAGTGTCCCCAGCATTACAGTCTCTAACAGTCCTGGGGTCCCTGTCTCCACCCTTCCTTCAGCTGCCCCACCAGACACCTGAGGTTAGGACATAGCACAGTCCACATACTGTGCCTTTTCACTACAATACCGACAGGCACTTGACCCCAGTGCTCTGCAAGCCCTCACTGTGGGCCAAACAGATTTCCTGGTTCATTTGGTGGCTTTTCCAACAACCCATCTCTGTCTTTTGTGTAATTCTTTATGGTTCCAAACGCCTTGTGCATGTTCAAATATCTCAGCCCAATAAATGATATCCTAGTGTTCTCTTTACCGGGGAAAAACATATGGTCACAGAAGCAGCCACTTACCCAAGGCCACCCAGAAACATTGGCACCGAAATCTTGCATGACCAGGGAGAAAACTGTTAATCACCCTGTGAGAGTTTAGGCAGTGTTCGGACTACAAGAATGGACCGCTCTTTGTTATTGAACCATATCTTTGTAAAAAAAACAAAAAACAACAATCTTGAAACTTGGAGGGGTTATATGTGTATATGTAGACAGAAAACCCTCTTTTCCTGCTTTGTGCAAGGCACCACAGTTAAGAAATACCTAGCTGCAGTGTTAATTCTAGTGATACTCCTGGATGTTTGGGTTGGGCAAGGCTGTGAGCATTGATCCTTGTTTTAGAGACAAGGACACCCACATATCAGGTCAGACCTGGCTCTAGATCCTAGGTGTCCAGGTCACATCCCTTTGTCTCCTCCAGCCACGATGCTGCTAAGTAAGAAGAGGAGAATTAACTCCAAGCAAAACAGCCCAAGCCCTCTCCTCTTCCATCTTTTCTTTTTTGGTGTTTTCCCTCAGTCCAGAATGGAAGGAAGGAAAGAAGAAAGGAAGGAAGGAAGGAAGGAACTGGTTCTACAACATGTCTACTCTCTAAAGAGTAGATATTTAAGGACAGCTGCACAGCACCATGGGAAAGATCCTCAGGCTGATTCCAGTGTACTGGGAGCTTCCTCCAGAAAAGTCAGAGTGAGCTTCTAGCCCCTTGTACCCTAGAAGCTCAGAGGAAACAAAATTCATTTAAGTGGCTACCATATCAGTAACATTTATGGAAGACCCCACCAATCAACTGTCTTATTCACTGACTGCAGGAGGCCAACACCTCTCCAATGGGGCTACCGTAAAGAGAAATCCACCAATGTAGCAGCATGAACCTTCTGACCTACGTTTGTTTCTGAATGGTATGGCTTACTTCAAGAAATACCTATTTAACCAGATTCTAATGAAATTCTAACAATGCCAACAAAGGGGTCACACACATTTCTTCCAGAATGTCCAGTCAGACCTCTAGCACGTAACTGGGAAGAACATGAGACCCAATTCTGTCACTGATCAACTGGCAAGAATCCTCTCCCAGGAGTTAGTAGGAACGGGGGATGGTGGGCAGGCAATAGCTCTTGTCTGTGCCATGAGGAGGAGGCCAGCTTGGGATGTACAGAGGTCTACTGAAGAAACAAAGCAAAGACAACAGAGGGTGATGACATCGTTTAAGCTCTGGCTGGATCTGGCTGGCCTGAAGCAGAGTCTAGCCTAGTTCTGCTGTGCAATATAAATCCATATTGTTCTGCAGTCACTAAATGGCATGGCATGGCTGGGGAACTAGTTGGCCTTGGCAGAAGTCACAGTGCACTGAACTAATGGTGCTTGAGCCACCTCTGCCCTGCTGGGCACTACAGATGCATCCTTACATCCTACTCAGCTTAAGCTCTTTACCCAGAGCTCCCAGCTCCCAGGTCTAGGCAAGGGTTCAGCTGCCTGCATGTCTTCCCTTGCAAATGAGTCTCCACTCCCCAGGTTGAGTAGCACCCTGGCATTCCTTGGCTCCTGGGTATTCAAGTGCAGATCACTGGCAAGTGTGCAAGGAAATGGAAGAGGATGCAGCCAGGTGTCACCCTGTTACTTCTTGAAGTTACCAGGTTACCATAAAAGGTAATGATTTCACTGCTGAATTTTCATACTGACTTCATTCTTCTTAGAGCACTTATTGATGGGAAGATTTGACTTTGATTTGTTTTTGTTTTTTTTATTTATTTATTTAATTCTTGGTATGTTTCAAATGCTGATGTCCTGTCTAGCAAGGATTTTTTTGCCATTTTGTAAGCTGTCTGTTTCTTGTGCTTTGTAGAGCTTTTAGATTCACATAGTCCTATCTGTCCATCCCTGGGATTATTTCTGGTGCTGTTGGGGTCCTTTTCAGGAGGCCTTGCCTATGCCTGCAGTTTCAAGGTTTGGGGCGTTTTATTAGAGTCTTTGGCACATTTTGAGTTGATTTTTGCATAGGGTCTGGGATGTAGATCTAATTTCATTATTCTGCATTTGGATATCCAGTTTTTCCAGCACTACCCGTTGGAGGGGCAGTCGTTTTACCAATGTACTTTTTGACACATTTAACAAATGTTGAGTGTCTGTAGCTGTGTGCTTATTTCTAGACCCTCTGTTTGATTTTTTACTGGTCTATGTTTCTGGTTTTGTGCCAGTGTCTGCCATCTTTGGCGCTATGGTTCTGTAGGATAATTTGAAACGGGTATAATGGTTCTCCAGCACTGCTCTGCTCAGGGTGGCAGACAGTTTAGGGTCTTTTACAGTACTATAAAAATTTTAAGGTTGTTTTTTTCTCTATCTTTGGAAGAGTTCATTAAAATTTTGGTGGACATGTCACTGAATCTGTGAAGCAGAACATGTTTTCAGTCATATAGCCATTTTCACAGCATTAATTCTGTCAGTCCTGAGTGTGGATGGGCTTTCTTTCTTCTAGTAACTTCTGTGACTTCTCTTTAGTGTCTTACTCTTGAAGTTCTTTATCACATGGGTTAGATTTATCCCCTGGACATTTTTAAGATATTGAGGATGAGACATTTTTCCTGATTTCTTTCTTGGTAAGCTCATTATTGGTAGATATAAATGCTATTGATTTTTATCCTGATAGATTACTAGAAGTATTTAAGAGTTTTCTGGTGAATTCTTTGGGGTCTTTTAAGCATAACACATCATGTCCTCTCAAATACGTATTAAATGATTTCTTTCTCTTGGCATATTGTTCTAGCTAAGACTTTGAGTATTATATTGAATAGTAGTGACTCCTTGATTGGTTTCTGATTTTAAAGGATTTTCTGGGTCTTGATTTTTAGGGTTTGTCATACACAACTTTTGATTATTTTGAGATACGTTTTGAGGAATTTTGAGAAATTCCTAATTTCTTCAGGACTTTTATTATGAGTAGAGTTAGTCTTTGTCAAATGCCTTTGCTTCGTATATTAAAATGGTCATATGATCGCTGTCATTAAGTCTACCTACATGTTGAGTTGCAGTTACCATTTTGCATATGTCGACCCAATCTTTTACGCATGCAGTGACATCATTTTGACTCTAGTGTATGATCTCCTTGATGTGTTCTTAAGTTGATAATTTTTACACGTATGTTCATTAGATAAATTGATCTATAATTTTCTGTAGGCATAAATTTTTTGCAGCCTACTTTTAATAAGGGTTCAAACTCTCCTCTAGCCCACCACTCAGCAGAGGGCATGGAAGAGAAAAGCC
>JADRCH010000089.1:1574017-1602563 GCA_019843965.1 Rhynchomys soricoides
CAGTCCTTCCTAAAGGCAGACACCAGGCGTGAACCAGCAGCTACAGTTCAATCCTTAAGACACCACAGGGCTCACCAACTGGCCTGAAGCGAGGCTGCTGAAGCAGCAAGCTGCCACAGGAATCTCAGGAGCTCAACAATGCGATATAAGGTGAACCAATACATGTGTGTCATTACAAAGAATATCAAGGGGGAGCAAGCCAAACCAATGCTCAGTGCTCATCTCTCACTGTCTGTGGGGTCAAATTTATATTCCTTTCAGGTGTCTGCTATATGAAAACACCCTTTCACCTGTGTCTGCTTCAGGAAAACAGTCTTTCACCTGTGTGCCCCAGCAAACCATCATTTGACATAACTTTCCAAAGAAACTAGAAGTTTCTACTTAAAGTTTCTTTTTCATTTTGCATTTATCTGGCTTGTGTATCCAGTTAATTCTGGTTTAGTAAAATTCATTTGCTAGTATCTCTCTACTTTCTGTTTTGTGGGACAGTTGGCAGAACAGTGCCGTTCAGCTCTTCTTGGAATGTTTGGTAAACGTGTTCCCCTGAATTCATTTAGTCCTTTGCTTTTCTGTAGAGGAGACCTTGGTATTCCAGTTCTATTGTTTGTTATGTGCCTAAGTTGCTTATATCTTCTTAATTTAATTTTGGTAGGTAGTATATGCTTAAAGATTCATGTGCTTCTTCTAGACTTTCACAAAGATTTTTAAAAATATTTTGAACAAATATCCCCCAGTAATTCTCCAGTTTTCACTGGAATCTGTTGTAACGTCCTCCTCTTCATCTCTAATTTTATTTAACTTAAGACTTCTTTCTTTTGGTTAGTTGGAGAACTTTTTGTCTGGTTTATTCTGTGTGCTTTTCTTGTTGTTAATTTCCGCCTTTTATCTCCTGTTGTCTGCTAGTTTGGTTTAGCATGTTCTTGTAATTCTGAGAGCTTGAGGTGCACTGTTGAGTTGCTTGTTTGTAGATATCTGTATTCTTTTTATTTATTTCCTCTTAGAACTGTCTTGGATCCATCTTTGGAGTTCAAAGAAGTTGTGTTTAATTTCTTCACTGATTTTGGCAGTGATGCACTCTTATAAAATATTCTTCAATTTACAACTTGTTCTTTGCTTGTGTTGGTCTCTTTTGTTGTTGATTTCTAGCTTTATCTCACCATGATCTAATAACATCAGAGGAATAATTTCAATTATTCTATATTTTTATTTTTAAATTACGTGTGTGTGCACATGCAAGCAGGTATGAGCCCCATAATGTGTTTTTCCACAGAGGTCAGTGGCTTCAAATGCCCCAGAATTAAAGTTACAGGGGATTATGAGCTGCCCAATATGGATGCTGAGAACTGAGTTTCAGTCTCTGACAGCAGTACATGTTCTTAACCACTAAATTATCTCTCCAGCCCCAATTCTATATTTCTTAAGGCTTGTTTGGTGGCTTGCAAGCAAGCCTTTTAGAGAAGGCTTCATGGACTACAGAGAAGAATGTATATTCACTATCTTTTGGATGGAATATTCTACAGATATTTGTTTAAAACCAGTTGATCTAAAGTCTACTTTAACTCCATGTTTTCTCATTGATTTCTAGTTTGAAAGATCTACCTAAAGATAAGATCCCTAAATAGCCCTTCAGGATTTTGTTTTATAAAATTTAGGGCCTCAGAATTTGGTCTATAAATGTGTACAGTTGGTGGCTTGGTTTTTGTTGTTGTTGTTTTGTTTTGTTTTGTTTTTGTTTTTGTTTGTTTTTGTGAGTTGTTCTCTTTAGTTATTTCCTTATTTCTTCTGGCTACTTTTGATTTGAAGTCCACTATATCAGCTATGAAAATAGCTAAACCAAATTATTTTCATCTTCTGTTTCCATGGTAAGATTGATTTCTTCCCTTTGACTCTTGGTTTATACATGTCTTTGCCAGTGAGATGTGTTTCTGAAAGACAACAGATAATCAGATGTTGTTTGTTTTTGTAATCCAGTCAGCTACTTTGATCTTTCAAGTGTCAAACAGAGTCTATTTGCATTTTGTTATCTCTGACAGGGGTTTTCTATTGCATATGGTTTTGTCCATTGGGGTTGGTTGAATGGTTGATATTGGATTCTTTTATTTCTCTCTTTTCCCTCTTGGATTTATTTTACTTTAGTAGTCCTCACTTGGATTTATGTTTCCAACCATGTCTGAGGGGCCAACTCCTCAGACACGAGGAATAGAAGGAATGATTTGACATCAATCCTGGTATTCCTTCCTCCTCGTTAGTACAAAAGTAGGCTGCTGATTCACTGTGTAGTTGCAGGTGATGGATTCCTTCCCAGATTTACTTTGTGTTTCTGTCCTTTCATAAAATGTATTCTTTCCTGTGTTCTGTGGATGAGTCTGTCACTCCTTCTCCACTGTGCATGGTGTTCCTTTATTCCCTGCAGTGTTGATGTGGTTGTAACTGATTGCCTGAGTCTGCACTTGTCTTGAAATGACATTTCTCCATCCACTTTTAAAGCCATGATAACAATCATGGCTAGAAGCTGCCTAGCTCATGTCTTTAAATATATTACTTCATGCTTTCCCAGCATCTATGGGAAATCTGGTGTTATTCTTATATGCTTACCTTTTTATATGAGTTATCAACACACTCTCCAAGTCACAGGATTTAATTTTAATGTTTCTTTGTTTTAGATTTTCAACACCTTACTCTGATCTACTGTGAAGTCATTCTCTGGTCACCTCTATTTGGGATTCTAAATTCCTCTTGTGTTGGAGGTGCCTATATCTATATTTGAAACCCTTCTATACTTTCATTGAATTAATATGTCTGTCTGTGCCTTTAGTCAATACCCCAGCACCTTCTACCACAGACATTCTTAGGTTTTAGCTACTGAGTGCATCCCAGAATTATTTTGGTTGCACTCATTATTTTATGTGGGTCAGAATGCTTTATTGTCTCACCCTTACACCCGGTCTTAAATGTTACTCTTCTGCTTGGCCTTATCTGTTGATCATGATTCCTGTTGTGATTTTATTTGATTGGTTGACTTCCATTTCCAACACTTCTGTCTAGGTCTTTTTCAGATACAGATTTCCTTAATGAAACTCTTTCTATGTGCTCTTAAATTTCTTCTGCAAATTGCTGTTAAATTGCTTTTCTTTTTTATCTAGGTCTTGAATTGGTCTCTTTACTTTGTTCATCTGTACAAATCCTCTGTTCTATCTTTTTTTTTTTTTAAGAGTAAGAAGACTCTGAACTATTTTTTCCAGCATCTCAGCTTGTTACCTTCAGTTTCCTCTGTTACATTATGGTCTCAGGGTATCATGCTGATTTTTCTTATGATATTTGTTGGGTTTTGTTGTTGTTGTTGTGTTTTGTACATCTGTTGGAAGTGATGTGTCCTCTCATTTTTTCCCCCATTTTTCCTCTTTTGGGGGTTGTTTTCTTGTATGATCCATCCTGGGAAGTTGTCATATTTTTGTATTTAAGTTCCTCAGTACCATTAAAGGGGCAGCCAACTGCCATAACAAATATGATTTGACAGACATCCTGGTTTCAATTTGCTGTAGAAAACACTTCAGTTTTCCACTCATGTCACCAGTAAGGTTAGAGACAGTGGCAGTGAAGTATTGATTGGGGAAAAAATGTAGCTTATAGGGGTTTTTTTCCTTTTCCTTTTCTGGTCTTAGGGCACTACATTAAAATGGAATGGAACGGGTGAGCAAGGAAACTATGAATAGAGATGTAGCAACATAAGAAATAATGTAAAAAAAAAAAAATACCATTGAGTCAATGCAGATGAAGGGTAAAAGCCTGGTAAACGAAATGATACAATTGATGCTGTGACTTGGGGTTCCCTGCTCCCGTAGCTGTCTTTTCTAGCACTTGTTGCACGTGGCAGGAAGGTCATTCTGCTCAGCAATTCAAACAAGTCAGTCTGTTCTTCTTGTTGAAAACGGGGCTCCATTTCCTTCCAGAACCCCCCAGTTTGAGACTCTGGGCCTGACAGTTCCAATTTCCCCTCCAGTGTTCTAGAGACTGTGCTATCCACATGGGGCTTTCTATTACTAGGTCTCTAGTGTAGTGTAGAAGGCTCAACCACTGTGGCTGCATTAAGTGGCTGGATGTGCTCATCCCCTCTGCTAGATTTACTCATACCTCTCAAGGAGACTGCCCTGCACACTCCTCATGTCTTTTGTGTTGTTCACACAGGCAGTGATGTGGGTAGCTCTTCCTCAGGCCTCATTCCAAGGTGCTGGAGGAAAATCTCAGCTTCAGGTTCCCACTTCACATACCTTATCTGTTTACATGGCCTGCTTTGCACCCTCTCCACCCACAGTGTATCCAGCCCTGGTCACGTCTCCACAGCTGGTTACCTCTCTCCAGATTGCTCTTCTGCTCCTGGATGTTTCTCTTTAGTGATCTCATTGAGCGTTCTTTCTTCTCTTTTCAGCTCTTTCTCTCATGGGGAAAGAGAACCTCTCTTTATTCTGATTTCTTTCACATCAAGTCACACAGAGCTGGTGGCTTTTGGTCTGCTGTCTTACCTGGAGTCCCAGGATGTTGTATTTAAAGAAATAAAATCCATCTCTATACAAGACAAAGAAACTATGGCAACATGAATTGGAAAGTAATTTGTTAGAGCCTTAACTTTGTGCCTTGAACAGGTAGTGAGGAGCTCAGAGATTCAGCTTAAGGGGGTTGATGGTGACTACTTCCCCACATCACCTTTCTAGGACAGCCTGTGAACCCAGTTTAAGATGCCATCACATCTCTGATATCCCACAGCTAATCACAAAAGCATTTCATGGCATCTGTGAGTAACAAGGAAACTTAGCAGGAAGGACATCCGTGAACTGAAGTGTCTACGAATTCATTCCCAGAAGAGATGTTTCAGGTAGAGTGTTGCTTTCATCCAAGTCTCTCTTCATCTAGATCCTGGATTGCTCAACATCAAAGACCCTGAGTTAACCTCAGAGTGCTTAGGATGTCAAGGACAAAATAAGGTTATATTTTCCAATAAAATGGACTCTGTGTGTCAACTTTGACAAAGGGGGAGGAGGAAGAGGAGGGAAATAGAAATAAAAAGAGGAAGAAGAGGAAGGAGAGAGAGGAGAAGAATGGGAAGAGGAGGAGGACTGTAGCTGCCTTCCTCCCAGAACACTGTGCATGCCAGACTTGGTGGCTACAGCTGTTTGCGTCGTGTGCTCCTTTTTCTCCCTTATGTTGTGATATCACACTCTCTCTATCCAGACTCTTAACAGACTGCTGCCCATCGATACAGGTACCTGCTCCCTTAGCTCATCTGCATTACCATGCATCTTTAAATCCAGAGACATATACAAAGCCATGTGGATGTCCACAGAGGTAGACTTTCTCCCAGATAAAGTCCCACAAATTTCTGATGTCAGAGAGAGCTCAGAGCTCTCCCTGAAATTTTGTCCTGGTTTTTGAGTAGACACAAATGCTCTGCTTTATTTCCATCCTTGAGAGGGAGTGGGAGTAATACCTACCACACCAGCTCTTAGCTCCCAGCTTATTCCACAAAGACAATTTTCCTCAGCCTCTGAGAAACTAGCCTCCTTGTCTCTGAGTACCCAAACCTTTTCCTACTGTGACATTCTCCATCCCAGAGGCCCCACAGTCTGGTCCTCACTACTCTCAGCCAAATACAGAGCATTGGCTCACCTCATGTATGCCAAGAAGACCCACCCAATGTGTTAGGAAGGTATGCACCCAAAGGCACATTCTGAATCACATACTGATGCAGCTCCCTGCCATGGCAATGTTTTCAGCCAAGCCACTGTGAAAATGTTTGTCAGTGTTAGACCAAGAACACTGTTTGGTTCTTAATATAGGGGAAAAGGTGTTAGGGAAGCTCATGACTTCTACTTCTGGTTCCAGAAAAACACCCGTCTTTGGTGTTTCTTTAAGGATGAACAGGTGGACCAAGGTGGTGAGTTCAGTGTCCTTCAAGAAATGGTGACCTCAGCATACATAGTCTGATGGAATTGTAAACACCTGCCATCTACAAGGTTAACAGGGCAAAGAAAGGTGGGGTCTCTAGTCCCAGAGAAAGAACTCTTATTTAAAAATCATTTTATTGTTGTATGTGTATGAGTGTTTTGCCTACATGTGTGCATGTGTATCACATACATGCCTGGTACCCACTGAAGTCAGAAGATATCAATGGTTGTGAGCCACCATGTGGTT
The DNA here is from genome assembly GCA_019843965.1 of Rhynchomys soricoides. Lineage (NCBI taxonomy): Eukaryota > Metazoa > Chordata > Mammalia > Rodentia > Muridae > Rhynchomys > Rhynchomys soricoides. The sequence goes on from JADRCH010000089.1 coordinate 1,580,204, forward strand.
TCTGGGACTCAAACCTGAGTTCTCTACAACAGTAAAGTGCTCTTAACTGCTGAGCCAACTCCAGGCCTAGAGAAGAAAGAATCCTAAGTCTCAAGCACAGGTGTTCTAACAACACTTACTAAGTGTCCACCTGTGCCAGGCTTCCTGTCCACTGTACCCATGGCTGTTCCTTATACATCCTGGAGATCCAGAATACCATTACCCATATCTTCCACATAAACACAAAACACGGGTTCAGAGAGCTTGGGTGCTTGCTCTGGGGCACACTCAGTCAGTCTTAGGTATGGCTAGAGGCTGTGCCAGGCACTGCACAGGTGCCATTCCTGGGGTTTTCTTCTCCTGTTAGTTACCATGGCATTGAGGACCAGGCTCTGAGGACCAGATCATTATTTTTGACCTGGAATCTCTAAGGGCCTCAAAGGTTAGGTGCTCTGTTCTTTTAATTACTCCTTCACCTGACAAAAGTCACCTTCATTAATCAGGCTCTTGAAGGGGAAGGGGGAGGCAGGGATATGACCTCTGCAGAGTCTTTGCAATGTAGTCAATGAAGCTTCCAGAATTCCTCCTGCTGAGAAGCCCAGGTAGCTACAGGCAGATGTCAATGGTTTTCCTATCTGTTCTCTCGTTCCCACCGAATAGGTCTTCATCCAAGAGGAAGACATGAACTCACGGACCCACTTTGTAAGCTCTCCAAGAGGTTGGAAGATAGACCTGAGACACAAAGAGAAACTGAAGAAAAATTGGAGCTATTTCTGGATGTGCCCTGATATGAATGTGGTCATTGAAGTGATAACATTGGGGTGATATCCTCCTTCAATACAAGAATGATATTCACCAATGTGACTATCCCATCCCTGGCCTCCAGGTCCCCATCCCCTTCATCCTTCTGAAACTCTAGAATGGCTTCCCACACCCACCCAGAAGGGCACCCCCATAACCTCAGAACAGTTTGGGGATTAGTCAAAGACCTTCTCTGACAAGCATACAGCAAAGATATGAGCAAATGATAGCCATGATGTCCATCTCTGCGAAGGAGTGAGGGGCACAGAGGTGACAAGGGGGACCAACCAGGTTGGCCTAGCAGCAGCTGAGATGCACCACTCCTGCAAGCCACTAAGGTGGATGTGAGCATCCCAGTGATCCCATCTACCCACTTATAACCTCATGAAGTTTATAATGCTCAGGTTGGCTCCTCCCTATGACTGCTGTTGGTAGCCAAAAAAAAAGGAAATCCCTGGATTACTAGACCAAGAGGAAGAAGACTAGTTGCTTAAGAGCACCTCCCAATACTTTAAAGAGCAAGACTTGGGTCCACCACGACCTTGGAGCACCTGTGAGGGTTTTTTGTTGTTGTTGTTTTGTTTGTTTGTTTTTTGGCCTGTTTATCCCACACAAAGCAATGTCTTTTCCAACTACACCCTTCAAGCCATCCCACCAAATCTTGGAACCAGACACCAAACCCCTTGTATTGCTAAGAGGAATGGCCTACTGCACCTCTGCACCTCCTCACAGCACAGTCCCTTTGTCCCATGTCCTGCACATCTTTGAAGGCTTGGTTCGTGTTTTCTAACCCTGTGTGAGCCCAGCTTCCCTGTGAGGTCTCATTACCCCATTTCATCCTTCCATGGCAACTGCTCCCTACCCAAACCCAAACACTGTAAGTGACTTCTAAGCTGTCAGGAAAAACACTCCTTCTTAGAAACATGAAAAACATACTTTGTTTCTGACCATAAAAAGTAGAAGGCCACTGTGTGTCCATCTGTAGGGAACTGCTCTACAGAAGATGGAGGATCCATGCCATGAGAAATAAGAAAGGCAAGTGAATGGGATGACAGGTGTGTATTCATGATTACAATGGCCATCCTTGGTGGGAAGTACCAATGGATCTTAAGTTAGCCTTGTAGTGCTCCAGTTTGTTAACAAAGCATGCATTTGTAAAGTAATTGGTCATCTTTATGTTCTCTGCATGTCCCCATCTCTTGCTTCAACAACAGAAGTTCTGTATTTAGTTTTTATCAGTTCTTGGTTATGGGATCTCATCAGAGAGGAAAGAGGTAGCATTGGAAATCTTAGGAAAGATTTTCTTCTGGCTTGCCCACATAAGCTTTCTCTCAGGTTCCCTGTACGAAGGCATACTGAATATAGTTCACAGACATCGTGATCCCTCCCCAGCAGCTTGGAAACTTACTAACCCAAAGGACATTTGTGTTACCTAGTGGTATATTATGTATCATCTCTCTAATATGGGGGTGGAACCAGCAACAGTGGATGATCCATCCACAATGACAGAGGTGGCTGTCCCTCAATAGGACAGTGCTAACAAAAACAGGACAGTCCAGGACAATGTAATCCCAAGACCTGTGGAGCCCCCAATGGTTAGGAAAATAGTTCAATGCACCGCAAAATCCAGACAATAGAGGCGCACATGCCTGAGCCGTGTGGAGAAAGAAGGCCTTAGTGATACCCCAGCCACCAGTTATCAGCTCTGATGAGTGTCTATGGAGTCCTGTTGGTATGAGAAGGGTGGAGGGAGGAGGAGGAAATGAATGGAAGGCTCATCGCCTTCTGACATAGACATGGTCTATGGGACACAGCATGGCACTTGTCCACAGATGCACTCAGTAATTACTGAGGGAAGGACATGTCCTTTGCTTCCCATGAGAATAGCCCCACTCAGAAAGTCTGGTGCTCTTTGATCTGTAATCACAAAGAGAGGCCAATACCGACTCGAATACCATTCCTGCCATATCACCTCCACTCCATCTAGCCTCATGCTTTTCTCAATGCTTCTTTCCTCCCGTGGCTCATGCCATATGTTTCCTTGCAGTCCAGTGAGCAGCAGTCCATGTCCATGTGGTCATCTGCGTATGTCCTCTCCTTACCTACTACCCTCCATTCAACTCTACTGGGGTTTTAAGCCCTGCCACCAGCTGTGTTTTTTGAACACATACCTCAGGGACTTCCAGGTCTCTGGGGGGAGACCACTGTTCAAGCACCTCAGAATATAGATCATTAAAATTGTGTACATGATGATAGGTCACCAGGGAGCCCAAATGCTACTATAATTTGAATTGAACTCTGAAATGGATCATGCAGGGTATAGGAGGAGGAAGACAGGTTAGTACATCTCCAGAATTTTTTTTTTTAATTTAACTAACTGAAAGTGGTTTTTTTCTTCTTCTTCTTTATGGGGCTTGCAAGTTAGGATGCAAAGTCTCTTCCCCACCTATGGGACCACCACAGAAGAGGGAGGCAATTAAATGCCTATGCCCATGAGTCTTCCAAAGGCAGGTGTGTTGGGAGTCAGAAGAAAAATCTAATTGCCCCCCACCTTTCTTGTTGTGACTAGTATTTTAGTTTGGTTCTCTAGCACATTTTGGCGTTTATGCTGAATAGACACATAGAGACATGGAGTGAGAAACTTTTCACCTATTTCCTGTCTTTGGAGTGAACCAGCAAACATAGAGAGATGCTTCTTTATAAATACAAAACTTCCCCAAGTCCAGCCTAATGCAGCTCTTCTCAACTTCCTAATGATGATGCTAGGTCTGAGAAATAAGTGACCTGCCCCAAATCACACAGCAGTTAGACGGCACAGCCTCCCTTCAGTTTTGGTTCAGCACATTCTACCATACACTTTGAAATGTTCGGCACCTTCTGAAGGGCTTTCCTCTTGTTTTCCTGTTTTCCACTGGCACAAGTTTGGTGACGCACGAAAGCCACCTCTTCCCACCCCTGACTTTGCTGCCATTTTCTCAAGTGTGCCAAAGCTGCTCACTTGAAAGCATGGGCTAAAGATATAATCCCATATAATTTTTAATTACAGATCATCATTTAAGACGTATAATTTTGTAAGTCTAACAGTGATTAACTACATTAGGGATTTTGGTGACACATGTCACAATTAAGTGTTTTCGGTGTTGAGCCAATTAAGGGTTAACAGACAGCAAATACCATCTTTGCACATTTCTGCTTAATGAATTCTTAGTGGGAAACTATTCTCATTAGGTTAATTTGTCAACACAATCAAGTTACATCACCAGGCTTTTTCTCTGTGCTCACTAACATGGCTGCCTTTGTATGGTGGTGCACACTTTTGCATCTGATAGCTGCTCCTGAACCCAACACTGTTCCACAAAGAAGGGAACAGCAGGGAGACCTTCAGGCCTTGGTGATCGTTTGCATCTTTTCGACATAGCCATGTTTATGTCGTTTTACAAAGCTCTCTGGGGCTTTCTGTCTGTATTTCCTTAGTACGTTGTCATGCCAGAGAGTAAAACACGCATCTGTGTACTGGCAGAGGGAGGGCCACAGCCCCTAGGATGGGCTTGATGGCCGCAGGGAAAACTCTGCTCCCCAATCGCTCAGCCAGAGAGGGAGGGCAGCTTATTTCTATGTGCATTTGAAAAACACAAAGCTTCCCTCCTTCCTTCTCATCCGTCTGGCTATGGCCCTGGCAGAGGAGCAGATATCCTGTCTACACACTAATTGGTCTACTTAGTGAAGGAATAAATAGCAAGTCTCATTGTCAAGCCTCTTTTAAAAAGAAAAGAACATTCTCTACTCAGATCATAGGGACCATGTTGCTCAGTCTTAGCTGCTTCCAAGGCAAATTCTTAGATTGTTTTCAAAGGAAGCACCAACCACCTCCATGCCCAATGGGAACTAAGTGGAGAAGCCACCTGTGCACAAAACTTTGCATACACTGGGAAAATTCTGGAAGTAAGGGCTGGGAGAGAGCTTAGGGAGTGACATACTTGATGCTCAAGAATGAGGGCCTAATTTCAAATCCCCAGAACCCACATAAAGGAGATGCAGTAACCAACATCTGTAATCCTAGCATTCCTATGATGAGATGGGAGCTGGAGACAGGAGTCCTGAAAGCTTGGAAGCCAGCTAGCCTGGAAACATCAAGAGACTCTATCTCAAATGAGCTAGAAATCAAGGACCAATACCCGAGGTTGTTCTCTGCCCTCCACATATACACTATCACACACACACACACACACACACACACACACACACACACACACGCTTAGTTAAAGTACTGTTGCTATGATAAAACACCATGACTAAAAGCACCTTGGGGAAGAAAGGGCTTATTTTGCTTACACTTCCATAACACCACTCATTACTAAAGTCAAGACAGGAACTCAAACAGAGCACGAACCTGGAGGCGGGAGCTGATACAGAGGGGTGCTGCTTGCTGACTTGATCCCTATGGCTTGCTCAGGACCCAGGACTACTAGACCAGGGATAGCACTACCCTCAATGGGTTGGGTTCTCTCCTATTAATCAGGAATTAAGAAAATGCCCTACAATGCTTGCCTACAGCTCAAGCTTACTCTATGTTTTAATTGAGGATTCCTCCTCTCTGATGGCCTCATCTTGTGTCAAGTTGACATAAAACTAGCTAGCACGTGATCTGGGCTTGCATTTGGTTTTCATTTAACTAAGTAGCCTTTTCCAAAGGTCATAAGCTCACCACACGCCTGCAAAGTACAGGAAGTTGGAAAACAGCATTGGAGAGATTCACTCTCCACTCATTCCACACAAGTGGAGTCAGCAATCTCCAGATGCACAGCTCCTTGCTGAGGATCAGGGTGGGGAGATGATCCAGCTAGTCCCCACTCCCAAGCATCTCTGTGTTATCCAAGGGCTTCTCTAAGCTCAGAAAGAATTTCCAAAAATGTAGGGAAGCACTGAGCAGGGGGGAGCCTCCCTCGGAACAACAGCAGGCCATCTAGAAGGATGGTCAGGAATGCCTTTCTAGGAGAGAAGACCTAAGGTAAGACCCGAAAACCAAGCTGTTAGGTCAAATGCAGCAGATGTGACATTCTGTCCTCGGCTAAGATGTAGCTGGTGACAGCTTCAGGTACCACTGTGACTCTAATGTTGCTGTTGGGACTGTGAAGAGGCCATGAACCCCAGAGCTAGGGATGAGAGGTGACAATCAGTCTTGGGTAGGTAGTTAAATACACCAAAGGACTGGGACGTAGAGCAGAATCTGTCCTCACCCCAGGACTTTGCTAGACCCCACTCTACACACAGATTCTACTTGGGGCTCTTCTCTCCCCGACTGTCTCCCCCTGAAAAGTGCAGAAAATACATTGAGCACTCCAAGTTTCCCTTCTGGGTGTGCAATAGAGGGAATGCTCATGTACCAGGCTCTCCTTCCTCCTAGTGCCCCATGGCATATAATGTTGGCATAGTGAACTGTTTAGAAAAGCTGAAGTGTGGCTGACTTCTTATGAGTTATCAACAGCTGACTGAAAAGTAGCATTGATGCCCCCAGAGCTTAAGTGCTGCAATGACCTTGGGGACTGCACAGGTCATGTGCCGTATGAACTGACTTCTCCACTTTGATGACTTAAATCTAAGTATCTGGACTGATGTCTTAAACCTAATCCTATAATGCCAACAAGAACCCTGAAGCTAGTGTCCCCATGATGGACCACATGCGTACAGTGCCCCTGGAAGCCAGAAGAAAGTTAAATCCCTAGGCGTAGAGTTATAGATGGCTATAAGATGCTACGTGTCAGGCCCGTTGGGAGAGCAGTCAGTGCTCTTAACTGCTGAGCCATCTCTCCAGCTTCTAGCCCAGAATTTCTTGAAAAGATGGTGTGGGATGGGGTGGGGTAGGGTGGGGGATGGGATGGGGTGGGGGATGGGATGGGGGATGGGATCCCATGATATGCCATGAGATAGAGTGGGGTGAGATGGGGTGAGTTGGGGTGGGTGGGATAGGAATGAACTAGATAAATGCAAAAAGCAAAGGCAAGTGTTGTTTGGGGACATTTTATTTCAGCCTTGCATGTGTGTGCAGAGATAAGGAGAACAGCTGGTAGGTAGCCTCTATGTTTTAACCTGGTCTGATCATCCAGCCCAACCTTGGTTCACCCACCCTATGTTCTGAGGGAGAATCCCAATCCCAGAAGCAAAGGGCACCGTTGTCCAGTGATCCCAGTCTGCGTGTTGTGTCTACCAGCACATAGGTGAACAGTGTCTGATGCACGTGTACCACAGACTGTCCAGTTGCTTAGCCACACTCATCACCACCTGTCCCCATCTCTCCTGGACTTCTCCCTATGCTGTAGACTGGCAGCCTCTCGGAGTGGCATCTCATTGGCTGTTTTTCTGGCTGGGTTTGACTCAAGGGTAACTGTTTGAACTCATGAGACTATCCCTGTCTGTCTCTCCCAGTCTTATTACAATACCTCTGGCACAGACTACACCCATAGGGCCACAGTTTCTACTGAGAGCCCCCATCAGGGCTCCAACCCTCTGTAAGTCCTAGAAAAGTCCTTTGTCATCTCGTCTCTTCTACCTTAAGATACAATTACTGTGAGGCTGTGAGGGTCACCACGGCCTCTATCTGTCTTCCTCACCCATCTTAGCACTGTGTGACCTTAGGTGAAAGGTCACCTTTTCCAGGAATTCTGCTTCCTGGAGGATCCTGGACACTCTTGACCCAGAATGTTCATGTGTTTATACTTGGGTGTGTGCCTATGTGAGTGCCAGTGTGCACACATGCAAATTGTGGGTGCACACATGTGAATTTGGGAGTATGGGTGGATGTATGTCTTCTAAGTCATGCTGCATAATCTTCTTTTTACTGTGAGCTATAGACAAAGATGTTTAAGGGACTGGGATCACGGTGGCCACAAGCAGCAGCTTGGGTAATACAGGGGAGGATTTCTGGAAGTGTGATAACAGCAGAGAAACCTGGAGAGAAAATTTGCAGAGAAGAACACTGGGTTAGGAGTCAGAAGCCACAGGGTTTCCCCAGCTTCAGATTCTGCAGTCAACATGTGGGCTGTGAATGCAAACTGCCTTTGGCTCCCACCAGAACAACCTGAGAGCCATCACCTAGAGAGATTCCTCAGCTGGCAAAGTGCTTGCCATGCAAGGATGAAGACCTGTCCAAGCATGCACATTAAAAAAAAATTAAAATAAAATAAAAGCCACATATACCTGCAGTCCCATTAATGGGGGAGCAGAGACGGAAGGATCCCTAGGTCTTACTAGGCAGGCAGTCTAGCTGGATCAGAAAGTTCCAGGTTTAATGAGAGACTGTCTCAAAACTTAAATTCAAGTGGAGAGTGATGGAGAAGAAGGTATGTGACAGTGTTGGCCTCCTCGTACAGGCAGAAGCACCCATGCCAGGAAAAGAAGATTCTGACTTGGGAATTGACTTATTTGCATATCCCAAGCCCACATTTAATAGCATCATATGTGTTTTTAATTCACGCAAGAATGACTTCGATCAGTTGCTTAAATGAACCAATCTTCCCTTTCCCCTCCCCCTTTTCCTGTAAGGATCAGAGCAGCCACTCAACTCTTGGGCTAAAACCACATTACATTGAGTGTGTCCCCTCTGACTCCTCAATCATGAGTCACTTTCTTCCCCTGAATATTTTTATATCTAACTCATGATCAAGCTGCCTTGCCAAAACAATGAACACAAGCAATCTGGACACAGTCACTCCTCTAAAAGAGGAGCCTGGGGGCTGTGGAGAAATCCTGAAGTTGCTGGTGAAAGTCTCTCAATCCAAGTTTCTGAGCTCACAATCAAAACTGCTTCTGGGGGTAGGGAGTCCCCTTCCAGACCCAGCTCTACAAAGAGCGGCCCAGAGCCTAGCACAAAACCACTCTGATGGCAACACACCATCGGGTCCTGATGCTGGTATCTCTGTGGCCCTTCCTCCAGGAGTCTCCAGATTTTCCAACCATCGTTATGGTTATGGTAGATCTTATCATTTGTCTCTTACCCTGGAAGAGGGACTGTGATCATGACAGAGAAAATGATTTTTTTCTCAAGAGAGAGGCAGCATGCACCCTAGCCAAACACTCTGTCTGGTCCACACCTAGACCTGGCCTGGAAGCACACAAACAATACACATTTTGGCCTTGGGGGAAGGGGGCTTATTTGAAGTCCTGTCTCTGATGTTTCTTCACTGCAAGATTCTGATCCATCTTTTCTGCCTTCTAAGAGTCCGTGCCCAACTTCTGTAAAGCCAGGATGATAATAGCTGCTTCGGAAGATCACAGTGAGAATTCAGTGAAGCCTGTGTGAAAAGAACTGAGTACCTGAGAGGTACTCCATAAGCATTTGGGATGATGTATCTGAGCATGCACACACTGGACGGATTGGCCGATTGTCCCAATGCTGCCACCAAGGATCCCTAGGGACAGGTCAACTGACTTCAGCTTGTTGAGCCTCCATTTTCTGAGCTTTAAAATGTACCCATATCTGCCACACAACCTTCAGCCTGAAGGAAGAACTTCAATAATACAGGCAGTTAAAGACATAATAGGATGATGTGTGCGATTACTTTAAGTTCTCAGTGTGGTGGTGCATGGATGTGATTCCAGCTCCGGTGAGGCACAGACCTGCAGGTCCTCAGGCTCATCCAGCCTAGCTTACCTAGTGAACTCCAGACCAGCTGGAGACCCTATCTCACAAACATGAACAAGAGGCAGACAGCCACCCAAGGAAAGACACTTGAGACCTATATACACACACCTCACATGGGTACACACATGCAAATACCCAGATGAACACACAAAGAATTGTCATTTGCTCCCCGACATCCCAGCTTCTAGACAGAGAATGCTTTTCAGCCTCAAATTTCTCTTCTCCTGTATCCAAACATCTGTATGTATACGTTTGGTTTCTCTTCTCTGAAACATGGGAGGAAGATAGATCCTTCTTGACCTTTCCTCCCTCAGTATTTCAAAGTCAGTTTTCTCAGAGCAAGGAAACCCCTTATGTAACCACAGTGCAATAACGACTGCAAGCTTCATCTACCTTGCTTTGTGTGTCAGAATGTTCTTTCACACTGTGATATCACACACACACACACACACACACACATGTGTATACATGTGCACAGACACATACACACTCGCACACACACGCGCACATACACACTTTTCTTTAACGTATAGTACATTAATCCATTCGTTGGACATTTCAGTAATTTTTACCTGTTCCCACTTGTGCTTTGCACTGTTGTAAACATGAGCATTCCTGCTCAAGCCTTTACTCCGGCTTTGCTTCCCTGGGCAAGGGGAATGCTTACCCAGAAATGAATTGCTCTATCCAAAGGCCGCTCTATACTTAATTTTTCAAAGAAGCACCATTCTGAGAACCAGGTTGGTTTTAACACAGCAGTGACTAAAATACTCACTTGTCACACCCAACATTGCTCTCGGCTCTATTTCAGAACTATGTGACGGATAAAAATAATGAACTTAAGCTCTGTTCTCAGGGGAACTATTGACACCACCACTCTGCCCACAAGGCATCTTTGTAGGGAGGCAGAACCTGGACTCTTAGGACCACCCAGCAATTACTTCTACCAGGCAGGGAAGGATCCTTCCTCCAAATCAGAGTCAGGCAGAAGTGTTCCCCATTTCTGTAGACCTGGGGACAAAGGAAATCACAGACCCACACAAATAAATACAAATGGTTGTTCTGCCCCTCTGACTAATTATCATCCAGTGTCTCCATTCCCCCTGGGGACTGGAAACTTGTTTGTTAGAGCTGTCTGTTATTTCTTTGAGCAGTTAGGAGAATCATTTGCATCGTTCATTAACCGGTATCACCTTATGGATTTCTAAGCGTGGTTCTGCTTTAGCTAATGAGCCCCGATAGTGTAATACTTTGTGTATTTTATAGAAAGACAATTAGGCATTGGCTTTCTTTTACCATTGGCCTTAAAATAAATCAATTAAAATAAAAAAGAGAAGCAGAGAGACTGGCACCTAGAGAAAGTCTATGGTTAGGATTAAGAAGCCAAACCATTTTCCTTTCAACCCCATTTTGCATACAAATGTAGACACCAAACTGACTTGAGAGGCTTTCTGGGCTCCACGGTCACAAAGATTTTAAGTGAGATGTGTTTACTTCACAGAGAAGTAGAGAACGGAACTTCTCTGAGTTTTGTCTTTTTATGCAAGGGCAGGGCTGGGGGATGCAAGTAGGCCTTGCATGGCCTACTGTGTGGAGATTCATATCCTTCCCTTAGCATCCAGAAAATCCTGCAAGGTACATGTCCCTATTGGATAGATGAGAAGCTGAGACTTGCAGAGGTGGCCACTTATTCGGGGACATGCTTATCCTAGTGTTTTAGACATAGGTCTACAGGATGCCCAAAACCCCGATCCTTTCCCTGACTTTAAGTCAAGGACAGAGGCTGAACTCCATATGCCACCAACTCTTCTGCTAGTTTGAAATGCCCTCAGTTTCCCTCCATGTTGGCTGACCTCTATAATCTATTTTCCTCATGTACTGGGCTCACACTTGGGACAAAGAACCTCATGTGCCTCCTCTGCCCATGACCTCATTAGACAATCACAAAAATGTCAGTGACTGACAACAGCTGCCACAGAGAAAGTCTTTGCCACCTTGTGAGTGACGGTGAGACAATTCTAGACTCCATCCTATATCTCACAAGCACAGGACTTTATCAATAATAGGTTTAGCCATAAGCTACCCTACCGTCCACCAGACTTCAGATCTGCTAAGCACAGCCAGTGTTAATACTGCAGAAAGTCAGACATGTAGGAGCTGCTTGCCCTGAGCATGATCCACCGCCAGCCATCAGGTGTCCCTGGAAATGAGACTCACCAGGGCCCATCATTCCTTACGTATACAACACCATTTCTTCTTGGTTGTCTTGCAGATGCTTCCCCAAGAAGGACATTGTCCCCAGGGATGGTCTCAGTTACAGTTACCATAATGACTCTCTAAGGGCTATGGTCAGACTTTTTTACAAAAATATTTTTTTGTTGTTTATGTATGTGTGCCTGAGCGTATAAATGTGTGCTATGTGTGTCTGGGTGTCTGCAGAGGTCCGAAGAGGAAATTGCATCTCCTGGGACTACGGGTAGTTGTGAGTTGTCGTATGGGTGCTGGGAACCAAACTCAGGCCCTCTGTAAGAGCACAAGTGCCTTAACCACTGATCTATCTCTCTAGCCCTGTGGCCAGACGTTGATGACTATAGGTCCCCTACTGAAAAGAAAGCTCTTATGATGGCCAACGGGGAAAGCCTTTGCAGGCTTTGTGTAAAAACTATTTGGGCAATTCTGATGGTCCTCGCTAAATATCTATGATACATGCATAAATGTATGATGCATTGTATACATGTGTGTAAATGTTCTTCCATACAGAATACCTTGCAGCTGTAATGAAACATGAGTCAGCTCTCTCTGAAGAGAAGTGGAAGTTTTACCAGGTGTGATAGTGCATGCCTTTAATCCCATCACTCAGGAGGCAGAGACAGGTGTGTCTCCGTAAGTTCAAAGTTATCCTGGTCTACATAGTGAAACCCAGGGGTGCAGAGCTACATAATGGAGACCCTGTTCAAAAGAATGAAAGAAAGGATGGAAGGAGGGAGAAAGAGGGAGAGGTGGAGGAAGAGAGAGGGGAGGGAGAAGGGAGGAGGGAGAAGGAGGGAGGGGGAAGAGGGCAAGGGGCAAGGAGAGAGAAGTGGAAAGAGAGGAAGAAGGCAGAGGGAAGGGGGGAAGAGGGAGAGGGGGGAGGGGGGAGGTAGAGAGGGAAGGGAAGGAAGAGGGGGAGGGGGAGGGAAAGAGGGAGGGGGAAATGGAAAAGAATGGAGATGGACCCAAGCAGAGTATCATGGGAAAGGAGTGGAAAGAATCTAAGAGCCAGAGGAAGGGGTGTATGAAATCCCACATCATGGACAAGGCGAAGCCACTTTCCTCACTCATGAACTTGCAGCAGCTATGGCCACCTGCACGAGTGAAGCTGGCAGGATCAGTCAATATCCAACAGACAGCACTAATTAGTAATTAGTAGCTGCTAATATAAATGTAATCAGTGGGTTACAAAAGTAAAATTCGAGAGAGGGCAGCGAGTCGGAAGCGTCTGGGCAGAGGAGGAGGGAGAGGTAGAGGAGAGGGCAGCAAGTCGGAAGCGTCTGGGCAGAGGGAGAGGGAGAGGTGGAGGCAGATATGGTCAAGCTATCTTAGCTACTTGAGTGAAATTGTCCATGAATAAATAAAAATATTCTAAATAAATAAACACTTCTTTTAAAATATTCTACTGTTTTGTTTTGTTTTTGTTTTTGTTTTTCGTTTTTCAAGACAGGGTTTCTCTGTAGCCCTGGCTGTCCTGGAACTCACTCTGTAGACCAGGCTGTCCTCGAACTCAGAAATCCACCTGCCTCTGCCTCCCGAGTGCTGGGATTAAAGGCGTGCGCCACCACTGCCTGGCAATATTCTACTTTTTTGTTTTTCTCTCATTTATTATATCCCGACAGCAGTTTCCCCTCCCTCATCTCCTCCTAGTTCCTCCCCCCACCTTCCTTCTCCCCCAGATTCATTCCCCTTCCATTTCCCTTCAGAAGAGGGCAGCCTTCCCAGGGAAGCCAACCAAACATGGCATATCTAGTTGCAGTAAGACTAGGCACCTCCCCTCATGTTAAGGCTGGACAAGGCAACCCAATAGGAGGAAAAGTGTCCCAAGCACAGACAAAAAAAAAAGTCAGAGACAGCCCCTGCACCACTGTTGGGAGTCCCGCAAGAAGACTCAACTATACAACCGTAGCGTACATGCAGGGGCCTAGGTCAGACCCACGCAGGCTTCCTGGTTGTTGGTTTGGTCTCTGTGAGCCCTGGTTAGTTGATTCTGTGCATTCACATCACATGTAAGCAGACATTAGCAGTAAAGTAAAGGGCAACTGTGCTATAACCCTCAGATCCAGAGATGCTAAGTAACAAGGAGGGCTCAAGGCAGGACAAGTGAATCTCCCTGGGAAGGGGAAATAAGATAAATGTCAAAGGTGGACTGAGAGCGAGCTAGGATGGGAACAGGAGGGATCGTCAGGTGGGGGAGAAATGAAGGGAGAGTGTACTGGGAGAGACTGGGATTGGGGACTTTTCAGGGGTGCGGTAGAAACTTCAGTGTGATGGAGACCCCATGGAATCTTCAGGAGTGACCCTAGCTAAGACTCCTAGAAGTGGGGGATACAAGGTATTCTGCTTTTTAAAAAGAAAAGGGAAATATCCCCAAGCTGCATTCTAAGTTGAAAACTTAGAGAATAATTCATCTCTTGCCATAGCACCAGAGAAAATAAGAATCCACGATGACATTTGCTTGTATGTTCTAATTCCTGATGTAACCCACTTGGACATTTGATTGTTTATACACTTTAATCCCTGAGGGATCTCTAAGGAAGCACAGTAGTATCTTTTCACCCGTACCTTCTATGTAGAGAGGTCTGGTCAGCTGAGGCAAAAAAACAAAAACGAAAAACAAAAATCAAAACCAAGATGTTTCATCAGCACCTAGCCTAAAGGCACAGGCCTGTAGTCCCAGCCACTTGGAAAGCTGAGGCAGAAAAATATCAAGTTCAAAGCCAATCTTAACTGCAGAGTGCAGGGATGGCCTGAGTAACTTAGTGAGACTCTGTCTCCAAAAACAAATTAAAAGGTGAAAGCTAAAGCCGTAGTCTAGTGGTAGAATGTTTGCCTAGCATATCAAAGTCCAAGGCCAGATTCCCCAGCATATCTGCCCCCCCCCAAAATTATTAGCTATAGCTTGGAATTTGAACTTTATGAAGCCTACTATGTAAAGACACTATATTTCTAAATTCAAAAACACTCAGGAAGAGGCAAAATGGGATTCAAACAACATATGTATAATTCCTCAGTTATAACATGCCATCTTGGACCTCAGTACCTGACAGCCTACATATGAAATGGGCTCCCAACAAGCAGTTCCTGACGGGGCAGCAGACAGGGCGGTCCACCTGGCCAGACTGCTGATTTGCAAATTTGATCCCAGTCCTTTGACTGCAGTGTATGGGAGCAGGTGACTCTGAGGTGGGATACAGACATGGAAGAGTTAACGCTAGAACAGACCCATTAGAGGTGTCACCTGCCTCTGTAAGTGACATCACCTCGGCAACACGTAAGTCTTCAGGCCACCTCCACCTCGCTCCAGTAGTGAACCCTAGCATGCCCAAGTTGGACAGTACGGCGGTCTAGATTCTTCTTTGCTCCTTTAGAGCAGTGGTCCTAACCTCCCTAACGCTGTGTCTCTTTACTACAGTCCCTCATGTTGTGGTGTCCCCGAACCATAAAATTATTTCCATTGCTACCTCATAACTGTACTTTTACTACTGTTAGTAATCGTCATGTAAATGTCCATGTGAACCCATGTTGCAAGAACAAGTGCTCTTAACTGCTGGACCATCACGCCAGCCCCAATAACTCATTTTAAACAGGTCTACTAAAATATATATTTTAAGAATTGAAGCTTAGTGTCTGGAGAGATGGCTCTGTGAAGATCCAACTTAAGATCCCAGAACTCACTTCATATAGCTCACAGCCACTTATAATTCCAGCTCTGGATTATTTGATACTCTTTTGGCCTTTGAAGGCCCTGCAATCAAATGCACACGCACCAACACACAAATGCACACTCATACACATCATTTAAAAATAAAATTAAAGAAATCTTTGAAAACAAAGAATTGGGGTTTGCATGTGAACACTCCATGACCTGGAAAGTTGTCTACATAGAGACAACTTAGTCGTTTGTCATGTGACGTGGCATTTAGAGCTGCACTCCTCCTTGCCAAGGATTTCCAGTTAGGATGCTTACCAGAAGGTTCCTGGGCCCTCCCTACCCTCTAAGACCCCACTGAACTCTATTTGGTTAATCCCACTTAGGGGAGTACTTGGTGGGGTTAGAAGTTCCCAGGGGCCCAGGGAAGAGAGGTAAAGGGAAGGCTCATGTAGAGAGGGCACCAGGTTCTGTGAAGTTCACAGTCCAGAGAGCCTGCCAGCAGCCTTTAAGCAATGCTAAGCATTCCTGAGCACCCCGTTCTGTCCTGCCCCCCAATACTTGCAGACCACTGTTCCTTCACATTTAAATGCCCCAGGAGAATTTCTTCTATGAGATTCCTGAATTAGGGAACAGAGCAACTGCCATCCAGAGGACCATTGGTTCCACCTCATGCTATGTCTCCACTGTACTGCAAGATAGACAAATAGTCACACCAATAAGCTGGCACCTCAGGGCTAGAGAGAGTTCATAGGCAGTGAGCATCCCACATCAATGCCCAAATCCCACAACGATGAAATGAGGGTGCCCAACACCTGACCTGCAGTACTTGTCTGGATCAGTGTTACAGTGTAAGTCTCTGGCCTGTAGAGATGATGGTAGCCAGGAGGTGAGCATGCCCACTGACTTAGTCAGGGATTCTATTCCTGCCCAAAACATCATGACCAAGAAGCAAGTTGGGGAGGAAAGGGTTTATTCAGCTTACTCTTCCACGTTGCTGTTTATCACCAAAGGAAGTCAGGACTGGAACTACATAGGTCAGGAAGCAGGAGCTGATGCAGAGGCCATGGAGGGATGTTCCTTACTGGCTTGCTTGCTTCTCCTGGCTTGCTCAGCTTGCTCTCTTATAGGACCCAAGACTACCAGCCCACAGATGGTACCACCCACAAGGAGCTCTCCTCCCTTGATCATTAATTGAGAAAATGCCTTTCACCTGGATCTCATAGAGGAATCTTCTCAACTGAAGCTCCTTTCTCTGTGATAACGCTAGCTTGTGTCAACTTGACACACAAAAACAGCCAGTACACCCACCTTCTGGGTCTGCTTCATTTATAATAGATAACATTGGTAGCTAAGAGAGATGACACAGCCAAACCAGAGTCAACCTTAGAAAGGACCACACTAAGGCATTTACTGAATGTCATCAGTGTAACAACCTACCACATGAAGTACCTCAGAACAGGTTCTACAAGAGTCAGGGGTCAATTGCATAAGTTCCTCTCTGGTTGAGAGCATTAATGAGCATGAGAGAGATGAAGAAGCAACTAGCTAGAACTGTTATGTCTGGCCAGATTCTGAGAAAGTATAATTGTGGTTCCCTACACACAGCAGCCCTCACCTCTGTATCAGTCAGCTTTTAAAGCATAATGCTGCGTAACGAACAACCTCATAACATCACATTCATCGTTCTTGTTGGAAGGTCTGTGGATAAACTGGGATTCCGTTATGTTTTAACTTTAGCTGGGGTTGCTCTTTCCCATGAGTCTCCTGTGGTTTATAAGGAATGGACAGAAGTATCCTGAGGTACATAGTTCTCATGACAATGACATAGACACTAGAGAGAAGGATCAGAGATGTTCACCTGCTACTCATTGCACATCTGGGAAACCTCACTGGTCAAAGCCAATGACATGGGCAAGCCCAAGAGTCAAAGAGCCTCCCTCCTGTTTGTTGTATTTTATAAAAAGATAAAGAAGCCAGGGATGTGTTTTCTGGACCTGCAGTATCGTGTGAGGGAAGAGGGTGCCTCTGCAGGCCCATGCAGTACCCCCTCTGAGGTATCAACCACAGGATGGTATAGAGTAAGGCCAGCCATGAGCAGGTGGAGAGAAAGGAGGAGGGGGTGAGTCAGGCATACCTGGCTGCTGCCAGGTAACGGTGGGGCAGAGCCTAGACTAAATGCCAACAGCGTTCATGGGGAAACTACAGCCAGGTATAAGTACAGATGATTCCTAGCTAGGAGGGAGACATTCCTCCCAATGCTGTAATCTGCCACCATAGCCCTCCCCCTTTCCAGTCCCATCAATTCCAAGCTGGAGATTAACAAATAGACCAGCCAGCACCTTGCTGCCGCAGGACCAGCCCATTCCCTGAAACTTCTCTATGCTTAGGCTCCACCATAGAAATAGCCAAAAAAGATTTCGTAAGTTTTAAATTCTATCTTCTCAAAGAAGGGGAAATCCTAAGGCCAGAGATACACATAGCAGAATAGGAAGACTCAATTTTGTCTATTTTAACACTTCTTGTCATTGTTGGTTACCAGGGTCCCAAGCATCTTCCACCCACGCTGGAAGCAGAGCCACTGGCTGGTCTCCACATCTGACAGAGACTCCTGTGCGTGGCACACTTTTATCATTAAGCTGTCTAACAGTGAAGGCAGTGGGCTACTTCTGAGGTGACTTCCTCAGGAAACACGTTGATTTCAAACACCTGGACAGGGCAGATGTCCTGATTGTCTTTTTAATCTCGCTGAACACCTTTATTGATTTATTACCTCTCTTAACATGTGTAAAGAGAGGTTCTGTTTGCTAACTTGTGGAGTTCTCCCCAGAGCCCAGGAACTGGGGATCAGGGGTGATAGAAACAAGACACTTTTCATATGTACCTGCTGAAAACCAAGCACGGCATCAAGTTTCAGAGTTGTGAGCCATGGTAGGGTATGGCCAAGGTGCTCCCAGAGCTAAGCCTGATAAAAGGGTGTCAGTGTTAAATTCTCCGAGAGTCTCAAGGATGTGGGGAGTTCCAGGGGCTGGTAGGGCAGATTTGGGATGATTTGAGATGATTTGTCTGGAACTGAGGACACTGAAGAGGCTAAATGAGGTTGGTGGGACCCAATGCAAACTCAATTCTCCAGAATTTGGTTATAGGTATTTCCAGAATGTTCACATACTTCCCCTCACAGGCATCTCTCCAGGGTCCTCCCTTAATCATAGATAAAGATCCATTCAGACAAACTGCACCATGACTGTCCAGATAAGCCCTCAGCTAAAATGTATCACTTCTCAGACTTTCCACCCCCAGAAAGTCCTGCTGAAGTGTGATCCACTATTTCAATAGTGAGAACGGAAGAAGCAGAGAACGCTCACATTCCGACGGACCTACCTGCTGGCTTCTAGTTCAAGAAGCCATAAGATATTTCAAGTCTTCCCTAAGGCAGGAGATAGAACCTATCTATAGCTGAGCATCACAGTCATCAAGCTCTCTCCACCAGAGGGGAGGCATCTGCCGTCTTTGAACACCTCTTCTGCAAAGCTCTCCTGTAGGCTCCTTACAGTGATCTGGGATCTGCTTCTCTGTGGTTTGTAGATTATTGAGTTCCCCTTTAGAACAGGCAGAACCCATTCTCCCACAGGATTGTGTGAGAATTTGGCCCACGAGACCCTGACCTTTCTGTGAGATATTTCTTATCCTTTGTATTGCCTACCACACGATCTGGTGTCACGTCTCTTTTCTAGGCAAGCTTCCATTCCAGCGCATTGCTGCAAAACCCACGGGTGGGAGGCAGTGGTGAGCTCTCACAAGTTCCCCTGGAGGAAACCCTTCCTCACCAGCAAGCACAGCACTGTCCTCTCTGCCCGACTCCAAATTGGCACTTCCTGCACACTGTGGACTCAGATGGGCATTTGTCCAGCCAACTGGGTCTGTTTTACAGATGTGGGTAAGCCACAGTCTGGGTGAACACAGGGTGGTTACATCTGGACTAACCTTGGCACTGAATCACACACTAAGATAGCTTTACTTCACTCTTGACTCAGCTCTGTGCTTCAGTATGTGAAGAACTGCTGTAGGTTTTCATGTCTGAGAGTTGGCTTGCTGATTTCACTTGCACCCTGGAGTTTTGCTTTAAAATTTCATCATGACCTGAAAGAAAATATCTAGCTTTCTTGTGTTTAGCTTTTATCTTTGTAACAGGTAGAGAAGCCAGGTATGATAACACATGCATGCCATGCCTGTACTGTGGAAGTGGGGACAGGAGAACTCTGAGTTCCAGGCCAGCCAGGCAACATAACAAGACTCTGTCTCAAAAAGAAAAAGAAATAACATTAGGTGAGTGAGAATTTACAATGGGCATTTGACAGAAAATGAAATACTAATGACCCTTAAATATGTGACATCTGCCCACCCTCATGTGTAAAAAGATAAATGACAATAATTCACCAGATATATGAATGTCAAAATCTCCCATAAGTGTAAAAAACATTCACTCGCATTGTTAACAAAAAATAATTTTTAAATGCTCTACAAGAGCTGTGTGCAAAAACCTGTCAAATTGTGAATGCAGGGGTCAGGACAATGGCTCAGCAGATAAAGGCATTTGACACCAAGCTGAATTCAAGCTCTGCAACCACATGATAGAAGGAGAGAACTAACTCTCTCAAGTTGTCCTCTGACCTCCACGCGAATGCTGTGGCACGCGCGCTCGCACACACACATTAAATTTTACAAATGCACAGAGTAAGAGTGAATGTGTAGCATGTGTCTCCTTTTGCACTCTCAGGAATCTCTCCTGCAAACATAGATGAAGTCGATCAAGACTTCACAGAGCACCACAGCTCTGTTTCTATAAGACAAGGGTTGGAAATGCTATAAATGCCTGTCAATGATGCGATGGATGAGTCCACTGTGGAACAAATATAATGAAATACTCTACAGATGGTTTAAAATAGTCCTCTGCCTCACGGCCAGAATGAAATAATCTTCCCTCTATAGACAATAAGCTGCATTGAAATAATTAGTTTCTCATACTAGATGATGGGAATTATAAGACTGACCCCTTTGAGAGGGGAAGTAAAAAGCATGAGAGGTCTAACTTCCAGAAACTTTTTAAAATGTGGTGTGTGTGTGGGAGAGAGTGTGTGAGTGTGGGTGTGTGTACATGTGCATGTGTGCGTGTGTGTGAGTGTATATGTGTGGGTGTGTGAGTGTACTTGTGCGTGTGTGTGTGAGAGTGTGTGTGTACATGTGCATGTGTGTGAGTATGAGTGTACATGTGCATGTGTGTGAGTGTGTGGGTGTGTGTACATGTGCATGTGTGTGAGTGTGTGGGTGTGTATACATGTGCATGTGTGTGAGTGTACATGTGCATGTGTGTGAGTGTGTGTGTGTACATGTGCATGTGAGTGAGTGTGAGTGTACATGTGCGTGTGCGCGTGCGCGCGTGCGTGTGCATGTGTGTGCGTGCGTGTGTGCGTGCGTGCGTGCGTGCGCACGTGCACGCGCGTATTCACATACCTATCCAAATACCCTTGGAGGCCAGAACAAGGCATTGGATTTCCTGGATCTGAAGTTATAGGCAACTGCGAGCAGCTCAACCTCAGGGCTGGGACCTGAACTCTGATCCTCTGCAAGAGCAGCAAGTGCTCTTAACTGCTGAGCCATCTCTCCAGCCCCAGACTTTCAGACACTGTTTAAAGGGTAAAAAAATTTATATGATTTGAAAATAAATTATAGTATGGGGCAACACAGTTTTATTACAGCTGAGCTAGGAAACAATCTGAAGTTTGGAGATTGGGACAGTTAATACTTAGGAAACAGAATTCTAGAAAAAAAGAAACCATGCAGAAAACGGTCTCAGCAGATGCTGCAGCCATGCCACAAACTGTGTATGAATACTAAACAGTGCATGTGTGAAATGAGACTCCACACAGCCAGCAAAAAAATTTCAGGGCTAGAAAACCATTGGAGTTCCAGAAGACAAGAGGATGTTCAAGTGCTGACTAACCAGACTGGATAGATGCCCTTCAGTATCCAAGATGTTCCAGAGATAGAATAAAGCTTATACCTTAGGAGCTAAATAAGTCCAAGGCTATATTTAAGCTGCTCTTGATTTACCCTAACAAACTAAAAACAACATGATAGCACTAATGTCGTTCAAAGTGTATAAACCACCAACGAATGAAATACAACACTTTCTAGAAGACAAATAACCACAACTAAACAGCATAATGATCATATGTCTAGCATTCTATCAAATATTGCAATCAAAAGAAGCAATGAAATGCTGCAGATAACTAGGAAAAGTAGGCCAATACAAATAGATCAACTAATCTCTCAATGATATAATTAACAGACAAGAGCTTTAAAGCAATTACTAATGACTCCCAATGACTAAAGGAAAACATGAGCACAATGAGAAAAAAACATAGACTAGAACCAAATGAAACCTTTAAGTACAAAAAAAAAAATGTAATCTTTGAATGAAAAATGCATTAGGTGATGTCAAGAGCATATTAGGAAGATCATGGAACTTGAAGGCAGAGCATGGGAAATCACTTTATCTGAAACACAAAGAGGCAGAAGGGGAGGCTGGAAACAGGGGCAGATAGCAAATGATCTATAGAGCAATCTAGCATACATGGAACTGGAACATCAGAACCTGAGATGTGGAAATACATGAAGAAATAATACCTGGATTCTTTATAGGTACTATGTAAAGCTAAATCTAAAAAGAGCCAAGAAATCTTAACAAGTCAAATGGGAACAATAAATAAAATGCTAATATGCCCCCTCATAATCCAATTTTGAAATCAATGAGTAAAGAGAGAAACATACAGAGAATCAAAATTTGCAGAAAAACTAAGAAGTGTGATCCCCCACAAGAAAAAATGCAAGACAGTGGAAAACATGGTAATGCCTTACACAACAAAGAGTAATATAAACAGATGATAGTTAAGATAGGCAAATTAGATGGAAGGATGGATGGATGGATGGACGGATGGATGGGTGGGTGATGGGTGGGTGATAGGCAGATGCTGGATGGA
>JADRCH010000089.1:1612446-1696570 GCA_019843965.1 Rhynchomys soricoides
CACAGAAGAGAATTTCCATGTGTCGATGTCAGTATGCTTGTCTGGTACTCTACCAAACAACCTTGCCTAGCATCCCTCCTCCTAACCCCAATCATCATAGCAGATCTGTGGACTGTTCTTTCTCTGTCCTGGGAATAAAAATCTCAGATGCTTCCCACAACCTTCCTGATTACCCCTCAACAACCAATAATTTGAATTCTCTTGTCAGCCCCAGCATTAATGTTCTAACCTTCACACATACCAGGGTTCTCCCCAGGTTGGGCCTGCCTCAGGCAGAGAGAGGCCTGCCTGCAAGGGATAGGGACCATAGGTCTCTCTATTTCCCAACTTTGTGACTCCTGCTATCCATCACAGTGCTCTTAGGATAAGCTCTCTTCTCCACCCTTCATCTTCCAAAAAGAATTCAGACATAACTAAGAGCTGGACTTGGCTGTCAGGGATGTCCAAAGTTCACTCTCTCCTTGGAGGGATTTCATCGGGATTTCTCTGAGTCTCCCCTGCTGGGCCTCACTCCTTCTGCTACTTAGAAGACTCTTTCTCCTGCTCTCCCAGAGCCAGTTAAACAATCTTAGGTGGGGCCATACTGTCCCACCTACCAAAGTTAACATGTCCTGCCTACAGGTCCTCTTGACTCTTGAGAAGGTTCATGTACCTGCCCCGTGAAGCATAAGAGTGTGGGTCAAGCTTGCTTGACTTTGTGTCTTCCTTGAGCTTGTCTTCCTTGACTTGAAAAGGAAAGACTACCTATTAAATGGGACAGAGTGGGCCAGAAGGAGTCATGACATGGCAAAACATACCAAGTTCCAAGCAGGACTACAAATCTTCTGCATGAACACTTTACTACGGTCCTTCCACAGCTTTCTATACAGCATCACTTTAGCATCTGAATGAGGGCTAGCATGTAGGCCACCAGTAGAAGAATGCTTGCTTAGCATGCATGAGGCCCTGAGTTCCACCCCCCAGTACCACTTGCAACTTATCCACATGCCCAGGGGAGCTGGAGATGCTCTGACCCGCACCTGCTACTTCTAAACTTACCCAGTCATAAAAACACTTGCCCTACAGAATCAATGAATTGTGTTGGGAGAAAGGCACAGAGAACCTCCGACTCAGTATTGTTTTAAGTGCCTAACAGGCAAGCCCTAGACCCCCATCTGAGCTCTACACACTCTAACCCTAGGTTGGAAGCAAACAGGGAAGTCACTCCACCAAGAATACAAGGGTGGGGAAGCAGGCGGTGGGTGTGTCTGGCTGATAGCAGCTTTGTCTGTCTTGAAAGCTGATCAAACTTAACGGCTGGTCCAACCCAGAGCAGAGAAACCAGCACATAACAAGGTACAGATATAAACCTCCCTCTTGCCAAAGCCTGACAGCAGCGGGTGTCCATTGTCCCCAACTTCACAATCAGAAGATCAGATTCTGCCACTCTTAGGAATGTGCAGGCGCCCAGTCAGAGGCTGGCAACCCAGCCTCCAAAGTGTGATGCTCCAGGCTAAAGTACCTTTATTGCATCTTGGGGAACCATTAGAATGTCTTTGACAAGGATTTCCTGTTGTAAATACTTCTGTCTCATGACTAAAGAAGTTGTTGCTCTCAAACACCTTGGGCTGAGGTATTTCCTCTGCCTTCCTGTCCAGGTTCACCAGGGCTGCGGCAGAGTCAGAGGAGGACAAACGATCAGTGTCATTTCCATCCAATGTTGTGTGAAAACCAATGTGGGAACATGTGTTAGTTGACAGGACTTTTAAAGTTAATATTTCTAAATTAAAGTGATGAGTACAGGCATGCAGCCTCCCATACAGCTTAACTGGTGATGTGTTCTAGAATATTCATGATTCTCCATCTGTGCAGAACAGAAGAAAATGCACTAGACTGACTCAGAAGACAGAGTGTAGGCCTTGCTCTGCCACCATGTACCAGTTGGTATAACCTCAAGACACTCTTTAAATCTTGCCAGGTTTAGATTATTTGTCTGTATAGCATCCACCGTAGCATCTGTTCAACTGACCCCTGACCTCAAGGGCTATTGGAAGGCTGTTGGGAGAAAGCAACTATGAGCCATCATAGGTGAGGAGTCTTGAGCATCCAGGGCAGACCCCAGACACTGTGGAAAGACGAGGCTTCACAGTGCAATGTCCATTCTGCAGGAGCTGTTGACTTTCAATGAAGCCCATGTCGGTAGCCTGTCAGTATAAGGATATAAGATGTCACCCACTGAGCCAGGTCAAATGACTGAAATGGGCCCAAGTAATCATCTGTGCTCCTGGATTTAGCAACACTCTCGAGATCTGTGGACTCGTGGACATAGACGTTACTTGCAGTCTCCAGAGCCAACTCACACTGGCCAGTCACATACATGTGCAGCCAGCTGGAACCAGCCACGATGGGAGCTCTTACAGAAACTGGCAAACACAATCCAGGGCCAACCAAGTGACAGAAGAGACAGGATGTGGTGGCCACTGCAAACATCAAATGGGAGAGACAGCAAAGATCCTTCTCATTGCTACCTGAAGGGGCCAGCTCTCCGGAAGTCCTTGAGAAATCTCTGCTGACAGAAATGCAGGCAACATGTCCTTCTTGTCTATGACTTCTGTACATGAAGGCTGGGCAGAGCAGGGGTAAGAACATGTCAGAAGGGGCAGGTCAACAAGCAGTTGGCCAGGGTCTAATGTACTTATTCTGCTCAGCCCAGACCCAGGCGGTCTCAAGGCCTTCTGAAGGCCTTTGCTTGGAAGAATTGCCTGTTCAAGGTCACACACTTTCCTGTGGTAGCTGGCTTTCTAGTCATGGAGTAGGAAGTCTCAGATGATTAGCCTCCATTCACACACCTCTCAAGGACCTCCTCTCCAGAGCTCCCCTGGAGTCATCCGTGACCTCAGTTATGATTATCCTGAGCCTAATGCCTCCATCTACCAAGTCCTGCCTCCCTCCCCCTTTCCAGATCACAGTCTGACCTGCATCTCCTGGAATGAGACAGAGTCAGTGCAGGTCCTAAAATTTATTTACTTCGAACCCAAGGCTGTCTCTGAGTTGTCTCCGTTCTGCTGTGGATCAGACATAGGCCACACAGACCAACAAAATAAAGGACAAATACACGCTCTGGAGAGGGGATAGAAGCAGAGCACTTCCTGAGTGGCATCCTTAACTTTGATATGTCACCAAGAATCCTCCAGCAATCAAACCGCTTGTTATTACAACATGTGGGGAGAAACCACTAACCTAATGTGACACTGAAGTCACAGCGAGCGTGTCATACTGCGTGAATCAGCATCTTATCCAACTTTAAACCAGGATAGCACAGTTCCCCATGCAACTTTTCTGCTTACCAGTAATTTGGGTAATGTGATTTGGCCCAGAAATTGTAGCTATAAATAAAATAGCATCCTCTAACAGATGTCTGGCCTCTATGCTAAGTTCCATCGTGGGCCTAGATACTACCTAGCACATCTGTAGCCCTGCACAAGGTTAGGGTCCACTGCCATCCCAGATCTGGGTCCTTCAAAGACAGTGTCATTGTCTGTGAGTGTGATTTGTTCTCACATGTAATAGCAAGGTCTCGGGAGACC
Source organism: Rhynchomys soricoides (assembly GCA_019843965.1). Lineage (NCBI taxonomy): Eukaryota > Metazoa > Chordata > Mammalia > Rodentia > Muridae > Rhynchomys > Rhynchomys soricoides. The sequence goes on from JADRCH010000089.1 coordinate 1,616,013, forward strand.
TCTTTCCCATTCCTGTGAAGCCATGGCTTCCTTACACACCCCTACTCCTGTGTGGGATTCTGACAGAGGAACATCCCTTCCCCCATTACCCCATCTTTTGTCCCTTCTTGATCCTCAAGCCCTTCCCTGTCTGGTGGGGGTGTCAGAAGTAGACAGACCTGAACATGGTGATTTATTTCCTGGTAACTTCTTAGAGAGGAGCTCTCAGGAGAGACCAGAGGTAGATCATCAAGGAAGGGAGACAGGAGAGGCCTGGCAACTGTGGAGATACTTTCAGGTGGCCTCGTACTTCTTACTGAGGGCCGAGGCCCAGTCACAGCTCTGGGTTTGCCCTTCCTGTCAGTGAAGGCATGGGGTTCTTGCTACCTGCCGCTACTGCCTCCCTAGCCTCCTTCCCAGACCTTGGTGTGTGCAAATACACACACGCAATGTCCATGGATGTGAATGGGGAATACCCCAGCTCACATGAGAAAACCAAATGTCAGATGACAACCTCAGGTATGTATCCTCATCTTCTGCCTTATCTCAGACCAGGTTGCTTATTCACCAATACTTATGACAACCTAGCTGGCCCTGGAGCTTTCTATACTTAAATCACACAGCAATCCTTAGAGCTGGTTTTCCCATGAGTTTTCCCTCAAAGCAGGAGCTCTGGGGTTATAAACACAGCTTTCTGTGGGGTCGGAAACTTGTGTGGCAAGTGCTTTATTCATTGAATCGTCTCCGTAGCTTCCCATAATAATCAAACTTGGGTTGACGGTCTTGCCAGCAGTCACCTTTACACACTGAGCCACCTCGTCACCCCTTCCTCACTTTGTCTCTCAGTAAGACCAAGGAACCATCAATTTGGCTACACTGGCTTCCCGAGGTCTCCAGGGACTATAATTAAAAGCATAAACCACCATGTGTTTTAAATGTGGGTGCTGGGGTCAAAGGTGTGGGGGTTAAACTCGTATCCTTGGGCTTAAATAGTAGGTCCTTGAACTGAGCTATCTCTTCAGACTCATGAGCAAGGACTTCTGGTTGCTCCGGAACACCAAGGACTGCGGCCATGAGTCCTCACATCCCCTCCAGCACCTTGTATGACTCTCATGACTCCAGCAGCTCAGTGCCAGCCTGGGAAGTTGTATGCGCCAAGCCACAGAAAAAGAGCCAGAAAGATTAGGGGTGGGCACATAGATAGAGCAAGACACACAAAACTGAGAAGAACTATTTGAGCAACTACTATAATACCCCAAAGAAAGTGCAAAGGCCTTTGGGGGGGGGGGGCCGGAAACACTATGGAGTCAGGAAAAGAATAAGCAGCTGCCTGGAACTGGAACCTCAGCCTGCTGTCTACATTGTGGCCATGAGCAAGTCTCAGCAGCCCCTCTGAGCCCTTCTCACCATCTGTGGGATAATGAGACAAGAAAACTCCCTCAAGCTCTCAAGGTTACTGTGTGATTTAAGTGGAATAATGTGGTAGAAGTGTCAATCGCAGAGGGATTCCTGTCCTGGAAGATGCAGCCTGCTGTCACCAACATCATCAAGTCCTATTCCAGAGCTTGGCCTGGGATTTCCTCCCTTCTCCCTTGGATGCTCTCCCTTGCCAACTTCATTTACTAGCTCTCCTCCCAGGCTGTGCACTGTTAAACTCCTAATTCGAAATAACCTGATAAAATGCTCTTGGGGGACTTGCTGCTTCCAAATAGATATACAAGGACCGTGTTGGCCCCAAACACAAACCGCAGGGCCCCACTCATAGCAGAGATGCATTCCACAGGCCAGCAAAGCTCACCCCAGCCCCTAGCTCTCTGCAGCCAGCTCATTAAGACCTAATCACCAGGGGGCTGATGGAGAGGCCAGGTGGAGAAAGCTGTTTGTCCAGACGTGCTCAGAGGAAATCAACTCATCTGCAGAGATGCTAGCCTGGGAAGGACCCCAGCTTTGTCCCAGGTTCCTACTTTCTTTCCCATCCTTTCCCTTGGAGTCAAATACGTATCCCCAGGGCAGAGACCCAAAGCGCCAGCAATGTGGGGGCTTTGTCTCAAAATATATGAGTTCAGCTGATCTCCAGCTGAGCTGTTTCAGCCTGTCCACATTTTACCAGCCTGCTAAACTGGATGAGTGTTAGCCTGGATGGCAAAAAGATGTGGTCCACAGCTCTGGGCCCTTTTGATGGCTTCTCAGAAAGTCCTTTACCTCCCTACCTGCCTCAATTTCCTTGCCTGTGCCATGAGAATAACAAGACTACTGCCTGTCAAAAGCACCAAGAGGAACTGAGGGGATGTGCAGAAATGAGTCTGGATCCCCAGCATCCAAGTAAAGAGAAAGGTGCACAGCATGCATCTGTTACCCCAGTACTGTGGAGAGCAGAGACATATAGATTTCCGGAGCTTGATGGCCTGACAGCCTAGCCAGAACATCCAGTTCCAGATCCCATCCCAAAGCTAATGGAGAAATGTAGGCTTAGATTTTTCAAAACCTACTTGAATAAGGGTTTTTAAATGCTTTTACCTCCCTTCTAGCCCACCACCCACCAGAGGTTGTGGAAAGAAAAGGTCAATAGGGCAAAGGGAGATGTGGACCTGTTTAGAACAAGGGTTTGGGGGGGAGAATTCCAATCTTTGTTGTCAGGATATCAACAGATCAGTTCACAGAAATCAACAGCAGTAGCTTGATCCACTTACAAACACCATTCACAAATCAACAATGGCAGTTCAATCCAGAGGAAACTGCAAGGCTCTGCCAATCTTCCCCTGAGTCTGAGGAAGCAACAAGAAGCCACCAAAATATCACAAGATGTTCTTTGGTCCATTTCTCTCTACAAAGTCATAGCAAACAATGATCTTCAAAGAAAGCAAGGCAAACCAATGCCACAGAGTTGTCAGTGAAGACCAGTGTGAGCAAAGCCCAATGAAGACCAGCAAAGAGTGGCAAGGTGAACCAATGCCACACAGCCAATGTCTGTTGGGTTATGTTTTTACCCTTTCCAAACATCACGTGTTCTCTCAAGCATCCGCTCTAGCAAAACATCACATGCCCTTTTTCCAAGCAGCTTCCAGAAAAATTCCACGTGTCTGTTTTCAGCAAAACATCCTCTCATAAGACACCTTCCAGAAAAACACCACATGACACAACTGAGTCTCAAAAGAAAAAAGAAAAAAAAAAGGTTCCACGTCAGAGAACAAACAAACCCAGATCCCATCTCAAATCTAATTGAAAAAGACATCCTGACTTCCACCTCTGGCCCCTACAGGCATACGCACAGGTTTATACACACACACACACACACACACATCACGCACACAAGAACATACATATACCCTGAGGATCACCAAAAAAGAGATGTTTCCTCTAAAATAGGCTGTTTATGCAGGTAGGAGAGGCTTATTGACACCTTTCTGTGACTACCTACTATGTGTCAAATGCACATACGCCCCTTGAGTCCAAGGGGCACATGAAACCCCTGGTACAGGTGGAGAAACTTAGGGCCTAGATCTAGAGGAACCAACACAGGCAAATATTCTATCATTCATTCATTCATTCATTCATTCATTCAATAAGGGTATCTTAAAGACAACAGCTGTGTGCTAGCTGGTGACATTTGCTGCTACTCACATAAAGTGCTTCCCCCTTACTGAAACCCTGCTTTCCTATAGACTGGTCTGAGAAAGCCTCTACCATTTATCTCTCTGTGTGTATATGTGTGTGTGTGTGTGTGTGTGTGTGTGTGTGTGCAAGTGTGTGTGTGCATGCGTGTATTTAGCACAGAACCTCCTCATTATTCCCTCTCCATAGTCTGTACTTGGCTTCCACTGGAAACATCACTGAAACAGGGGAAACTAACTCGCTCTAATATAACCAAGATGTGGCACAAACAGGGGCTTGCTGACAGTAACAGCATCTGGAATGGCAGCAGCTGGAGCTGGGAGATGCCTCAATCTGAAACTGTGAGGAAAGGAGTTCAAATCCTAGCTCCTACATAGCAAGCTGAGTGTCACACAAACATATCTCTAGCTACGAGGGGTACAGTGTCCTCTTCTGACCTCATTTGCACAGCTGCACGCAGGTACATGTACAGACACATATACATACACACACACACACATACACACACAAATAGATGATAGATGGATGGGTAGATAGGCAGATAGATAGATCATAGAATCTTAAACAGAAAAAAAAGAACAGCAGAAGCTGTTGAGTTCTAGATCTACTTTGTGCTTGGACTGGAGCAGGTACCACAGATCTGTTATCTTATTGTTCATCTTCCCAGTCCAAAGTTGCACCACTAGCAAGGAGCAGAGGCAGGCCTCAGAAGCTGTGAGCCCCAAAACCTTATCTTGCCACTTCCTTACCCACTCACTGACTTATAACCCTTCTGCCTCTGTCACAGCGGTAACTGAGCAGGTCTCTACCCACCCTGAGCCCCAGCTTCCCCATCTACAAACTGTTAAAGTTGGACTTGCTCTTCAGCTCCTAACTACCCAGTGCCTTGGCCTAGAGAAATGGATATAATTTGAGCTTATAATGCTCAGCAAACTAAGCCAGATGAGCAAAACAAAATATCTGACTTTTTTACATTAGTCAGGGTTCTCTAGAGCAGTGCTTCTCAACCTGTAGGTCACGACCTCTTTGAGGGTTAAGTGACCCTTTTACAGGGGTCGCCTAAGAAGATCAGGAAACACAGATATTTACATTGTGGTTTGTAGCAGTAGCAAAATCAGTTATAAAATAACAATGAAAATAATGTCATGGTTGGGGGTCACCACAGCATGAGGGACTGTGTTAAACAAAGGGCTGCAGCATTATGAAGGTTGATAACCACTGCCTGACAGGATGAGAACCAGTAGGTTTTAGACAGACAGACAGACAGTCAGACAGACATTTGTCTCACAGGCGAAAGAGGCTAAGAACCAGGAAGTTGCTGTTGTTGAGGCTGGGTAGCTTGGCAGTCCCTGTGTGGTACCAAAAACCTGGAGGGCTCTAAAAGGTCAAAGATGGAAGCCTGGGGCCAAAGGTTCCGCTATGAGGGACAGAGACAGCAGCAGCATCAGGGTAACCCGACTCAGCAACCGGAGGACGGCCAGGTGAACGAAGGGCAAATGATCTTTCTTCAGCCATGCCCCTTTCTATCTGGGCTGCTAGCAGAAGATGCTGCCCATGTCTACAGTGGGTAGGTCCTCCCACATCCATTAAGACAATCAGGATGGCGACTTAGTTGAGGCTCCCTGTTCAGATGAGCCTAATTTGTGGCGAGTTGACATTAAAACCGAACATTGCAGACATCTTAAGAGAAAAGGCAGGGAGTCTGAAACAATGTCGAAGAGAGGGTGGTGGGGAGAGAGAGGACTGCTGTATGCTTTCTCTCATGAAGAACAGTGTGTGTGTGTGTGTGTGTGTGTGTGTGTGTGTGTGTGTGTGTGTGTAATGAAATAGAAATAGAAGGTATCTATTCTATGAGTAGACAGAGACAAGTGGGATGAGAGACGAGAGTATGAAGGGGTATAAGCACAGTGCAATGATATCTGTTATGAAAATGACAATGAAATGCATTATTTTGAATACTAAATTTGAAAAAAAAAAAAAGCATCTTGACCTGGAAGATGGAGCAAGGAAGTTGATCCTGTGCAGGCCTTTAGGACCTAGGAAGAGTCTCTCCCTAGAAAAGGGGACTTAGGGCCCAGATAAATGGAACCTGAGCCTATCAGAGGACAGCCTTGAACAGGATGAACCCTGTTAGACATCTTCTCCCTAAAAACTGTACAGCTCACCTCTGCAGCAGCAACGCCTCGTTCCACCTCCCTGTATGAGTTAATGACCTCAAAATGTCAGATTCCACAGGTCAGAGCACATGAACATCAAAGGCTTCATAGGAGATCGAGCTGCCTAGCCCTTGTCTAGTTTGGATAGCATCACTTTGGCACAAGAAAATCAAAACCAAATGGATTCCCCAAGACAAGGTTTTCCATTCTTGTGCAGAGAGACAAAAGACACTACAGTTGACACCTAAGTCCTATGGGTAAGTAGGAACCTCTGGGCCAAGGTTTTCAAAGTGACCAATACCTGGGGTATTCCTATGATTTCTTATCTGGGTCTCTGAAGATTACAGAGCAGATGACCTCCCAGGACACAGAGCCTGCCTGGCTGCCATCTCTGTGTGGGGCCATCTTCTACCTTGCATTCCTGGGACCCTTTGAAATCCCCACCATGTCATGGCCCTTTTCTGGTGTGACATTAACAGGATGGCTCTCAGATGACAGGGTGGAGAGTGTAGCAGGCTCAGGAACCTTCTAGAAAGCATCCAAACTGGAGACTGCTGGTGTCTCAGGGAGAAAGCATGCTGTCCTCCTTGTTAAGGGTACAAGTGCAGATCTAGGGTCACAGTAGAGACCGTGAATACAATTTCCCTTCTTTCACCATCCCTAGGCACAACCCCAGGTCATTCCCTGTGAATAGCACCCTTGTGCAGCATGCATGCTGAGCTAAGAGCAGGCTGGGATCAGAACCTGTGATATATCTTCTCCAGGAAGCCGCCTTCTGGCTTACCCTTTACAATCTGCCTATACCAGAAGGCAGTGGCTCTCAACCTTCCTAATACTGTAAGCTTCAATCATACAATTATTTCATTGCTATTTCATAACTGTACTTTTGCTACTTCTATGAATTATAATGTAAATATATGATGTGCAGGATATCTGATATTCGACCCCTGGCGGGGGAGGTCAACCCACAGGTTAAGAACCACTGCTATAAGGCCGAGCCACATACCATCACCAACTTGACAGCATGCTATGTGTGGCTTGCCTAAATCCTCACCAAGCCTGTCAAGAGAATCTTGGGAACAATGACCATCCTATACTTTCACTGCAGCCCACTAGCCAGAGCAAAGTGTGTGATTCATCAGAGCAGCCCTAAGAAAATCACCAGATGAGTGTGATCAGGTCCTTCTCTGACCCCTGTGTGCTGGCCACACACTGTATTTTTCCTTCAAGAACTCCGCCTTTAATTCCAGCACTTGGGAGGCAGAGGCAGGCGGATTTCTGAGTTCGAGGCCAGCCTGGTCTACAGAGTGAGTTCCAGGACAGCCAGGGCTACACAAAGAAACGCTGTCTCTGGAAAAAAAAAAAAAAAAGAACTCCTCTATATGTCTCGCTCTGTCACCAGCTCTGGTAGCACCCCCTGAAGTAGAAACATAAGGGTTCATTAGAACGTCAGTTGTATGGAATGTTGTTTTGTTGGGGCAAACATGTGAAGGAATATTTTCCTGAAGCAGACACAAGTGAAGGAACGTTTTGCTGAAGCAGACACAGGTGAATAGATGCTCTGCTAAAGCAAGCGTGTGAAAAGACACGCGACGGAGGCTTCTTTGCTAATGACACTCATGTATTGGTCCACCCTAAGTTGTGGAGTTGAACTCCATTTGTCAGGACTCCACAGAGAGAATCGCACCAGAAAACTTCCGGTGGTTTGTGGTGGCTTCTTGCCGATTTCAAGGACTGGGGTTGATTGGCAAAGTGATATCAGCTAAGACAGACGCACGCACGTGGCAAGTCAAGACCCACGGAGGACACGTGATGTTTGGAGGGGGTATAAAAAGGACTCAACCTAGCTGAGTGCCAGAGGCTAAGTTTGGCTAACCGCTTCTCTGTCTTGCCTGTCTTTGCAGATCTTCACTTCCTTGAGAGAGGCACAGCTGAGAACTGCTCCTGGTGTCCCTGCTGTTCCAAATCCCTCCTGCCCGGCTATTCCTGCTAGGTCATGCCACTCCTGCTGCTATCCTGACACTACTGAACTGGACTGCTGATATACCCGTGAAGTGTTTGCAAGTGAATCAAGCTGCCGCTGCTGACTGTGAACTGAACTGCTGATTTCCTGACAACACGGATGGGAGTTGCTCCAAAGAACCATTTCTAAACAGGTCCACTTTCCTCATACCCTTCCTTTCCCACTACCTCTGCTGTGTGCTGGGCTAGAAGGGAGGTTAAAGCATTTAAGAACCATCACTAAAAATAGGATTTGAAAAAAAATTAAAGTTACAACACCTCCCCCCCCCCAAAAAAGTCATGGCACCCTGGAACTGTAGCTGTCCCAGGAAATGCTTGCCTAGTGCAGGCTTAACTGGAGCTAGTTGGTGCTTTCTAGTCCCACATGGCAGGCACCCTAAAGCAAAATCTCCCTGGGCCTTGATCAGCTCAGCCTTCCTGGACAGCAAGGACTGATGATGAGAGGGAGACAAGAAAGAGCTTTGACCTAGCTCAGTGTCTGGGGTGCAGAAGTATCCCCAAAACCATGGGCAAATGGGAGCTGCGCAGGCTGCTGGAGTCTGCCAAGTGAGGAAGGAAGGAAATGGATCGGATTCCATCCCCAACACAACCCTGCCCTGGACATTTTTCTTCACTCTTTCCCTTCCACCCCTAAGCCTAAACCAGGACTTCCAGGATGAGATCCTTCAATCACATCACTTTCCACAGTGTCCAGTCTGTCTCGTCACAGACTTGTGCCTGCCAGGCATCCTGGACACAAAGACATCTTATTAGCTACAAGTGTCCTCCACCCTGAATGGGCTGTGAGGGTGTCCCAAAATACATGTCCATACACAAGCTTTCACCCAAACATTACGAAATGTCTGGTAAGTTGTTTCCTAATTTAAGAGAACATCCTATACTCTGATTTGTTAAATGTTGCATCGCCACACAAGAGAACAGGTGGTCTGAGATGAACCACACCACACCCTGGATGGGGGTAGGGAAGGAGAGCCATGACTCCTACAAAAACATTTCATGGCAGTATCTCTACATGAGCCTGTACATTTGTTTTGTTGTTGTTGTTGTTGTTGTTGTTTGGGTTTTGGGTTTTTGTTTTTTTCTGTTTTTCATTTTTCAGAGCCTGTACATTTGTGAGTGTGTGGTTTCTGGTTCTATGCGTCTGCTGGGGTGGGCTTGTGCAGAACGTGGGAACACATCATCTCCATCCATCTCTGGCAAAGCACAAGGGTGGTGATCAATGACCAGGAATGAGACTGATGATGCTAAGAGGAGAAAAGACTTTTCAGTTTCCTTCCCAGGGAGGTTTCTCATCTAGCCTGGGCCCTGACCAACCATGTAGCAAGGGAGAATCACAGACCCATCTGGCTGCAAAGGTCCTTTAGTCAGACTCTTCATATACAGAGGAGAAAAGCAAAGCCCAGAGAAGGAAAGGCACAGGCTCAGAGTCACACAGAGAAAGAGCTAGAGCTAGAACTGAGGTCTTCAGTCCTCTTCCTCAAAGCTTGTCTTCTTGTATGAGCTGACACTGTTTGATAGCAGTAGTAGAGCATGCCTAGAGAGACTTGGAAAAACAATGGCACCCACTGCTTCCCAAACTGCAGCAATATAAATAGTAGTGCCCAACCACTGACTGAGCTTTTGCCACAAGCCAGATAAAACCACATACTGCCATCCCAACAACCTGACTTCCATCCCCAGGACCCATGAGGTGGAAGGTCTCTCAAAAATTGACCATTGACCTCCACATGTGCACTGTACTGTATACACACACACACACACACACACACACACACACACACACACACAATAAACTCTTTAAAAATATAGTCACATTTATTATTATTATTAGATAGCCTGAGAACACCCCAGGCTGAAAGATGAGCCATCTGTTTTGCTGGGTGTGTTTGTTGAGCCAGAAGAGGAAGGCACCTTCCTCCTACCAGTTAATGTGGATCTGTGTTGAAGTTGGGTCTTGTCCCTGGGAAGACGGCTCAGTTTGTAAAATGCTTGCCCTGTAAGCATGAGTGTCTGAGTTCCGATCCCCAGAGCCTATATACAAAGCTGGACATGGCAACATGTCCTGTATTCCCTGGGATGGTGAAATGGATCTCTGGAAGCTGGTGGGCCAGCTACATGGAGAAGTCCCAGGCCAACGTCCTAACCACCACATGCATGCTGCATGTGCTTACAGGTGAACCCCACACACGAATACACATGAATATACACGCACATGTACACTGAATAACCTAACAAATAAATAGCTTGGGCCTATGGGCTCTTCAGAGGTCCTGTGGCCATTGTGAAGGGCCCTAGAGATCACACCTTCATCTCATTCCCAGTGTGCAGCCTGACCCTCAGAGAAAGACAGCCGTGTCTCCTATCTGCTGTTCTTGCCCAAGTCACTAACTTCAGCTGCCATTTGTCAACCCATCTCACTAAGAAATTTCCCCAGACTGCTGCTCTGGGCCCTGCAGGGCAGGAAGCGATCATGTTTCTACCTTCTAAGCCTTGGAGACCAGACACCTTCTCCCCTTTCTCCCTGAAGGCTCTTCTGCACACTCCACCGTGGCTCTCTACCACACCAGCCCTGTTAATGCAGCAGCCATTCTCCCGACTACAACACCACACAGGTGTATTGTTACCTGCCTTGTTTTCAGGAAAGAAAGTAGTTTTTGGTTGGTGGCCAGTTAGGGGACCTGGGTATGGGCAGAGAGCCGCATACTTGGCCCCTCCTTAGGGAGCAGCCTTGCATGTTATCTGGTGCTCCTGAAATCCAAGTCGGGTGGTGGGGCAGCCAGGTGTTCCCAAGACAAGACTGTTTTCCTCTTAGGGAGGCCTCTGGGGGAGGGATCCACTGTGGGGCTCTCACCTCCCAGCATCCTAGACCTGAATCTCCTTATTCCTGATCCTTAGCTATGAGTCCTGAAATCTGACCTCTAACCTTTGACCTCTGATCCTCCCCCCCCCAAACACACACACATACTTCATGTTTCCTGCTCCCCATGGCTCCTTGTCGGGACCATCCAGCTTTCTTTTAGCTGGATAAAACACTCGGCTTCCCACATGTTTCCAGTGAGCTCTTCCACTTCCTTGGCACTCGGTGCATCCTGGAAGCCAATTTATCCCAAGGGCATCACCTGTCACTCCTTGGTACCACTTACAGATGATCTTGTCCTGAGACCAGATGGCAAATCCACTCAAATCCCTGCTCAGTCATTTACCACCTGTGTGACCTTGGGCAAGACACTGAACCACTCTGAGCCTGATGTGCTCATTCTTAATATGAGGTTAATGAGAGTCCCTACCTCCAGGGATATTAGCAAGAGGAGAAGATGAGATCACGCACATGCAGTAAAGAGACCAGCATGGGAACATGTCATAACTGCTAGCTTCAGTCGTTGTCAGGGCAGTGCACAGAATGTGACCCGTTCCTCCAACCAGACTGGCTGCCTGCTTCCCCACTGGCCAACATGATTCAACACATGCATTCCTCGGGCACCTTTACTCGTCTATTTCCCTTTATAATGTGTGTAGATCTCTTATGCATCACTAATTAAGTTTATGTGGATTCCCTGTGGGCCACCTAGAGTATTTTTAGTAATAAGGCAGAAGGCAGGTACCCAGAGAGCACAAAGAGTTACAGAGAACGGGGGCAGGGGAGAGCCGCAAGAAAGACTGAGGACTGAGATGCTAGGAGGAGCAGGAGGAAGGATTTGAATGTTTGAGAGCAGGAAGCCAGTGGAGTATGCTATAGCCTATGTGGAAGACACTTCCTGCATTCCTAGAGAAAGAGGGCCCCAGGAAAGGAGACAGAGTGAGCCATTTCCGACCCCTGTAAGTGACAGCTGAGACCTTGAAACCTGACTGGAAAGTTCCCCATCATTCTCTTAGCTTAGCACACACCCGGCACACACACACACACACACACACACACACGCACATCCTTGTACATGTACACACCCATCTACACTCACAGAAACACTCATCCATATCTGTGCACAATATCTGAACACACACCCTATATGCACACCTACATATATACACATGCATACCTATGTACACGCACACACACATACACATGCTTGCCTGTGTATACACACATCAAACACACATGCACACCTGTAAACACCCACCCTTATTCACACACACAACAGGATCGTTCCTATCACCACTCATCTCCACAGCATGCAGACATTACATGAACACACATATGTGCCCCCATACACACATCAACATATATACACTCATATGTACATACACACACTTACATACTTGCACACACATATCTATGTCTACACACACTCATATGTATACATATATGTGTATTTATACATATGTATGCATCCATACAGGTGCATCTTTATTCATACACACACACACATACACACACATACATACACACACATACATACACACACACATACACACACATACATACACACACACACACATACACACACATACATACACACATACACACACACACATACCCACACATACATACACACACACACATACACATACACATAAACATATGTCCATATGTCCATATTGTATACCCTTACAAATGCATACCCAAATATACATACATGTACATACATATATACATACACCCATTCACACTCACAAACACTTTTGTAAACACGTCACACACAGAGAACATCATGTAAGCACACATGTTGTCTATGTTCATAAACACTCATACATTCTCACACACATATCTTAGCACAATTGTGTACACATCCACACACGTACCCACAGGTACACATGAAATGGAAGCTTCTGGTTGTGTCATGTGATGCAGACTCACGTGATGTTTTGCTGAGGCAAGAGAGGACATGTGATGTTTGGACAGAGAATAAATAGGACTCAGTGGACGGTGACAGGCAGAGGCGAAGGAGCCTGGAATAGCTAGCTGTGCAACTCTTCCTTGGTCTCTTGGCTTCTCTGATCTTTACTTCATTGAGAGAGGCACAGCAGAGAACTCCTGGTCCTGGTTGCTCCCACTGACTCCTACTGATTCATCGGAGGCCTAGAGGTTTTTGCTGGATCCTGCTGCCACTGCTGATTCATGTTTGGTGACACTTTTGAACTAGACTGTTGGTATTCTGACACTGCTGAACTGGACTGCTGGTATCCTGATAAATGGGAGATTGGAATCACCCCAAAGATCTACTTCTAAACAGGTCCACATCCCCATACGTGGAAAAATCTTTTACCCCCTACCTTTGAATGGTGGGCTAGAAGGGAGGGGGATTGAAGCTTTTGAGAACTCTTATTCTAAGCGTACACACATACACATATGCATTATGAATACACCCATATATGTGTATACATATATGCATATATATAATATATACAATATGTAATACACCCATGTATGCATATACAATGCCTATATACACACATCTATATACAGTCACACAGGATCCCCATATAAATAAATCTTGAATGTGTACCCACACACTTACGAAGGAACGCCCATCCTGTACATATCCGCACATGCACATACCCCAGAGCTCTTTGGAAGGCATCTCCACTCCCCTCAGCACCCAGTGTCAATGACACCACCTACGCAGCTCCCTAGGTCCCACCTCTGGGCAGTGGGTTCTCCAGCCTTGTCTTGTGTACCTGCTGCTGACTTTGAAGTTTTTCCTGCAGGTTTCCAAGGACAGGAAGAGATAGTTCCCTAAGCCACTAGGACATGGCACCCTGCTACATCCTCACCCATCCAGGCCAAGTAGCAATTCTGGCTTCTGCCTATCTCCCTTTCCTGAAGCCTACAAGGCCCCTAAATCCATGCCCCACAGATGAGGTACCCACTGCTCCAACACACACTTTTTCAATATAGTTCATAGGAAAAAGGATACCCTGGATCCCTTGAAATAGAGGTCAGTACACACTTCCTAACCACCCAAAGGCAATGTTTGGGGTAATTAATCAACACTTCATCACCAACAAGAGATTGTTTTATATCCAAGACATATAATTAAGAAAACAATAAGCAAGCTTGAGTATTTCCGTTCCTAAAGAGCAGTAATTACCCTCCATACCCTGACACATCTAAGGGCTTTCCCTAATACCTAGAAACCCAGGAGAAGTTGCCTTTGAGATGTCTCCGCAAAGGCCTAGCAAGGAAGGAAGGTACAGGTAGCAAAGGGTTTTGCCTGGGCCTTGGAATGGGCTCTCCGTGGTGCAGCTGCATAGTACTGCAAAGGAAAGGCACCCCACCCGTAATAGCTGAGCCTCACACACTCCTGCTTAATTACTTCAGATCAGCACCTCATTTGTTGAGGGTGCAATTGAGCTGTCGTGGATGTAATTACTTGCCAGGGACACTACTTAACAATGCAGCCACAGTGGAGGAAATGGGGAGCCTAACATGGCTCTATTCTGAGGTCATGACTTCACACTGTAGGACTGTAGACCCTGACAGTTCAGGCACCACTAGTAGTTCCCAGAAAGCAACATGCAGAGCAGGACCTCAGAAATATCCACTCCAAGGGGTTCAGTGGCTAACAGGACACTCATGGGTTGATCCTCCCAGGGGATGAACCTGGGGTTCAAACAGGTCTACCCAGCAGGCTCTCAGATATCCCAGGCTGGATGCGCCCGCTGGTGCATTTTTCAATGAGTGAGATCAGCTAGGGCAGAGCTGGTTAGCTAAAGATCCTGGCATTGAAGGGGGACAGAGGCAGAGTCACTGGTGTGCAAATTCTTAGGTATGGAAGCAAAGCTGGCCTCCTAAGACCCAGGAGGGTGGGGGGCTGTTCATGTCTGCAGAAGGGTGTAGTGGCCATGGCAGGATCCCACGTTTCCACGGAGGGGGAATAAGGCACCAAACAGACAGAAGTGCGTATGTGCACGGACATGTGCACACACATCATTACAGAAAGAAAATCCTTGCTTGATCCAGAATCAGCAACCAAAGGCCCTGTTTCCCATGTCCCAGTCTGTGTACAGGCAGCTTTTTCAGTCATACCTTCACAGAACGAAGGCCCTAGAGAGAGTAAATAAAAGCGCTGAACTATGTCACTCTCTCCTGATATCACCCAAAAGTCATTGAGTCACAGAAAACAGATTTATTTTAGATGTGAAGGATTAACCATAAAGGATTTGGAGCAAAATCATCTGGACACCAGAGTCAGATTGACATGGGTTCAAATCCCAGCTCTGCCACTTACTTCTATTCAAGGGTACCTTGGAACCCTCACTTAGCTCATGGATCTCGGAGTGTCCGTCTATAAAATGGGTGTATAAGCCAGGTTTCTTCAGTGTAACAGAACTGATGGAATACATGTATGTGAAAGGGAGGTTTGTTACATTGGTTTGCACAGAATTGTCCAGTCAGTCCAACAGTGGTGTCTTCATGCTGGATAGCCATAGAACAGGTAGCCGCTCAACTTGTGAGGCTGACTGCCTCAACATTCCCAGCCTGGCACTGGTAGCATGTAGGATTCTCAGAGAGCTACTGTCCTTCTATCCACCTTGGAAGGCCGAAAAATACTCAAATGTCCACAAAGATGGCCACACAAGCAGAGACAGCAGCAGCAGGGTAGATGACTTTGCCAATGTAACATGCAGGCAAGTAGGCCAAAACCAAAAGCTTCCCCTCTCAGACTTCCTCATAGGTAGACTGCCAGAAGAAAGCAGGTGAGTCTTCCCATTTCAAATAACCTGATCAACAATATTCCCCACCAGTGTGCTCAGGGGCTTAGCTCAGGGGTGATTCTAGGTTCTGTCTAGCTGGCATGGACTATAAACTGACACAGTGGGGTTTCTCCAAGAACTTCCCATGAGGAACTATAGCGAAGATTGGGAGAAAGAGCACAACTCAGGGCATCAGCTCATAGCCAGGGCCCCAGGAGCTCAGTTCATAGACCAAGTGAACTACAAGCTCACAACCCACTTCTAAGAAAGTACTACTCCAGCCATTCTAGCTCTGAGACCTTTGGCCAGAACTGTACTGGTCTAGTCCCTTGCCTGCAAAATAGGAATCATCTTACTGGATTTACCTCATGGGTACAGTGTGAAAAGCACACAGGAGTCATGGACAGACAAGGCTCTGAAATGGGCTCATGGACCTTTTGGTCATTCATTTTAAGCCCATTTTGTTTTTCTTTCTATTTTCTTTCTTTTGTTTTTCTTGATGGTACAGAATTCTTAATTTCATCTAATGACATGTGTTGATTCTTGGGATTATTTCCTGTGCTATTGAAGTCCCTAGTCAGAAAGCACTTGCCTATATCAATACCTTGAAGTGTTTTATGAGTTTTCCTCTGGCCGTTTTGAAATTTTGGGTCTTCAGGGCTTTGTCCCATTTTTGGCTGGTATTTGTGGAGTGATGGACACAGACCTACTTTCATTCTACATGGGGCAGTTTCCCCAACACTGCTGGAGAGGCCTTTCCTCAGTGTATGTTTTGACATGTTGGGCAGTTTCTAGGAAAGAGACAAGAGAACCAGATTCACTCCGAACTTAACAGAACCAGGACCTCCAGGACCCTGAAGCTCCATTAGGAGAAACCCCATGAGGAAGGACTCATTCATATTCAAGAGATACTGAGCTACATCTTGAGGGGAGGAAGTAGGGGCTGAGGAAGATGGGAAGCCTCACTCTACTGCATTCAAACCATTTTGTCAGTGTCTCTCCATCAGCTCCCTCTGCAGCCCTTTAGAAAGATTGAAAGCAAGTCACAGCATATACACTTGTGTGTAATTTCTCCTAGACTAACAATAGCTCATGTATACACCTTTTACTTTTATCAGTTAAGATGACCTATCTTAGTCACTCTTTGCTCTGGTTCTTTTCACTGTCAAATTGACACAACCCAGAACTACCTGGAAAGAAAATCTTAATGAGGAATTATCTGAATCAAGTTGGCCTGTAGTCCTGTATGGAGCTGTTTGTCTTGATTGTTAGTTGACATAGGAAGGACCTCTCCACTGTGGGTGGCACCATTCCCTAGGCTGGGCCCTAAGCAATAGAAGGGTGAAGACAGCTAGAGAGAATGCACACAAGACTCCAAGCATTTGTTCTCTTTTCTCTTCCCTGAGGGTGTGACATGTCTAGTTGCTTGAGTCCTGTCTTGTCTATGACCTGAAATTATAAACTAAATAAACTCTTCCATGTGTTGCTTTTCATCTAAGTATTTGTTGTGAAACAGAAATGTAATGATAACACACTCCCATTTTAGAATTCCACTTATGGCTTACTCTTTTAACTGATATGTGACACCCATCTTGGCATAAATGCTTTACAAATTTCCTACCTGTGGACATTTAAATAGCTTCAGGAATGTTAGGTATCATAGAAGGAAGGAAAGAAACATGGAGAGATGTCCAGAGAATGGGAAAGCAGGTTTCCAGCCTTCCTAGGCGCAGCTGTTTTCCTAGCCCTATGGGTCTCATTGTCCCCTAGATATGTTCTGTCATTCCATTGTTCTACTCAAGATAAAGATACCAATCCAAGCTGTGAATGGGATACTGTAGGATTGAAATGGCATGGGACAGAACTCATAACACAAAATCCTGGTTTTCAGAAGGAACTTGGAGCAAAAGCAATGGCTATCTGTGGTTCAGGGGCCAGGGAAGGGGATGTGGTTGGGGGATGGGCATCAGGGTAGATGTTCACAGAGACTCCTGGCCCACCTATTTCCTTCCAGAGGACAGAAACTGAACTCTGTCCTTCTAGGACTGTACACAGAGAGCAGGTGGAACTCTACTATCAACCTATGTGCACACATCACACATGGGCACATAGGTAAACGAATGCCGTCCTCGACCACCTTCTATTTTCTACATAAATAACTCAGCTGTGAAAACCAAAGAGTGTTCCAGTTGTCCTTAAACTTTAGCATCAGGCCTTTCACCCACCCACTCCCACCCCACCCCCTGCAGCACTGCTCCTGTAGGACAAGCAAGAATTCACCATCTGAATCATCTGAATCATCTGAATCAGCGTGGCATCATTTATGTAACAAAGTAGCAGCTGGCCACTTCAAGTGAGCTACAGTATTACACACCACTTCTGGGTTTCATGGAATGGCATAATTGCAGTCATTTAGAATGAGGGCGAGGGACGCAAGGAGTGGTTGAGATGAGCCCCCCAGAGACAGACCAACTGTCTTTGCTGAAGGGAGCCTTATACAGTATGAGAAGCTAGCTGTGTAGCCCATGAACCTCACTGAGGCTCCCACAAGTATGCTAAGCCGTGCCCCATCCCATCCCTATGTCCTCCAAACATGTTCAAAACCACTCACTTCTAATTATTTCTATGTGGGCATGCATGCCCAGTGACTCAGCCCTTACAATGATGTTTAGGATCTCTGAGGATCATAGGTGGTGGTGCCAGCTGCAACTTAGAACATTCCTACTGTGAAGGGGGCAAGGGACAGTCCTCAGCAAGGTGTATACCAGTGAAGATGAGACTTCTCAGAAGAAAACTACATCACAGTAAGCGAGCACCTGCTGGGGCCACCATGTCTAACACAGACAGCCCTTGCAGTTTGGCTTGCACACTGTGTAAGAAACCTAGCCAAGGGATGGGGGCAGGGGACTTCACTGAAATCCAGATCACACGACAATCATCCACCCAGAAGAAGGGGTACCTGTTCCTAAGCTGTACATGAACATCATACAGATAACGTGAACCCTTGCCTCCAGAACCATCTACACGCTTATACGTGTCCCACATGTTCAGTGTTCTCTGCTGTACAAGCATATTCAGGTGCAGATATGTGTGCATACTCAGCCAGCAGCATGTAAGACATAGCCAAACCAAACATAGGGCCATCTTATCATCAAACTCACTCCCTAGAGACTCAGATTCTCTACTCTCCCTTGACCTACACTGAAAATGATGCCACCACCCCAGGATCAGCACCCCATGGGGTTCCTCAGAAGTACCTAGACTTCTAAGAGTTCTTCCTTGAGCACTTAGGGATCTAAGAGTTCTTCCTTGAGCATAGCATTTAGGGAACAAACAAGCTCTCAAGCAATCTACTCCTTCAGCTTCCTCTTGCCTGGTCCAGGATGAGACCACTGCTGGGTAATCAGGGTTGAGGGCAGAGGCTAGATAGACACTGTGGGGCCTGCTGGAAGATCAAGAAGGTGTTGTGATCAGTTTTTGGTCTGCAGTGTGTGAAGGGAAGCTCTGCTGGGGGAAGCCCTAGATCCTACCTCTTAGGACCCTGCAGCTCCATAAGCCAGTTGGGGAGGGGGCTATCACAGGAGCCATCCCTTCCAAGTATGGCCTACTTATCCTGAAAGCACAGGAGAAGTACTGGTAAAGGCCCTGGGGACATTGCACTTTAATGACCTTCCTGGGGAAGCCGAAACTTCCTTGCCTCCCGTGAGCACCTCTGTAAGAAAGAGGCTCTCCAGTTTAGTACGGAGGGAGAGCCCTCCACTCTCCACCCTGCTCAAGCAGGCGCTCTTTGATGATGTACATAGGAAGCTGGCCCAGACTAGCTGCCTAGTACTATCCCCCCACTGAACCGGAGACCACCAGTCCAGCAGCTCGCTGACCCCTCCAGCTCCTCCACAAACTCTTCCTCTTCTGATTTGGGAAGGAGGAGGGGCATCCACATTCTCTAGGGAGTAGAGCCCCGCGAAGTGACCCCGTTTCACAATGAAATTGAGCTGCCATTTTCATCTTCTTCCCAAATGTCAGCAGAGCTAGATCAGATTAGGAAGTAATCTCTTGCCCAAATTCATTTCCGAACAGGAGAGGTGGCGGCGGGCGGGGCGAGGTTTGTTGTTTCTTTCCTCATTTCCACCTCACTTTCACTCCCTGTACCTGGGGTGGGAACAGCGAGTATAAGTCTAAAGGAGTGGCCTTAAGGGACCCTAGCCAGGCCGGGGCGCTGAGGGAAGCCCCCTGCTGGGGTGGCAGCAGCAATAAGGGCCTGCACTATGCAGTAGCAGCAGCGTTTGTTCTCAGTTCACTGCGCAGAGAGAGGCCCCCTGGGGCGTCCGAACTGGGCTGCACAGAAACGGAACAAGGGACCAGAGTGCACAGGGCCTCGGGCACAGTCACTGGTGGCGACTGTGAGTTACCGTCCACCCTGTGAGGTCGCTCCCTTCCCTGGTCCCTGGCCTTGGCATCTCCAGCCATGTAGTCTCCCATTCTAGGGGCCAGGGTGGTAAAAGGGGAGAGGAAAAGCAATTGAGAGAGAGAGAGAGAGAGAGAGAGAGAGAGAGAGAGAGAGAGAGAGAGAAGAAACCCAGTAAATAAATAAATGGCCAAGGAACTGGTCAGTATCCTGCAGGAGGCCTCACTTGACTAGTGACCAGAACACAGCCGTTGGCCTGAATACTTAATTACCCCCAAGTGAAAATTCCCCATCTAATTTGATATTTGGTTCTTTGCAGATGCTATAGCCTTCGTAAATAATATACAAAGTAAGAAACCTAATCCCGCCTGCTAGAATGTTTAATTCATCATTATGCGAGCTAATTGGAAGGTGATTATATGGTAATTGCTCATTAGTGGTGTATATTTATCGCTGTACCTTATGTCAAGGCCATGGGAATTGTGTAGAGTCTGTTCTCTCATTTCAAGGATCAGTTTCAGAAGCAGGAGTGAAGCAGGCAAGATCAAGTTCTTCCTGACGTCAAGGTCCAGTCGGGCTATGAAGACCCAAGCTATATATAGGACCTGGAAGTAGATCGGGCCAGGAGCAGCCCGAGGTCCTATATATAGGTTCAGTCGCTGCGATTTGGGAGATTGCTGACAACCAGTCCACAGCCAGGCAAAGCTGGTCCTTCGGGCTCAATTTCCAAAAGCGACCCCAATCCCTTGCCTAGGCACTACTGGGGCCCCTCAGGTGCGTCTTGATCCTTGGGTGTATTCTGAAACGCCCCATGCTGTCTCTAGGGCTCCTCTGACAAGTGTGCAGAGGGACAGTAGGGGTGGAGTTGAGCCGGGGGCCAGGGAAGCTCAGGTTTGGTTTGGAAATTAAGCGTGGGATAGAGATAGGTGGATTGACTTGGAGATGGATAAGGAATTTGGAATGATAAGGGCCTGGTTTTCCTTCCCTATCTGATCCCTGGGGTATGGGGCCATCCCCACCTTGGTCACTTGTGCCAAAATTTCTCTCCAATTAGCCTTTCAGTGAAGTAAGATGCCTGCTCCACGACAGAGCAGTGTGAGCTGGTGCCTGGAGAACGGAGTGCAAAGTCTCTGGGGTGCGTGGTAAGCCAGGGCAAAGGAACTGGAAGCATGAAGAAAGGCAGGATGTGAGTCCTACCCAGCCCCACCGGTGGGCTGCAGCTGGGCTGAGAACTTGGGAGAGGCTGGGCAGCAGGTCTCAGGTCTCTAGGGTACAAGAGGGCAGCTTGGTTTGCAGGGGAACCAGGAAGGAACAAAAAGCGGCTAGAGCTTCCGCAGCCACAGGACCAGGCCCTGACTCTTGGGGACTAGCCTCCAGGAGTGCATTTTTGCACGTGGTTGTGATCTTTGGCGCGCTCTGGCGCCCCCTCAGAGGAACGCGATGGCTTTTGCCCTTATAGAGACCTCAGCCCCGGGCACAGGCACCGGCCCCCAGCCTGCACCAGGCACCCCGACTTGCAGCCTCGGGCCCTCCCAAGCTCCCCTGCTGGGCAACAGACTCTAATGAACAAAAGGCCAATTAGAGGCTGGGGCGCGGCTGATGAATGGACCTTTCGCTTTTAAGCGTGGCACCGCTTCGGGTTTCCTGGCGCACAGGATCGCGCCTGGAGAAGCTGCCTCCCGGAGCCGGGTCACGGCTGGGGTCAGAGGGTTCTCAAAACTCCCACTTCCCCCTCGCTATGGGGCTGGTTGGGGAAAATAAATCAGGGGGCTGAGGTACAGACTCTGTATCCGGGCTCTGCATCCCCGCGTAGTGGCCTAGTACTATAAGCCGGCATCCTCGACCCCGCCCGCGGCTGCTCCGAGGCGGCACCCAAATAAATCAAGTGCTGATTGCGGAAATAATAGAGATCGGCCTAGAAAAAGATGTGCAGTTACAAAAACCGGCTGTTGTTTACGGAACTCCAGGAGCTGGTGGTGCACTTCGAGAATAACACCCCAACGCAAGCCTCCACTCTTCTCATGCGTAGACCCCAAGATACAAAAATGCAACTCTAAATGCTGGGCATGGATGTTCATTAAGGGAATCCACCCTCAACTTAAACAGGAAGAAGCGTCCCTACAAGTCACATACACTATACCATCCTCTAAAATGCAAACAAACGGTATCCACAGATATCTTATGCAACCAGACCTGGTGCACCAATCTAATAAGCTATATGTTCACACCTTATTAGGCGCTTCATTCGCAGCCCTATGACTACAAGCTCTGTCCTTACGCAAAACAATACAGAGGCACGAGGAAAGCTGGACATCTTACCACAGTCTATGCAGGGAGTTCTAACCTCCTCAGCTTCTGACTAAAGTAAACAATCGGCACCGGCACCGATACAAACAGACTTGAGTCCTAGGTGAGAATGCTCAATTGAGTTTCCATAATCCACAAACACAGCTGTAGGGTGGACCGAGACACATACCTACTACAAACGTACTATCACAGACCCCCAGTCTAACCCACCCATATACCGACTTACAACTGCCCACTTGTGGGCAGCCTAGTCTGACCCCCAATTTACCACCGCTGAGCGGGGCACAGAGCCAGGCTTCCGAACCTCCAGAATCCCTCCCCAACCCGACAGTGTGTCCAGGACTTTGTTTCCTGAGACTCGAGGCCGGACGGGGAGGAGCCCAAGTTTCCCAAACCACGCTCAGGCCGGGGGCCTCCTTTCAGTCAGGTCGGCCCGGCTTGCCTCTATAGCTGCTACAATCCGCCCCTGTTACAAAAGTGGCCCGGCAGGTTCCGGGCTTCGGCCAACGTGCCCGCTCCGGCTCGGTTCGGCTGCCAGAAGCAGAGTCCCAGGGAGCTGGAACTCCACACATTCAGAGTGTTAGCTAGGAACGGTGAGTGCCAGAAATCCAAGGTTTCTGCCAGAACCAGATGATTTTAGTTGCTTCCGGAAGATATGTGTTCGAAGGGAGAAATACTCAGCTCAGGTGTATATCGCAGGAGCATGTAGCCCTGGCCTGCTTCCACTTGACCCTATTAGGAAAAAGGAAACTGAAAACCTGGGACTACTGAACATTCTTTGGCACAGGGGGGCACACAAGGGGTGTGGGGTAAATATGTCAACTTGTAGCCTACAAGTCACAGGCAAGACAAGGGGCAACCAGCATGCAGTTGGCTGTGCTCTGGAAGTGAAGCACAGCCCTGCCCACTGGGCACCTAGAGAGCCTTGTCCAGAGCATCCAGGCCTGGCACTTACGGAACACGAGTGGGAACTCGGCTTCCACTGGCTACAGCCAACCTCGAGTGCACCGCAAAGGGGACGGGATGCAAAGCACATGCGCCCCCGCTCACCCTGACCCAGCCCTACGCCCAGATAGGCATCCTGGGATGGCATCTCGCAAATATTTATATTCTTCAGCGCCACGGCAGCCCGCGCCCACATTAGACGCTCTAATCCTGCCACTTTAAATAGATGAATTAATAAAGCAAACGAGCGGCTAATAAGCTGACTGTCCTGCCTTTTTGAGGCGGGGGGGGGGGAGGACTCGAAAGTGCGCCAAATTTGTTTGCAGTGGATCAAGGCGAGCCGCCTCTGCTTCACTTTCTTTATCTTAATTCCGACTTGAAAAGATATAATTATCTAGTTTGAACAGAGCGGCTATCAAATCCTTCTTTGGGCCGGGAAGGGGGGCGTTGGAGTGGATTGCGGCTCTCTGAGCCGCTCGGTGCAGCCGGAGATAGCGCGTAATGAAGATGTGGAGGCCCGAGATACAAAGGGCATTAACCTCATTAGCATGAAACCTTTTCTTCCTACCATTGTGGGACCCTTTCAGCCGCCTAATCCCCCCTATTTTCAAAGCTTGGTTTGTAATAAAGCTTTTAGGTTTTTTCCCCCTCAAAGCTAATAGTATTCTCTGATGATTTTATTGCTGTCACACCGCATAGGACATTTAGGGGAAAAAAAAAACCTCTTCACCGTTCTCCTTCTTGTACTTAAATTTAAGTTTATGGTTACTGCAGAAAGCTTTTTACCAAGAAGGTACTTTTTAAATAATAGGGTCAGTTATAAGGAGACTATACTCTATATTCAAGGCATTCCAGGTTTTGGGAGGGTGGACTGAATGAGAAAAGTAACCTGCCCTTGTTCTAGCAAAAAGGATGAGGAGCAGCAACTGCCAAGCGCTCAGAAGAACTAACAGCCGGGATGGATGTCCCACGGCGGAAGCAGCCTAAGCCCCACGCATCTTTGTGGAATTCCCGAGTTGCACCTGTCCCTGTGGAAGGCAAGCCCAGGTCTTCCTGAAACCACTCTGCTGCCGTTACCCACAATACAAACTTCGAAGGAAGGGTCTGTGTGAGCTCAAAGTATGAGCAGCCAGGTCTGCCCAGTACCAAGACCAAGGGGAGAAGGGTGATAAACAGAGATACAGGGGCAAGAAAAAAAAAAGAGAGACAGAGGGAGAGAAACAGAGAATGAATTCTCCTTTAGAGGAAGGGAGGTAAAACAGAAAGAAAAGATTCCGTAGTGCCCTAAAGTCCCCACACGTGCACGGAATGTCTAATCTTAACTTTTCAAGGCAGGATGTTAACAAAGCTTGTATTTTTGCCCTGCATTGTAACTTGGCCTTATCACAGTGTAAAGGGTGGGGGAGATTGTCCTAAATTATGTCCAGGCAGCCCCCCTGGATCTGTGGATTAAGAGATTAAAGGAGACCACTGGGCAAGGCCTCCTCTTTTCCCTTCATATTCCTGGTATGATAATTGCTTAAACTGATTTGCACTTTCACAAAAGCTCACAGGACGCTTTGTAGCTCGAACAGAACAGACGAGGTTTCTCTATCAATGGAAATAAAACTGATTAATGCAGCCTATCAGGATAGGAAGCAAATGAAGCATGCAAAAAACAACCTCATACCCTCAGAAGGGGGAGGAGGGGAAAGAGTGAAGTTTTCTTTTGAGAATGGTTACAACTTTTACTTTAATGTTGAAATGAAGAGTGGGGGATCTCTCAGAATGCTTGCCTCATACGGCTTCAGGGGGCTTTGGGTTCATCTCCATCACTTTTGGCAGATTAGAGCGAGAAGAGAGAGAGAAGGAGAGAAGGGAGGAAGAGTAGGGGAGACCCTATGTGCCCTTAATGGGTTTGAAGTCAGAAACGAAGTTGGAAGCCCCAGAACTCGGGTTCTAAGAATATTCTCCAATTCATAACTTCGTTCTAAATTTTAAAAACACAAATCAGAAGTAAAGAGAAGTTTGTTTGGTTTGGTTTGGTTTGGTTTGGTTGTTTTTTAGTTTTTTGACCTGAAGTTGAAACTAAACTCCTTCAGCAAAGTTGCCTGGACAGCTTCTCTCCTTTCCCTCTTCTGAAAGAGTTTGGCTGTCTTAAGCATCTCCCTTCACTGTCTCTTTAAAATACACGTCCCCAAAAGCCATCAGTCTGGCTCCTTTGTGGGCGGGGAGTCAGGGTCTCTGGAGCCTAGCTGGAGAAGGCCCACATTCGAATTAAAGAGTTACTTTTGTAAAGATCCACTTCAGTTTCCCAAGACAACTACTCTGAGGGCATATTGATAAATCTTTATTGACAAAATATTGACAGTGACATACTTCTTGGAAGTATATAGTGTGTTAGAATTCTAACAAATTAACACAAAACACAAAAATATTTACATTCTGGTATAGAAGACACTAAGGAAGCATTTGTGACCCTCTTCAGTAAGTCTATGGTCTTGGAAGAGAAACTCAGTGCTTTAAGACTCCCATGTCCTTGGCCACAGCCACCATCACCCCACTAACTAGTCCTTCCTTCCACGTTTGCAATGGACAGACTTAAAAGTTCTGAATGGCCATTATGTTGAGTGGCTGGAGGGGTCAATCTCTCCAACCACGAGAAGGAAAAGTTGACTTGGTGATTTAAAGTATCAGAATGTTAGAAAAGGAAATATCCAAGAAATGGAATTAATTTGGATCTTTATCAAGTGTGGTTTTTACCCCTAGCGTAAGTCCTGCTCCTTCTCAGGGGCACCCTCCCCCGCCCTCAGCCCCATCCTGCTCCCCCATTTCTCAGTCAGAGGACCACTATCTCCGAGCCTACTTCACTTAGCTTTCACAATCACTTTGACAATAGAAGGTATCAAAAAAGTGTTTTTACAGACTGCACATTTCTCAGAAAAAAAATAAAAAATAAAAATACACAGAACCTGTCTTTCAAAGAAGAATAAAATTACAATTCAGTTTTTAGACACCATTCGCTCAGCAACTGCTACATGCAATTCAAGTTTTTGAAACAGGTGTAGGATGGGGCTAGACATGGAATTTTGTATGTTATTTCTAATTAAAGATGAGGGGGGAAACACTGTGAAGTGCAAAATTAAAAGTCCTGTGCCTTTTTTTTTTTTCAAAAAAATCATTATCATTTCTAAATGGACTTCGATAAGCGGAATACCCGCCAATCATCTTGTTTCCCTGGTTTGGCATTTGACTGACAGCTCCCCTTGTCAGAATGTGCCTTTGCCTCACAAGGATCTCTCTCTCTCTCTCTCTCTCTCTCTCTCTCTCTCTCTCTCCTTTCTCTCTCTCCCTCCCAGTCTCTGTCTCTCTCACTCACTCAGCTGCCTCTTAAGACGAGGGTTGCATGTTGATGAAGGGGCCTCCGTCCTCAGTCCAGTAAGCTGTGCCGGGCGCCGGTTCCTGATCCAGTGCCCTCGCTGTCCAAAGTCTGCTGCGAGCTCCACTGCTCTGATCCCCTCTCTCCCTTTCTCGGTGAATGTGTGTGCAGTTTGGTTTTGTTTTGTAGGGTTTTTTCTTCCCCTCCTCTCCCTGTCTCTCTTGCTCCGTGCTGTCCATTTCTGTGGGATTAGGTTTGTACTTTTAATCGTCTGAGGTCACATCTATTTCCTCCGGACTCGCCTGCTTGGTAGCAATTCTCCACCGGTTAATGTGGTGTGTCCCTTTTTTCTTCTGTTGAGAATCTGAGCCTTCTTCCTCTAGCTTTTGCCTTTTGAATTTTGTTCTCCGGTTCTGAAACCATACTTTTACCTGTGGGGAGAGATAAATGGGCATCCTGAGATCCTTCATAATGCCTTCCTATCATACACCAGAGGCCTGACCCCAGTCCCCCAGACACACATCCTGTCTGAGAGCAGGCCCCTCTAGAGAAGCCTAGTTCCCCAACTTTCCAAACCCTACCAAGGAGCCTTTCCCCAAGGGCCAGAGTACCCGAAGTGTGGTCATTTCTTCCATACACGTTCCCAACGAGAGCAAAGGCTTTTTGCAAAGCATGAAAAACTTTGTAAAAAATAATAAGCAAGATTATATATATATATACATATATATATATGTGTATGTATATATATATATATATATAGAGAGAGAGAGAGAGAGAGAGAGAGAGAGAGATGTTCCTTATGTTCCTTGCTTGCCCAGACAGTGGATACAGGAAAGACTCAGTCTCTGTCGGCCTAATGTGCTTTCTATTTTCTACCAGTCTGGAGTTGCCTAAATATAGTGCCTCTTCTGCCAGTCAAGTCCCTGAGTAGAGGATGGGGTTTGCTGGTCCTCAGGCCTTGCTGGGGGATACTAGCAGCTGAGCAGGACTAGAAAGGGTCCATAGGAAACCAAGTGGACAGCGACTTTACAAGCCTCACTCAGGGCCTGGACAAATTGAAAGCTTCAGGAAAACCATGACAGAGAAAGGGAATAAAAGAAACTGAACGGGGGGGGGGGGAGGAAAAAGATCTCTTTCCTCTGCTCCTGTCCAGTCCCCAAACAGGGTAGGACCAGCTTTGGCCCCAGCCTCCAGAGAGTCTGGTAACCAGGCCTCTCCAGAGCTTGCAGCTAGAAGTCTAGGCATCAGTGAGGCTTAAGTGAACTGCCTTCCGTGGGGAAGTTGGGTGGAGGTTCCATTTAGCAGCACTGCCCAAGTTTGTCCAGCAGTGTGGTACAGATGATGAAGATAGTAGTGACTGCAGCCCCTGCAGCCCACAGAGGCCCAGTCGGAGCCTCTGGGCTCCAGAGATGCCACTCCACTCTCACCTTTAAGACTGCCTCGGGGTCCCACTTGTTCTTCCTAATGCTCCTGTCCCCCCAAAGTGCCCCATGAAAAAGCAAAGTAGGAACTGGGAACAAGACTGAGTTTAATTTGCTTTGAGTCTGCTAATTAAGGGGGAGGACAGTTCATATCCCCCACCTCCCCTCGTTTGCCCAAAGCGAGAGTCAGTGTGCTCCCGGCTTGACACACACACAAAGACTCCAGGCGGTGTGGGCAGCGAGGCGGACAAAGACAACCGCTGCCTCCGCTATCCAGGAGAAATCAGGTGGGCCTTGCCTTGTGCCCACCCTGTACAAACCCGCGAGGCCCCAATCGTTAATTTTTTTTCCTCGTGAAGAGGGAACTTAAAATAAATAAATAAATAAATAAACAACTCAATTTGAGTTTCTCGGGGGGGGGGGGATTATTTTATTCTGCCTACAAACCTTACTGTTTACTGGGAACTTTGACCCTGCCTGGAGACTGAGAGTACAGTAGCTCCTACTGAAGACCTAAACTCCCTGCCCGCCTTGGGACTAACCCAAGCCAGGCCCTCCTCCCGCCAACCCCGCTGTGCAGGAAGGATGTGTCCCCTAAGGCTAGCCCTCTCTTCAAACCGTCTAAGTTTTCAGGATCGCCCAGCTTGCCTGGCCTCTGGCTTCAGATTCTCCGGCATTCCCTTAAGAGGAGTAATCGGGTGGGCCCTGGAGTCTTTCAGAGCTCTTATCTAAACCATTCCCGGCTCTCCGCAGCCTTGAGCCCAATCACGCGAACACCCTGCTGCAACTAGCCACATCTCGGACCCCAGCTGAATCTCTGTGATTCTCTCTAAAACTGGCTTACTTTGGAGTAGCAGGGGCCTAACGAGCGGTGAAGTCAGTGCATCTCATATTGCCCTAACAAAGCTGAGCACCTGGAAAGTTACTGATCCGAAACTCCGCGCTGATCGGAGTACTGGGCGCTGGCAGCCTGGGTCCAGATGAAGTACCCTGGCTGCTCGGCCACACTCACCTGAGTTTCCGTAAGGCTGAGACTGTGCGCCAGCTGTTTCCTTTCCGCTCCCACCACGTAATGGTTCTTCTCGAAGGCGTGCTCTAGCCTTAAAAGCTGGGAAGGCGAGAAGGCGGTTCGAATCCGCTTCGGCTTTCGGGCCAGAGCGTTGTGCAAAAGGAAACTCTCGGGACTTGTGTCGTTCCCTGCAGGGGGCAGAGCAGAAGTACCATTAGGGGGCCTCCCAGGCAGGAGTCGTCCGCTTCTCTGGAGCCGGGCTAGCCCAGCATACCTCCCCGGGCCTCTGCCTAGTCCGCAGCGCCAGACCCTCTGGGGCTGGTAACTCTCTCTAAGCTTTTGAAAAGGACACCGGCCCAGGGCTCCAAACCTGGGAGATACCTAACGAGCAGTTGTCTCTGAGGTGGCAGTCCTCAGGCTTCCGACCTTTGCTGGTTCCTTAACTGCCCTGGTACCTCAGGCCTAGATACCCCCACTCTGGGGCAGAAGACAGGGCAACGGAGCCCGGGCTCGGAGATTGGTGCCCACCATCTAGTAGTAGTAGTAGTAGTAATAATAATAATAAATAGTAGTAGTAGTTCCCTGCTTTCTAGTCTGTTTTAAATTTTTGACATAAGCGTAGAAAGGACGGTGTATTGCTACCCATCGTTCTCTCGCGGATTTATTCAAGAATTTTTTGTTTGGTTGTTTGGTTTTTGTTTTGTCTTGCTATCTCTCTGAGAAATTGCAGAGGCCGGTCGAGAGGTTGCAGCCGGGCCGGGACAGAAATCTCGAGGCGAGTATGCCCAGTATCTAGGGCTGCTGCCTCCAGAGTACCCGGTTCTAGGGGTCCCTGGTTGCGGAGAGCTAGGAGAGGAGAGTGAAGGGATTGGAGGCTGGGGTGATCAAAGTGCGGGTACTCGCCGCGATGGTCCGTGGTCGCGAAGATCCAGGCTGTCCGCAATGTGGCCGGGCGACCAAGAACGTGACTGGCAGAGAATGGGGAAGCTGAGCTCTAAACTTTGAAAGCTAGGCTGGGATATTTCGGCTTCCCGTATTAAAGAAAGTGGATCTATTTACCACCACCACACCAAAAACAGCCGGCAGTCTCAGCGTAAGTAAAGGCAAATTCAGTGCTGAACTAAGGGAGAAAAGTGCTTTGCTTCGGTTTGGGAATTTTTTTGGTTGGTTGGTTTGTGTTGAGGTGTTTTAAAATAATATATAAATATATAAAATGACGAGTTGGCATCTACCCGATTCTAGACTAGCAGGAATGCGAAGTGTTACTGAATGGAAAAGCCCATCGTTATCGATCACGCCCCGCCGGAGGTAGGTCTTTTACAGACTGCAGTCCGCAAACAAATTCGAACCCTCTTCCTAAAGTTTTAACTCTCTTACCAACTCCTACCCAGAAGCAAACAAAATTAATAAATCGGGAAAAAAATGAAGACACCCAAACAGATCTTCCCTTGTCGGGCCTTCTCTCGATTGGGTTTTCTCTTTTCGTTTTCTTAATTTCTTTCTTTCTTTTTCTCAGGAAAAACAAAAACAAAAATCAGCAACCAAACAGAGACCAAACGGAACCTGACTTCCTGCCACGTCCAGCGGGTGCCCCGGTTAAATAGGTCGCGGAGAGAACCGGTGGAGCTGCGGAGGTTTCTACTCGCTCTCTTCCCGCCCCTCCCTGGGCCTCCAGAGCGGGAGGAAGGACACACTTTGCTCTGAGGTTTCCAAGGTCTCCTTGTCGCCTTAAAGGGGTCCTAGAAGTCGCAGATCTAGGCTGGAGGGTCGTGGAGTGAGTGTAGAGCAGAGTTGAAGTTCAGTGAATCTGGCCATGTGGCCCTGTCCGAGTCCCTGAGAGATAGACCGGCCAAGAACACGGTCCAGGGAAACGGGATTCGGGGACCTCGCGGGCTCAGAGCTTCTTGACAGCGGACCTCGCTGCCCAGCATCACGTCCCAGCCAGCCAGACCCCAGATCGAACCACGGGACACCTCGTTTGCACCCCTTTCCTAAAGGTCAAGGAGTGGACAAATCAGTAACCCAAACGAGTCTCGGCTTCAGAGACTGAGGACCAACGCCACTAGGGCCCCTAGCTACCGGGTTTCAGAGCCGAGCACCCGGTCTGACCTCCGCCCAGGCCTCGAGGAGCGCCCACTCGGAGCAGGCCGGGCGCAGTGAAGGAGGCGACCGTAGCGGCGCGCTTCAGTTCCGCGACGTGGCACGTACCTTGGAAGCGATGACCCAGATATCGGTAGCGGTGGATGAGCCAGGGGTAGAAGGTGGACGGGTCCCGCTGCTGCGAGGCGAAGAGGGGGTGTGGCGAATGCGAGGAGGGCAGGGGGTGGGCGGCCAGGGCGTGCGGCGGCGGTACCGGGTGCACCGGCACGGCGGGGTTGGGCGGGTGCGAGACCGCCTCGGCGAACACCAAGTCCGGGTTGGAGTAGACGCCCCTGCCCGCGGCGGCGGCGGCGGCGGCCGAGTGGAAGCCGTTGAGGAACGGATTTATGGGGCTGGAATTGGCGTAGCTGAGCGCCGCGGGACGGATGGGATCCTCGGAGCGCGAGGCAGGCAGGGGACTGTCCTTGGCCACCAGCGACTCGATGGTGAAGCAGCGCTTGGGCGCCGGCTGAAACATGCTGCGCCGAGGAGCGGGCGCCCTGGGCTCCCTGCTCCCGGCGACCGCGGCGCGCTGCCTCCGCCGCCCGCTGCCCGCGGCGAGGACCGAAGAGAATGGGGGACGCGTTTGTTTGGGGTGGGGGTGGGGGTAAGGAAAGGAAAGGAAGGAAGAAAGAAAGGAAAGGAAAAGGGAAAGGAGGGGGAGGGGGAGAAGAAGCAAAGCCGAAGATCCCGAGAATCTTGCACCAAACGCGCCCAACCTGGAGAGAGGGGGGAAAATCCTTCCAGAAGAATTTGCAGGCGTGGATTGGGGTAATATTTTTTTGAGCGAGGTGGCGTGGGGGGGGGGGAGATTGGAGTTAGAGGCAGGGAGGGGGGTTCTCGGGGAGGCAAAAAAAGTTTTCTCTCCTTTGCAAAAGGCGGGCAGGGCGCCCTAAGTCCAAGGACAATCCATGGAAGTGTTCGCTTCTTCACTAGTAGTGCAAACGATTTGTTAGTTCATGAGCCTAATTAGTGCGGGGATCACATAAACAGCTTCCTCCGAAGCCTGGTAAATGGCTTGATGATTGGTCGCTATTACTCGCCCTGAGGTGGAAGGGGGGAGACTCTTTAAAGTGCGTCAGAGGGAGGCGAACGCCTGGGAACCCGGAGGCCTGGATCCGGGCCCAGAATGGAACGGAGTCGGCGCCACTGGCCCGGCCGTGCCTCCAGCCGCCCGCCCGGCCGCCGACCTCTTGGTGTCTTCGCCCTGCGCTCCGGGCTAGTTCCCTCGCTCCCGCGGCTCCCGCTGCGGCTTCTCTCCTCCTCCTTCGCCTCCTCCGCTTCCCTCTTCTCCTCCTCTTCCTCTTTCTTCTCCTCCTCCTCTTCCTCCTCCTCCTCCTCTTTCCCCCACCTCCTCCCCCTCAGCCACCGCCTCCTTCTGCACCAACGCCACTCCCTCCGGGGAACCCGGGTCCCTGCAGAGTCTCGGGGCTGCACTGCCTTTGCTGCAGACCCCTAGATCCTAAAGCCTGCGGCGCCGGAGCTGATGGGACTGAAGCACCGACGGACGCGCAAATTTCTTCACGCCCTGAGCTGCGCTGTGGCTGTCCCCTGGAGGCCCGCGCTCGGGTCACTGAGATGGCTTCGGGCTCCCGGCAAGGGTAAGCGGGCGGGGACTGGTTCTGGGCAAGGGCTAACCCGCTTCACTCATACCAATCCCCACCCCCAGCAAAACTCCCAAGGTTTCCTAGGCGAGCGAGGAGGGGGTTCCTCCCACCCCTCCAACCAAGCGTAGCTTCGAGGTTCCAGGGTCCACGCGTTCACAGTCTTTGACCCGGCTGGTTCGTTTGCAAGTTCAAACCTGAGGGGCCAGCTGCGCCTGTACCGTTGCAGTGAACTTTCAGCTCGTACGCACCTAGAGTTTCTGCTTTTCCTGTCTGGAGGGTGGTCACTTCCTTCCCCAAAACAGTTCTTTCTGGGATATGTGGGGATATTTGGGAAAGGAGTCTTGGGTTCTAGGTCAGAAGCTGAAGTTGTGGTTGTGTTATCGTTCCATTGTCCTTAGTGGCGTTGACACTGTTCCCATTATCGCTATTATTACTGTACCTATTTTTATTCTGACATCTGTCGTCCCGGGGCTGGCTTGCTCTGCAAATCCAGGTTTCGCAACTAGGCACTTAGGATTGCGTCTCCGGTCCTAGGCCTTGTCCGCATTTTCGAGCTTGCCTTCGGTTTTGGGATGATTTTAGGGCCGACTTCTCTCGTCCCCATTGGCTCACGATGCGGCATAATTATGATCACATTCCCCCCCCCCCCAGCCTGCTGGCGCTGCTCTCTGTTTATTGGTGGTTAAAGATCTATTATCTATTCATCAGCCGCCTTCCCACCCCCCCAACACACACACCCTTTGCCAATTACATTCTTCTAAAGTGAAGTACCAGCAGGTATTTTGCACGTTTACAATTAATGATAAAAAATTTTTTTCTGGCGTCCTTTAAATCTGTTACTCCCAGGTCGAAGCCATTTATCCTAAGAGGGATAAAAATGTCTGTGCTTGGTGGCTAGGTTACCTGAGACCCGGGAGAAGCAGATCTGGAGAAGACAGACATGAATTCCTCTAGAGGGACTCTGAAGGCCACCTGATTCCACCAAGGGTCTGGGCCTTAGGACACTCCAGGAAGTCCCAGCAATAATGGGTTCCTTGCCAGCTCTCCTGTTTGCTTCTCTTGTTTTTCATCTACTGCTGTTTAGGTTGTGTGTGTATCTTGTGAGAAAGCAGAAGCTTGGGAGCCCCTAGGTAGAATGAGAGTTGAAAAAGATGTTTCCACCTCAGCTTTGCTCTTCTCGTGGTATAAATCTGCCCTTGCCTCAGACTTCAGACCTTTTCACCTTCTCTTCTAGATGGCCTTGTTTCTTTGTCCCTGGGAGGGGGGGGAGCTGAAAGATTGTGGGCATTAGAATCAGCCCTATAAAAAGGGTATGCATGTGAGGCCAAACTCCCCTCAGGCCTGAACCAGCCCCCAAATATAGCTGAGAAATCTCTCCCTTGTCTCATGTGGACTGTGGAAATAGAGGCCGAGCCTCTGAAGGCTGGAGCCCAGTGAAGGGCGGAAGTCTTGGACTGTGCCAGAGCAGCTAGGGGTCAGGTGAGGGCTTCTGAAGCTAAAAACAAACGCTTCCACTTGGTCACACTGTAGATACTCTGGAAGAGGGTGAGAAGGTGAGTCTGGAATGAGTCTGAAATGCTGTGATCCAAATTAGGACCTCTAAACTCTTCACTCAGGCTATAGGGCCAGAGTTAGCATTAGTAAGCTTGGCTGAGGAAATCACAGCCATTGACTTTGAGGGTCAAGGAATTCAGACCTGTCTGGGAGATTTGATTGAGACCCCCGTATGTAGGTGGTACTTGCTTGACCGGTCACCTCTTTGTGCCAGGGTATACTGAGAAAATGTCTTGAGGGAATGAGCACCTAGCTTCAGACAAGGGCCCCCAGTCTCTTGCGTGAGGCAGGGGCATTTCACCAGCTTCGTGTTATCCTTAGCAAGTCACCCTCTTGCAAACTGCCCTTCTAACGCTAGGATTGCCGACCCGAGGTGGACTCTGGGTGACCTGTAGGTGGCCAGTGCTCAAGAGCATCACGTTTGGGCCCTTAAGTTTGAAGGAAGCCAAAGCATAGTACATGAACCCTAGGGGGCTCTGCCCTATTCTCACTCCTCCTCCACTGAAGAAGAAAAGCGGGTTTCCGGTGAGTCAAGTTGGGTGCGGAAGCCCTAGACGCCAAATCATCTATGCTAATTCATGCTCCCAGCCCGAGGTGCCCGGGAAGAATCTGGCCTCCTCTGCCTGTAGAGGAATTAACTAGAGAGTAACTCATTAACCACACTGGCCAGCAGAGGCGCACCAGGGCTCTGGGCATTCAAGTCCAGCTTGGGACCCAGAGCTCATAGATGGGGACACTGTTGGCTTCTGGCCTAGCAGAATTCGCCCAAGGACCAAGAAGCAGCTGTTTGGTTAAGTACCTGTACACACAGCTGGGCTGATTCTCTTTGCCCAGTGTGCACACCAAGACACTGGGGTTTGTGCACCATGGATTTTGCAGATAGAGGACTAGAAGACACATGTGAATATTCTAATAATGCATTTGTCTCTTCCTGAAAGACTAGAGTCAACACCTCAGTCTCTCCTGACCTCATTTTATCTTACGTAAAAATGCAATTGGTATGTCTAGGAAGCAGACCGTAGCAGTGGCCAGTGAGTTTCTGTATGGCAGTATGATCAAACAACTATTTATCAGAGTAAAGGTAATTGTACAACCCGTTTTCAAAACTGTATAGTAGGAAGTGTGAATTTTATTATTTGTAGTTACACCTAATAAAGAGCCCCCACTGCATCCATAGCTTCACCGTGTGACCTTGGGCAAGCTAGCTACTCTCTTTGATTCTTTTTTGTCTTCCTTCAAGTGGGAATAAATGACAGGACAGTAGCATTTGGGATTGTCGCAGGAGATAAGCAAAGCAAACTGTTCAGACAGTGTCTAGCACATAATGAACATTGAGCTCCTCTCGTGGATGATGCTGTTATTATGTGCCCCTAGCCATGGCATCGCGGACTGAACAATAACGCTGTAAAAAGGCATCCATACTAACCTCACGCCTGTCATGTTCCTCAGAGCTCCGCGTAGGAGGTGCTGGATTCTTGACTCTCTAGAGGTATCAAAGGGCAGAGGTCTCTGAGGATCTGTGATAACCATGGGCTCTGATTATCCTGCTCACAGGATCTCCCTCTGCTCACAGGGAAGCAGAACCCTCACCTCTGCAGCTCTGCCTTCGGGGTTGCTAGGCCCCAGAGGTATCTTAGGTGCGTGGGTACCTCTGGGGTAAGCAACTTGAATGGATAGAGCTTCCTGGGATGACTAGCTGTGTGGTCATCACAAAAGGCTGAATAAATGTCTCAGAAGTCGTTGCGGTTGGGTGAGTTTGGTGCGCTTTTAGTGTTCTGTACATTTTTGTCATTGCTAGGCCAGTGTTTGGACCCTGCAGTGTCCCAGAGTGGTGAGCCTCACGGTACACCACCAGTGACTCTTGGGCTTGTGTAAGATGTCCTAAGAAGGCCCAACCTAGCTCTGGTTACAAAGTTTCTCCGACTCTGTAACTGTGATCCCAGTCCCTCCGGCCTCTGAAAGCTACGGCGGCTGTGGGAAAACGAAAAAAGAGAATTAAGACCTTAAAAACATTTTTTAAAATTATCACGGTAAATCCCTTTCTGGCGTCCTCCCCAGAGTTCTCTGGCGGAGCAGGCAAGGCTGCCCAGGGCCGCGATCCGCGTGTGCGCAGCGGCGCCTAGTGGCGAGGGATGCGAGAGGGCGGGATGCCCTCTGAGCTCTCTGAGAGTGCAAGGGATTGCAGCCCACTGCCAACAATCACAGTCTGAACCAGGAGGAGAACCTCTGAGGAGGCACGTGGCTACAGAGAAGAGAGGGAGACTTGAGCTTGCTTCCCACCTGTTCCCATAGTCCTCAACTCAGCTCCAGCGTTCACCCTCGCTGGAATTTCCCCTTCTCTAGGAGCCAGGCTTTTCTGTAAAGGGAGCAAGGAAGGTTTCCTCTAACAAGGACTTGGCGACAGGAGCCATCTAAACAGGGAGACAGCCAGTTACTGCGCAAAGGCGACTACAGCTCCATGTCTAAGGACCATATATCATTGCCTAATCACTGTGACTTAAGGAATGGGCTTGTAGGGACCCTGACTGAATGGGGTCGGGAAGCACTGGAGTTGCCAGGTTCATCTCTCCTAGATGTGCGCCCCCTTGCGACGGAGGAAGACAGCCCGAGGGTTTTTTTTTTTGGGGGGGGGGGGGTGGTAATCCTTGATTATTGTGCAGGTGAAGAGTATCACTAAGTGCAAACCCACAAGACGAAGGGGCAGCGATGGGGCTATGGTGACACGTCCAGCTGCCAGTCACGGACTTCATCTTTCACAGAGCAACCGAGCTCTTCTCTTGAGGTAAAGCCGTAGAATCCACATAGACTTGCTGGAAGCCTGGCTGATATGAAGAGGGCCCTGGAGCATTGCTCTCAGCCTTACTGCTCAAAGGGCAGACTTAAGAGTGGTACGAACTCTGGAGAGAGGGTTTCTCCCGGATCCTGGTTTCTGCTGAGCTGAGTGACTGCAGGAAAGACGCATTGCCTGTGAGTTTCTGGATCTCTGGAAGCCAGCGGTTCCATCCAGAATGCCACACTACTCTGGGAGACACACCAGGAGCGTGGGGCTTTAACACCACATCTGAAGCTCATCAATCCTCAGCACACACAGCTCTGGTGATTCATTATTGAAAGCAAAGAACTCATCAAGAGGGGAGGGGTGTCATCGTTTCTTTCTCCATCAGCTGCCTTCAAATAAGAGATTATGGCCAAACCAGGCAAGGAAAACAGATATTCTCGCACACAAGGATGCAGGGGTCTGGGACCATGGGCAGGCTTGCCCAGGTGACTTCCCAGCAGGACATGAAACAGCTCTGTCCTCTGGCACTCCAGGGTGGTAGGAGTGTGGCACCCCCTCCAGTCACCCCAACGCTGATCCTTCAAGACACACATAGGTCCAGGATGTGGAGGGGATGGAGGGGTCCTTCAGTCACTTTTCTGGGCTCTCTGGTAGCTTTGTCCCCAACTTCTTTTGACCAGAACTCCACAGAGGAGGATAGATCTCCACGTGGGAGATATAGGATTGCTAGATGTAAGAGACAGAATGCAGGCTGGAATGCTTTTCTGAGCAGTCGTCTCTCCTTTCTGTAACTCCATACTTTTCTAGAGTAAAGAGCTGGACCTAGAAAGGAAGGAGTCAAGCCATCTGAGGAAAAAAAAGAAATGCTAGGGTTTTTCTTTTGGACTCTCCTTGAAAGCTGGTGAGGATGCCAGGAAGACTTGGGAAACACTAATAGCTCCGTCCTATGTGGAGTTTGGCTTTAAGCATGTCCTTTCACACCCATGAGTCAGTGAACTTTTCAAAGTGTGGTGAATGGTAAGATGCCCATTTTCCAGGTGAGAAGGCTGAAGGCCAGAGAGGTTGTGCAGTCACTCACTGTGCCACTTTGAGTCTCCTAACTATAGATGCAGTGATTAGTCCATGAGGAACCCTGGACAGACCAAGCTACTTCCCATCCAGCCTCCAAAGAGCATACTCCAGCCAACATGAAAGGTCAGCAAAGAGTCCCCATGCTCAGCTGGGTCAATCAAACTGACCCAAGTCACAGGGCCTATTCATGATGGTTTGCACCAACTGTCCTGAAAGCCACATTCCCGACCCGGAGCCAGCGAAGTCTAGGAGTTAGGAGTCAAGGATGCGAGTGAGAGCCTTTTCGGAGCGCAGGAGGAAGAAAGGCCCCTCTGCCTGTGTGGTTCCCCGGCTTTCCGTTAGAGATTCAAAGGGGTCTTGAAACCTCTTCTAGAAGGCAAAGAACATCCGGGTGCACAGAACATGAGGCAAAAAGGAGAGTGGTTGGGGTTTTCTTAGCTCTTTAGTTCTGCCTACCAGTGGTGGGATAGCACATCTGGGAGATTCCTAAGATGCCCCAAAAGGAATACTCACATCCGGAAAACACTCCCTCCAGTATCTACCCCTTAGCAACAGCTCTAGACTTTGAAACAGGTAGCTTTGTGCTTCCTTCGAGGGCTTATGATTCTGGCTGTGGTGCCCCAGCTGCCCATGTCCCGTGGCACACTCATTTCGGTCAGGGGCCCTGGCACACACAAGCTGAACTCACTAGGCTTGGCTTTCCTGTTTGCAAGACCCGTCGTCACAACGCAGAGAAGCGCGGTGAAGCTCTCCTCCCACTAGGCTCTGGTCTTCACAACTGGCCCCTGGAAGTTGGAAGAGAGTCGGCCGGGGGAAGGGGGTGCTGAGGAACTTCCGGGGGTGCTGCAGCAGCCGCAACCCGCCAGGGCCTCTCTAGCCCGCAGTGAACACACACACCCGTCCCCAGCGCCCAAGAAGGCCCCGACCGCCACAGTCCTCCGCTTAGCTGGGCCGCCAGCAGCTCGCCCCGGGGCTGAGCAACAAAGGGTGGCATCGCGGCAGCGCGAGCAGGGACCGCATTGGTTCAATATTAGCTTTTCATTCCAGTCTATTGTGCCCATCTGAGATAATATTGACTCTGAGGTGAGAGCTACAGACTACGGGGCTTGTCTAACACTCCGCCCGCCACAGGGCGCTGGAAGAGAACCAGCTACCAAGAGTTAAAGTGATTGCAAATAAACGCTCCTCGCTCTCCCTGCCGGGGCGCTGCCGGGCGCTGTCCGCAGCGCGCTCCGGCCTCGGACTCCACGGCCAGGCTGCGCGCTGTGGTCTCCCGGCCCCGCGGCAGCTCGGGCGCGCCGGCGTTCCCATCGAAAACAGAAGAGAGCTTTTGCTTAACGCAGCACCCAGCTTTCAACTGATGTCGAGGTTCCAGACCTGGGTGACTCCGGAGAAAAGTAATTCCCAGTGTTTAGGTTACAAGCTCCATCGGACGGTGTTTCCTCCTTTCAAACGGCGACCTTTCCGGTAACTTTCTGGGGAAGTGTTTCTCTACTTTTCTCTTCTTGGGAAGAGTAAACGCATGTAGCACCTAATAAACCGCTTTACTCGTGAAAGCGTCCTTAATACAATTTTTTCTGTGCGTTTTACTTTGCTTTGAATCTCCTTCAACCCGTCATCAATCTCGAAACTGCCTTCCCAACCATCGCGCTGAAGGGCCTCTCCAGCGTTCAGATCTTGCAAATGAAGATTCATATCAAAGTTTAAATTGGCTGTAAATGCCTACGTTGGTAAACAGCAAGTTAAACTGCTTTATGTGTCTGAAAAAGAACACTTAGCTATATGCTCTAGGGACCAAATGGGCTTACAGTGACCATTTTGAGTGTGCCTCCTGGGTCATTTATGAAATCTGTGCCCACCTCCGAATTAGATTCCGACCCTTGTAAGAAAAACTCCAATTACGTTTTCCCAACAAGAAACTTATCTTTGGGGGATTTTTATTCACCTTGAAGACAGGGTGGGCTCTGGGGGGGCTAGGATAGGTGAAGGGTGGGGCGCAGCATGCACAGCGGGATGCACAGCTACTAGGGTAGCTGCCTTTCCCCTGCGGGCTGGAGCCACAGGCAAAAACCTTCTACACATCTTGTGTATTTCAGAAGTGGTAATTGTGTTTCATACACAGGATCTACAACTTATTTTGTTTGCATTATATACTGTTTACTACATAATATGTATTGATTTTTTCCAAGTGTTGTTTAATTTCTATGTAGCTCCTACATTAAGTTATAGTCACATTAATTATCTAATATTTATTATATAAATTATATGCATTCTACACTGTTCCGGTATACATTGTTCTTACATGATTTATGTGTTTGTGTGTGCATACAAATATATACCAGAACAATGGTATGTATTTAATCTTTAGTCTCCTTGTAATCTCCCTGTAAACATGTATTTGGTGGTTTTTTTGTTTGTTTGTTTTGTTTTGTTTTTTATC
The DNA here is from genome assembly GCA_019843965.1 of Rhynchomys soricoides. Taxonomy (NCBI): domain Eukaryota; kingdom Metazoa; phylum Chordata; class Mammalia; order Rodentia; family Muridae; genus Rhynchomys; species Rhynchomys soricoides. The sequence continues at coordinate 1,656,449 of JADRCH010000089.1, forward strand.
TAACTTTAAACAGTCTTAAGTGAAACCTCTTTGAAACCCGTTATAAAATACCTTTGGATTCAACTGTGTTTCTGGGAAGAGGACCTGGCAATAAAGAAAAGCCGGCCCCTCTGGTCTCCCAAATAACCCCTCCCTGGGGTAGCCTCTTCTACTCGCTGAGACTGAAGGAGTTGGTTTGTTTCTGAGGATGGCTATTCCACCAAGTTATGTCATGAATTAAAAATTACTTAGAAGAGTGAAGCGTGTGCTCAACTGAGGCATCTGGGAGAACAGAGGAGGCCTCTCACCTCAGATTCTGGGCTCCGGGCAACAAGCCACTGGGCTCTAAGCTATGGGAGAATCTGTGCGGGTTCTGGGTTCCACTGCAGCCCCACAACCCCCTAGACCCCAATCCAGCAATGCTGGTAATGCTCATTGCAGACTGACTCCAAAGCTTTCCAACTTCAGCCTGCTTTTGTATGGGTTGAAGACTAAAACCACGGGTTGGACAGCAGTCACAGTACGCCCACCTCCAGCCTCCCACTTCAGCAGTGCCTTCTCTGCAAGGGCAGGGCCAGGTGGGCCCAAGGAAAATAAATAAGGATTTCAGATCTTTAAAAGCAGAACTGGCAAAAGGATTCAACTGGGCAATGGGAGAGGTAGTCAGGCCCTGCTGGTGAGGCACTGAGCGTAAGAAAGGTCCCAACATTACTGTATAAACAGCAAAGTGGCAGTTTAGAAGCCTAGGTATTGGGAAGAGAAATTAGGGTGTAAAAGGGAAGTAGATGAAGACCTTAACCAAAGAACCAATGGGTGGGAGGGACTGTTTGCTTTTTCTTAAAAGTATATACTCTACAAGATGGTTACCTGTTTTAAACATCTTGTAACAGAAAACAATGAATTTGGCTAAACCCCAGACCAGTTGGCTTCAGCTCCCTTGTCTAGCAAAACCCAGGAATTAGAGAGGCCCCAGCCTGCCTCGGAGACTTGGGGAAGGTTTCTGTAGGCATGAAGGAGATCCTAAAGAGGCTGCTAGGTAGGTGTTAAAACGACCAGGAGGGCATTGTGATTGCTTGTTGCGAAAAACAAACTACTCAAGCACTATTTCCCTGGGCTGTAGTCTCTGGGCCTGACTGCTCTTGAGCATCTGAACATGCCTTCCAGATGAGGAGTGCTGTGTAGTGCCAACCATGTGGCCGAAGCTCTCCCCCAGATGGCCTCAGGCATATCTGACCCATTTTCTCAGTCCAGGTGATCCATCTTGTCCATGTCCAGCATGGTGGAAAACTCTATTCTCATTGTGTAAGCATCAAAGCACCTTGTTCTGAGCCCCCATGACCCTCGTTTACAAGGCATCTGCTCAGGTGTGCTGAAAGATAGGGAGAGTCGGTTTCATTTCTCCTCTTTGCCAGGGCATCTCAGAGGAGAGACAATTCATTCCTATCAATGATGGCTCTTATCTCGGCCGCTCTGCTAAACAGAAAATACACAGGGAAACCAACTGGAGCAATCATCAAAGCCCTTGGAGGCTACTCCCATTTTCCACATGGAAAACTGAGGCCCTAGTGTTCATGCTGGTCTCAGGTCACAACACAGTTATAAATCAGTGAGTTGGAATTTCTGCCCAGCTCTTTATGACTCCAATAGCTTTTACCTTTTCTCCTCACCTCTAATTCACAGGGACGTTTTGTTAGTGAAAGTAATAGCCTATAAAGATGGAATAAAAAAAGAACACCCGATTCAAATTCGTGCCCCTCCCCCAAAGTCAGTGATTCCAAGATACAGAGCTGAGTCCCAAGTCCACACCAGAGCACTTACTCCAGGTCCAGAAGAGCCAGTAAGCTGCTGGCCCGTGAATCGCATATGCCCACGTCTAACACCCTTCCTGCTAGCCATCATCCCATTTTAGAGAAGTGGAAACAGACAAAATGAGGCTCTCAGCTTGCCCACTGTCTACACAAAGACCTGGCATCACCCTGCAGCCTACGCCAAGCCCCTCAGTTTTGGTCTTTACGGCATATGGGACCATTTAGCCAATGGAATTGGGTTACTCATTCTGCTGAGAAATCACAACGCTGATTTTCCTTCTTCATATGTTGTAAAGTATTATGCCTCTGTCTTTGCCCTTCTCTCTGCGTGTACACCCCTGTGTTGCAGACACAAAGACACAGGAGCAGAAATTCTCCCTCACCTGTCGTCAGATGATCTTCAGAGAAATTTATCAGTTTGTCATATAACTGTATATTTTTCTCTGCTACCATTTGACTGACACATACCACTAAAACTCAAATGTACAATTAAGCTTTTAAAATGTGTATAATTTTTTTCCCCAAGTAAAGAGTTTGAGATAGGAGGAATCTTTTGGTCAGATTGTTTCATGTTCAAAGTCAAAACCAAGAATGCCAGCAGGGAAGCAATCAGAGAGCTATCTGACCACAGGCTGGTGTACTCATTGCTGGCTTCTCCACAGAGCCATGACTAGAAGCTTCCTTTTCCTCTGTTATTATAAAACTCAATGTATAGTTTTATATTAAATAAGACAGAGTAAGGGGATTGTTAACAGTCCTTGAAATCCTCCTACCCAGAAGCCACCACTGCCCTACATTTGGGGTTAACTTTTGACATTTTAGAAAAGAAATTAGATTATGTCTACACATTTTGCTATTGTCCTGGGGATAAAAGGAAAGGAAAGAAAGGACCAGGCGTCCTGCTCACATGAAGCCATGACCCAGGAAACCCTGTCGATGGGAACAAGAGGGAAGGTTCTGGGGAGAAGAATGCTTTCTAGCTGATCCCTTCAGGGATGGCAATGGAGGCCCTCAGTTGCCAAAACTCATCGCACTTAAAACTTTACAGTGTTTTACTGCAGAACTTTATATGTTGGCAAAACAAAACAATCTTACAGAAACACTAGAGGAAAGAAACACATGGAACAATTACTGTTAACCCTTCAGATGCTGAGCTCTCACAAGCTACTCACCCCTTTTCAGTTTCAGAGAGGGTGGGCAGCCAGGCCACATCCTTCAAAGGGGGAATCCCTGACAGCTGCCAGACACCATCGCTTCTAGTGTTCCCTCCCCCCCAATCTTCCACCCACATTGCACTTCTCCACAGAGTCCAAGTCAAGCAGAGAAGAAAGACAGAAGGGCTTAACTTTCATAGATTCCAAAAATCTTCTTTCTAGTCAGTACCTGGCATTCACAATGTTGTCCTTCATAAAAACAAATTATATGAAGTGGTTAACAATCCACATCAGCTCCATCAAATACCTCCTTGTAAAATGTAGAATTTTAAGTTTAGTAGGAGAGCATGCATGTACTGAGTACTAGAAACGATGAAGAAAATTAAAGCAGCATTCCTCCACTGCTCACACCCAAATATGTCTGTATGTGACCGACACTGGCTGGCATTTGGAATTCAAAAATGAACACTTCCATGATAGCACCTTCCAGGAGCACACTGTGTGGTAGAGGAACGTGGTGCACAGTAAGTACAGTGCAACCTCACAGGTGGGAGACATCACCTTCTGTCGGTGCTGCAGGAGCATTACAGTTTTACAGTTTCCATCACTGCTGGAGTGTGTTGGTTGTTTTTATTTATTATTATTATTATTATTATTATTATTATTATTATTATTTTGCATTGTTTGGAAAGGTAATTAAGGGAAGTTGCCACTACAAAGGGCAAAAGGAAGAAATTGTGTAAAGGCCACAGGAAGTCTGCCTAAGGAGCTGCTTGAGGTGGGTCTGGTTGAGAAGAGGAGACGGCAAAAGCCTAAACCTGGAAGAAAAGAAAAAGCCAGCTCCCCCTGAGAGCCACAAAGGGTGGCACCAGCAATGTGACTGGGGCTCTGTCTCAGAGCAGAGTGGACTAAGAGGCCATGGGCCCTCAGAAACACAGAAGCATGGGATCACTTAAAAATCAGATATTTACAAAAACAAAAAATAAAAAAAAAATCAGATATTTATAGACGTTTTAGGTCATTTGCACTCCACTAATGGAGCAAGTACCATTTACGAGGAAATTTGCAGTTGACCTGCAGTTAACAAATTTAGTCAGTTCCTGGGAAGAGCTAACCATGGAACTAGACAGCTAACTGTAAGGTAATAGGATCAGTGTCCAAATGAAAATGCTCAGAAGAAAGCTGTCGCTGTTCCATTTGAATGATACAAAACAAGCATACGCTTCCTGGGGGGTCTCCAAGAAACTCCTGGAGGTGAAGGCAAGCCAGACCATCAGGAGATTCTTTAAGGAAAACAAGGAGGTGTTTCAGAGGCTGTAAAACTTAGCAAGTGCGTAGGTCACTGACCCTAGGCACGTGTAAAGGACACCTGGGGCGAGGAACAGATAGGATCAATTATTTATTGAGTTGTATTATGAGGTAGTTGGCATAGACTGTCACATTTGTATATCATGAGCTCCTTCAAGGGTGCGTGTGTGTGTGTGTGTGTGTGTGTGTGTGTGTGTGTGTGTGTGTGTACACGCGCGCGCATGCGTGTTCACCCTTACTACTTTTGCATGTTAAAAAAAAAATTAGGCCTGGGACCAAGAAGATGGCTTATCCCATAAAAGCCCTTGCTACACAAACCTGATGACCTGAGTTTGAATCCTTGGAACAGCCAGTAGCTGGGCACAGTGGTATCTATCTCTAGTACTGTCATCCCTACCACAAGGCAGTATGTAGACACAGGAGAACTCACAGAAAGCCCCCAAGTCAGGTAGCCTGGAATGTGCAATGTAGTGGAAGACAGCTAAAGAAATCATGCTTCAAGCAAGGCAAAAAACAATACCCAAACTTTTCCTCTCTGATCTCCACCTGGGCTCTGTCATTTGTAGACACACACACACACACACACACACACACACTATACACATGCACAAACTTATAGTAATAAATACTTAGAGAAAAATAACGATAACTTAATCCCATAAGGGTTAGGTAGATTCCCCAAAGATGGACACAAAAAGTCTCAGGACAAGGATTAGAACCTTGACCTTTGCCCCCCAACCCCTGAATTTAGGCCACAGTTCATCAGGAAGTCCTGACCTCATGAGGTAGATGAGGACTGAATATGAAGGAAGTAAAAAATGCCTTTGTAAAGTGTGGGCCTTTGACAAGCATTAACTGTAAAAATAATTTGCAACTAGGTCTTTCTCCTGTGGCCAATTATTTATTCAGCAAATACTTCCTGCATAAAAATGCCATGTGAGGCACCATTCTGAGCACTAGGGATATAATAGGAGAAATCTCTTCATGATTCTGCAATAGGTCGGTCAGCTGACTCCATAAAGGACTTGCTCTGAGAGAAGCAGAAAGCTCAAAGTGATGTAGTCACTGTTTCTAAGACTGAAAAAGGACTAACAACTTTTATGTCCATTAATAGGAGGTTTGCCTAGAGAAAAACAATGATGCTTCCTTTCTACAGAAAAGAGAAGATGCTTTCTGCAGTATCACGGGGGAGATGTCCATGACTCAGAGAGAGAGAGAGAGAAGCAAGTTCTAGAACAGCAGTTCTCAACCTGTGGGTAGCGACCTCTTTTGGGTTGACCAACCCTTCCTCAGGGGTTACCTAAGACAAGTAGAAAACACATATAGTTACATTACAACTCATAACTATAGAAAAATTACGTTCTGAATTATGAGAATAATTTTATGGTTCGGGGGAGTCACCACAGTATGAGGAGCTGTATTAGAAGACTGTAGCATCAAGAAGGTTGAGAACCACTGCTCTAGAACAATACGTAATGTGATTCGGTTAATGTTGAAACAAACACTTGTCTGTGTGCCTGTGTGTCCAGTTTGCTCACACAGACCTAGATGGAAACTTGGAGAGACTTTCTGGAGAGGTTTGCACTAAGCTGGCAGGAGAGTGACTGTAGGTCAGGAAAAGGGACCCAGAGAGCCCGCTGTGAACTAGGTGCTTTTCCTGGTGACACCATGTACTCCTTGATTGTTTAATTGCTGACAATGAGAACACATTCGTGCCCTGCCCGTGCAGTTAAGCAGGAAGGCACAGGCATGTGACCAGTTTGGTTACGGCAATATGATTATGCTCTCATTCCTCTTTTAATCTCCTTTAATGTCACTTTAATATGTCTACACAGTGATATAGACATATAGATGAGACGGTGCCAAGACATAAAAGGAGGACTCAGAACATGGCCTCCTGGCTTGAACATCTTGCCTCTCTCCACCCCAGCTGCAGTTTATAGCGAAACCTTTTTTTTTTTAAAGAGCATCATGGATTGCTGGATGGGAACCCTTGCTCTCCCAGTTCTGGGACATATGTAATTATTTCTCAGCTAATAGCCTCGAGGACCTTTGTGATAGATATGACTTCATTTATAAGAGCATCGAGCCTCTCTCAGAGGTGACTGAGCTGGAAGAGTCGACAGGATGGTCCTCCTTAGGGTCCCCCTGGCTCTTAACCCACACCAAGTCAAGCCAGCTCATTCAACCTGTGTTAACGCATTGTCTCTGCAACCTTGGGCACGCTGCTGCTGTTTCTGAGTTTCAGAGAGAGAGAGAGAGAGAGAGAGAGAGAGAGAGAGCGAGCATTGGATAGTGCAGCCTATAAAGTCATTTCTAGTCCTACACTTCTGATTTCGACTATGGAAAACTATGGAAGGTTGTCACCATCCATACCTTCATTCCCAGGCATCTGCCACAGGCTGATGAAGGTGCCAGGAAGATAGACCTAGAACAGATGTGTGGGTGTGCTCCTCCACACTCCCCTACAGTCTGCTCTGGATCTTCCTACACAGTTGTTTCCTTTCTCATGGCTATGAAAAGATGTTTGGCAAATGGTCCTCAAAGAGGAAGAGATTTATTCTGATTCACGGTCCAGGGTACAGTCCATCATCACGGGGAAGGCACAGAGGCAATCAGGAAGCAGACACAAATAATACAGGTGCTCAGCCACGGTTACCTTTTCTTCAGTCCTGGAGCCCATGGAAGGATACGAACCATAGTTAGGGTAAGTCTTCCCACCTCAAGTTGTTAGCCTTTACCCTCCCTTGAAGATATGCCCAGAACTTTGCCTCCTAGATCATCCTATACTTCATCAAGTTGAAGATTAACGTTATCTATCATATTTGGCCTCTGACCCCCAGTGTCTCCTCACCTTGCCAGACAGCTTCATGTCCTTCAAGACAACATCACACCTATGCTGCAAAGGGGAAAAGGGAGCTTTGTGAAGGAATAGAAATGGTCTAAGATCAGCATCAGCTCTGAAAGGGCTGGAAATAGGACTCCAAGTCTCTCTGGCCAGTTCGCTGATCCAGCATACTGTCTTGTGAGCACTTTCTGTGTGCAAAGCCTTTAGTAGATTGTGGGAACACAGGTGGGAGCCAAAAAAAAGAACCTCCAACTTACTGACCAGTGTGTGGAGGGCAAATATCTTGGGAGGACGGTACCTTCTGATGGAGAGTCCTCAGACCTGTGCTCTTTATGGGCCACCAGAGAATTGCCTGGCCAGGCTTATCTCCAGCTGGAAGAAAGCCCAGCAACAGCATTGAGTGGAGCTGGAAGTCACTCCAGAGTGTGGCAGTGATCCACAGTGATCTTGGTCTATTTCAAGTAAAGGCAGCTTGCATCCATGGGCTGAAGGGTGTGTTCATCCAGAAGAGGAAATGCAGTTGTGGTGGATGTAGAAGCTGGTCCAACTGGTCTTTATCTTCAAGCCATGTGACAAAGCAAATGATCAATCTCCAGAGACTCAGTTTTTCCTTCTCCAAAATGGGAATAACAGCAATTGCAAGTGTGATGGTATTTCTCTCAGAGGGAAAACCTGAAGATAACTAAGTTGTTTGCAGAAAAGCCAGGTATAAGACACGTTGGAATGGCAGCAAATGCTGTTGTTATTTAGGGGAGAGATGTCCTCCTATTTCTACCTGAGGACCAACAGTCAGCTATGTGTGGTATTCCAGAAACATTGCTGCTGTCCGGGCACTGGGGCCTCCTTTAGTGGAATGGTTATGCTGTGGCCCCGTGGGCTTCTCAGTAGGAAGAACAGGTGCTTAGAGGACCCCAGGATCCTGAGCATCAGGAGACCCAGCTCTGGGTCTTCTATTCTATTCTGAGAAGTTACTCTCCATTTTGAGGCTAATTTGTCGTGTGTGTAATGTTTTTATTATAAAAACAATACATGAGGGGCTGGAGATGCAGTGCGGTTGGTAGAGTGCTTGCCTAGCATCCATGAAGCCGTGGGTTCAATTCTTACCATCATATACGCTGGTTGTAGTGGTGAATGCCAGTAAGCCAGCATTTGGGAGGTAGAGACAGGAGGATCAGTAGTTCAAGGTCATCCTTGGCTTGCATGGTGAAGTTGAAACCAGCCTGGGCTACATGAGACCCAGTCTCAACAACATCAGCAAAACATTATAATACGGCAGAAGAACCAGAAGTCAGACTGAAGGTAACTCTCCCATCCTGCTACTGTTGACAACTATGTGTATTTGTTAGACAGACAGATCACACACACACACACACACACACACACACACACACAGTTGTTTGATTATGACCATGCTTAGCGCTGCTCCCGATTTCCTTTGTAGGAAGCTTGCTTCGACCTTTCCAACATTTCCTTGGGATTGATGGCCTTGGCTTTTCTTTTCTTTTTTAATTTTTGATTTGCTCTGTGTTTTTGTGACACTGGAAATAAACTCTGGGCCTCTGGCTTTTGATGGTCTTTTTATTCTAAACATTCAAATTACAGTTTTAATTTACTTATTGATTTTTTGATTGATGGTAGAGACTGATTTCACTCCACCATGTGAGTCCAGGGATTGAACTCAAGTGGTCAGACTAGGCAGCAAGCACCTTACCCTGCTGAGACATCTTGCCAGCCCATGTGGTCTTTTTCTTATTTTAAAAAGGTGCTTTATATGGGGCTAGCGAAATAGTTCAGTGATTAAGAATGCTTGGTGTTTCCAGAAGATCTCCGTTCAGATTCCAGTACTCACAATGGGCTGTGTACAGTCACTTGCAATCCAGCTTCAGGTCTCTGGAGGCATACGTGTCTCTCTCACACAAACACACACACACACACACACACACACACACACACACACACAGTGGCAAAGAGACATAGAAGTAACCCTCTTAAAACAAGAAACATTTTATATGACCAGGAATAATAGCACACAGCTATAATCCCAGCACTTGGGAGGCAGGTGGATCTCTGTGAGTTTGAGGCCAGCCAGCTTATTTTATATACAGTAAGCTCCAGATCAGCCAGAGCTACACAGCCGGACCCTGTTTTAAAAATAAAATAAAAAACATTGTATACAGGGACAGTCTTCACCTAACATTGTCACAAAGGCAGCATTTCTCCTAGAGTATCTCACAAGCAGAGGTGTTTTCCTGCTGTAGAGTCGAGATCTGTTTCTCTTCTACCTTCATTCTCGGGCTCTAGATATAGTTTGTCCCTTAGCCTTCCTTTGTGCATTTTACATCCTTAAGCAATGTGCTCACCTGTAATGCGCTTGGATTTTGTTCTCTGTGAAGGTGTCATGAAGCAAAAAACAAACACTTTTTTTCTCACCAGTTAAATTCCAACACCATACTGGTACCATGTAAACTTTTTCTATTGTAGGAAACAACCTCTGCCTCGTTCTAGATGTCATATTTTATTGCTGGATTTTATCCTACATTACATTTTACATTATTTACCAATTACATTCACTTTGCAACATACTTTTTTTAAATCAAGTAGAACAGTTTCATCCCACTTTTCTTTTTAGAAAAAATAATGTCTGTTCTTGCGTATCTATTCTTGGAGATAATTTTTTGAATCAATCTGGCAGTTACTTTAATTGTAAACTATACTGCAATTGTTTACATTGTATAAACTAATCTGGGAAAAGGTTATTGTAGCCTTTACCATGACTAAGCATTCCAACCGGAAACATTTAGATTTTGATACATTCATTCTTTTGTTCTGACTAGGTCCTGGATATTTAGGGCATGAAGGAGATGTCTTTTCAGTTCTGAAGGTGCCTTATGCTTTGGTTTTATTCTAGCGAATAGAATGGTTTTCATTCTATATTTCTAAGTTGTTAATTCTAATATACAAAGAAACTAGCCTGTGTCCAGGGACCCTTGTGAGTTCTCCTAGTGCTGCTATGAATTAATCATCCCTAACTCTCATGTGTTTTCCTTAACAGTGCCTTCACTTATTACCAAAGTAAAGTGTGTCTTGTGTAGGAAATAAAACATACAGGGGAGGGAATGCCACCAGTAAACCCCGTGCTTCAGAAACACCCCCTGAAAATCTGGGTGACCTCCCTCAAACATATATTTGATTTCAGTTAAAAAGGGAGTTTTGGTCAGGCAGCGGCAGAACATGGCTTTAATCCCAGAACTCAGGAGTCTACAGAGTGAGTTCCAGGACATCCAGGGCTACACAGAGAAACCCTGTCTGGAAACACCAAGAGACACAGAGAATTTTAATATATATTATATATATACACACACACATTTGTGTATGCAACATACATAATTGTCAAAGAGCAACTTAATACAATAATACATCATTGCCCAATCATCCACTTTGCATGTAATAAATCTGTATTTGCTTTATTCTTAACATTATTTTTTTTCATGTACTCTGTATTAAGTATCTATATTTATCTAAGTAATTCCCTGATGTCTGACATTTAGATTGGTCCATCTTTTAACATTGTCAATAATTACATAGTGAACATTGGTCTCTCTTCATAAATGATTGCTTTACAAGAAGTTTCTAAAACTGAGGTTTCTGGGACTTAAGGCATCCAGCAGTCTTGGGCATTTGTGACAAATTGACAAATAGCCCTTGAGAAAGCCTGGAAGCATTTATTCTTGCACCTCACTTTTTAATGCGGATTTTTTTCTTTTCCTTTAGACTCTGATTTCTTCCAGTAGCAGTGTTCCCATCGACCACCGTGTTCTGGCCATCCACAGCCTGAAATAAACTTTAGAGCCCTAACTTCTCAACCCCAGATCTATTTCTCGAAGGGATGGCTCCTCAGCTCTGGGCTCTGGCATCTAAGGCTGAACTAAAATGATTAACTTAGCCTCGATCTTTGCTTGCAGCAGAAGGTGTCTGAGCCCCAGGGGAGATGTAAATCACTCCAGGATAACTACATATAAGTAAATAAATAACGTCCCTTCCTTGTCTGGTTCATCAGGGAAAGGGGTGTCATATTTCTCCGGTCAGGTGTTCTGTTGGCCAGAAACAAGCCTCACTGACTGAGAAACCGCTCCCAGGGAGCAAGCAACTACAAACACATCTGCATTGACAAGTTGAGACTTACATCCTTCTATGGTGTTTTCGCTCTTTTGAAAATGTTAATAAAAACTTAATGTGGAAAAAAAAAAAACAACTTTTTCCAAATATGTGTACCAGCGGGCCTGAGGCAACTCATACTTTCTTATAAAATAAAGTAGGCCACTCACATCAGTCATATTGTCTTAGCACATTTTTTCCAAATTAGGAATTCTCCATCCATCATCCAGCAGCATGGCATCCTGTTTCCAAACATTTCCTTTTAATGTGCTCTTTAACATGATAAGCAAATCTAATAGAATACATTAGTGTCACTTGCCAGTGATGGAGTGTTTCCTCCTGCTGCTGTCCTCCATGAGGAGTTTGGGGAAACTTTTTTCTGAGCCCTATCCCTGACAGCCATCAGTTGTTGAAAACATGACAGTGAACTCCAGGCTAGCCAAGGCCACATTTGAGATGGAAGCCTTAGAAAGATTGCCAGTGGTTCTATCTTACCACCTCGTGTGCCATTGATGTAGAAACTCAAAAGATGCATGTGTGTATGTGTGTGTGTGTGTGTGTGTGTGTGTCCAAGAAATGGGTCCAGGTTCTGTACACAAGAAGAGTTGTTTACATTTAGCCTGTGGCTTCTTCAGTGATGCTGCATTTCCCAGGCTTCCTGCTCAAGCCACGTTGCCAGTAGAACATTTCCAAGTTCCCTAGACGGTGTAGAACTAGAAGACCCTTGGCTCTAGGTGTGTACAATGCTCTCTAGAGCTTGTTTTGGAAAAGAGCCACCTTTTCCAAGTGGCTTGGACCCTGTGTGAGAGGCATGCTCTGATTATGGCCTAGCTGAGATAAATGTTAATTTGAGTTTGTGTATGTGACAACCTATATCTGGCAAAAACCAGATATTTGTTTCTACTCAGATCTCTGGCTCTCCAGCTCATGTGTTCAGTGTTAGCAATTGAATTTTTAGAGGAATTTTCTTTGGACTGAGTTTTGGAATAAAACACTCAGACAAGTTGGGAAGGAACGATGTGTGCATAGAAAGTCTAGGAATTCCATTCTCTCCGGCTCTTGGCCACTCAACAGGGAAATATTTGAATGGAGCAGGGCAAGAGCTGTTTTCTGAGTGTAAAGAATGGTGTGTTCCTGAAGATACCAGCTTAGATGCCTACCCTGGGACCTGGGAGGATGTTGCACTGGTCAAGTACTTGTCTTGTAAGTATGAAGACCTGGGCTCACCCCCAGAACCCATGTAAAGAGCCAAAGTTCCAGACAAAAAGACAGGGATAGTCTGATGCTTGGGGCCCGCTAACTAGCCAGCCTAACCTACGTCTCCAGCTCCAAAGAGACACCATAACTCAAGATACACGGTGAGGCCAGAGAAGTGGTTCAATGGGTAAGAGTGCTTACTATCACGAGTTGTGATCTGAATTCATCCTCAGAGCCCACATGACTGGAGGACGAACCCACTCCTGCAAGAGGTCCTCTGTCCATCTCGCATGTAGAATGGCACCTCTCTCTCTCTCTCTCTTTCTCTCTCTCTCTCTCTCATACACACACAAACATACACACACAGAGGGGGAGGGGGAGAGAGAGAGTAGAATGCTTGATCCAGTAACTATTGTTAAAGACTTGAGGTTCTGAGTTTGTGTATCTCAGTCAACAACATCAACAAAAAAGAGTGTATATTGGGCTGGCGAGGTGGCTCAGTGGTTAAGATCACTGACTGCTCTTGCAGAGGTTGAGTTCAATTCCTAGCAACCACATGGTGGCTCACAACTATCTGTAATGGGCATCCAATGCCACCTTCTGGTGTGTCTGAAGACAGCTACAGTGTACACACATACATGAAATAAATAAATCTTTTTTTAAAAAATGACTATATGTTGGGGACACAGAAATAAGACCCGTGCCTGTCCTTAAAGAGTCCCAAAATCCTGAGGATCAATGACAGATAGCTGTACAAAGAGGCACAAGTGGGAATCAGAAGGACAAAGCCCGTGAGAGCTCCAGATGATCTAAGGTGCAAAGCTGGTCAGCACTGTGTCCCTCCACATCTTTTCAACACACCTACCTGCAGTGGAAAGACTGTTGGGGCCATGTTGGTGCTTGTGAACCTTCTGTTTTATGCGTATCCTCTTACACTAGGGAAGTGCAGTTGCAATGTGTGTCTCTTACTGTGGTTCAGAGCACAGTCACAGAAATTTCATAAAGCATAAGGAGTCTCCTGTTTAGGGGCTTCTCAGTGCATGGTCAATTTGCAGAGGTTATTTTTCTTCCTGGCCTCAGAAGGGATGAGGAATGCAGGACATCAGGTGCTCCGATGGCTTATTTGTTAGACAAATATTTATTGAGTAACTTGGATCTACTTGGCATTGCCCCGATGTTAGTAAACCAGGCAGATGCATACAATGTTGGGGGCTCCACCTTCCCAGAGTTCACCTTCTGGTGGGAAGACATAGTGAAGAAGAGGGTGTCAGAGAGTTACAGGAAATAAAAGAATCAAGCAGAGCTGTGCAACAGCAGTGATGGCTGGTAGGAAGAGAAGGTGTACACCACAGAAGGTGGAGGAGCAAGGGGTACCATCCAGACTGAAAACAGGGGACAGGCCCCCTAGGCAAGGGTCTGGCAAGAGCAAGTGCAGGGTGATTCGGAAGACACCCTGGAGATTGAGAAGAATGGCAGCAGCTGAAGTTGGAGGTGGCCCAACACAATTTGGGGTTTGGGAGACAATGGAGAGCCACTGTGAGTCATGAATATTGGGGTTCCCAATCAGAGCGGCTCTTATCCACCATCTGCTCTGACCTCATCAGCACCAGCTTCTCTGCAAAGTCAAAACAAGTGTTCAGAGAGCCTCAGCTTTTATTTCTACAGCCATCTTTGTACCTAACCACCATAGCGTTTTTAATAACAAACTGGCAGAGAGTCAGACATCTGTACTTGAAAAAAAAGGGGGGGGGGGCAGGCCAAGTATTTCTAAATGTTTTATATTTACTTGTAACATTAGAATAACAACGAGGTTGCTTTCTACATAATCGGAACCATTCCCATTAGGGTCCCACAGACCTCGTCCTCCGTGGGTTTGGGTGGTGGTTTTCATTACAGCAGTGACATTGATCTGACGGGAGTGAATCTCTCCTTGAACATTTGTGGAAAAAATGGGAAAGAAGTTGAGAGGAGCCAAAGCAAGCTAGGAAAATGAGAACTCAGGAAAGATAACCATCAGCTTGGCACTGGGGTAGCATCGAAGGGGTCCAGGCTTTGAAGTCCAGCAAAGCTGGGCCAGCGGTACAACACAGGGAGGCAACCTTAGGGAAGTCACTTGACATCTCTGAGCTTTGGGTCACTCCCTGGCCCTACTTTGTGGAATTGGGTTGAGGTCTAAGAAGGGTATCACCAGTGAAGGGTCTGAGCCAATTTTGTTCCTTAATGGCAATCTCCAAGATCACTGTCTCCATTAAATTGTATTGTGAAGTTTGTCTGCAAGATCTAATAGATAAAAGACAAGATTCAAAGTTAACCTGAAATTTTGGATTGTAGCCAGCAATTATTTAGCACAATCATGTCCAATTTGGTACTTAGAATACACTTGGGGTTATAAAAATACATAGGCATACTTATCAAAAATTTAAACTTGACCAGGCACTTTGTCTGCAAACCTTTTTCTAAAAGTTTAATTATCAAAAGAACATCAATCCGGAGTGGCTTTTGAGAGCTGGCCCAGGCACAGGCATGAACCAGGTCTCTATGTCAGGAACACCTTAAAGCACAGACTGCATTCTCAGAATGGACCTGACTTTGAGTAGAAGCTCTGGAAAGATGGAGCCTGAAAGATGCTCAAAGAACTTGCAGTAATCCCATTTGATATGCTTTGTAGACTCCACTTAGAGAGGCAAATGACCCAAGAACCTCTACCTAATCAGATTGCTCCAGAATAAACCTGGAATCCAGAAAGAGAGGTCTCATATCTACCATCCTCTGTGGCCAATGGGAAGCCAGGTCTGTGAGCCCAGGCTGTGAATCTTTACAAACACAAACTTCGGGGTTATTTATTTTATACCTTATCAGAAAAGGAGATTAAACTCCCAGGTGCAGTGCCCACTCTTTATCTTCCTCCTGGCCCATGGATGGATGATGGCAGAGCTGGGAGTTGGACATGGCTCAGCATAATCTGAGAGAAGCCACTGAGGAAGGAAGGGGAAGTCAGGCCTGCTCCCTGATCACATCCCTGCAAGCTATGAGAGACTCCTGAAGACTTCCCAGGAGACTTGGGCTGGGCTTGTAAAGAAGGATCTTGACATCAAGAAGAGCAGCCAGCCAGTAAATTCCTACTTACTTCATTTTCTAAGACTTCTGAATGTGTTTTGAATTTTCTCTAAATTAAGATAATCATGAAAGGTTAAGATATTTCAACAGAGTGCCACCTGATCCGAGGGCTTGGATTGTATGCCTAATTAGTTCCCGAGCATACGGCTCAGAATGTCTTATAAAAACAGGGTAATGACTTGAGGTATATTTGGGTATTAGATGGGGCGATGTTCATTCAGATGGACATTCAGACCCATCTCAAAGCCTTGAACCTGCCCTTGATCCGGGCTGGGAGCTTTGTCTGACATCTGTTTCAAAGAGATTTAAAAAAGAAAGAAAGAAAAAAGAAACAAAGAAACAAAGAAACAAAGAAAAAGAAAAACAATGCCCTTGTGATAAAACAAAACTGCATACCCAGATAGACATCAGGCATTAAAATACTTGGAATTCAGCACAACTGGAGGAACGTGTGGCCTGGGAATAGGAGTTGGGGACAGTGGAACAAGAGGAACTCTTGCCAGGATACACAGATCCCCTTAGAATTGCTGGGGAAATCGCCCTCACTGTGTCCAGGGAGGGAGTAATGGGTCACAAATGTCCCATCCTGTGCTTCAGTTGCCAGCACTCCATCGTGTGTAACTGTGTGGAACCTGTTCCATGTCAGAGACACTCCTTCCGAAACGCTGCTCCCACGGGATCCCAACCTCCATACCCCACTCTGGGAAGGCACTTTCTGAGGCTCCTCAGGAGAAGTGCCATGATGCATGTGTTTCTCCAGGTTCTGTCCTCGCTACAAGGAGCACACTAACCTCCTGTCCACCCTAAATGTACTGAATATACATTTTTTAAAAAGTAAACATTTGGTCTGCACATGACAGGATCCCGATAAAGGCCCCTCCCTAGCCGCCTTCTCCATGTTTGCACTGAAACCCTTCTTCTCTGGATATGTTAGATCTATTCTGTTTGTAATATTGGCCATGTGTTGAAAATGGCGGCCCAGGAACTGGGGATATAGCTCAGTTGATGGAGTGCTTAGCATCCACAAAGCCCTGGGTCCCGGGTTCTCTCCTCAGCATGCAGCGCTTGTATAAACCTGCTGTGGTGGCATATGCCTGTAATCCCAGAACTCAGGAGGATCATGAGTTCAAGGTCATGCTTGAGTTTTAGGCTAGCCTGGGCTACATAAGATCCTGTCACACACACGCGCACACACACAAGAAAATAAGCCATTGAGAAAGAGAAAGGGAGGAAAGAATAAAGGAGGGATGGAGAGAGAGAGAGAGAGAGATGCCAATATCTCCCATCTCAGGTCTTTAAAGACCTCAGATGATAATGCCTGTCCCTTCCCTTCACATCTATACTGCCTTAGGCCATTCATTCATCTCCTCCATTCTTTGGCTAAGGGTCCTCAACACCTGTTGGCTGGGTATGTGTCTATCTCTGAATGGAATACTGATTTGGACAGTGGAGCCTCAGGGTGACAAGACCCTTCAGGAGAATGAAAGATATGAACCAAACGCCGAAGAAAGGAAGCCACAGTGTGGTCCAAAACTAACAAGTTATTGTACAACTTACAGCTATTTACGGCTCACCTGCTCATCCGGACCTTGAGCATCCCAGTCAGGTAAGGCAGGTATGGTCTTGTTTTGTTTGTTTATTTTTTTATAAATAGGAAAATTTAAAATGCCACGGCTGAGATGCAGTATGGCTCACATTTGAACTTGGGCTCAGAATTCCCGAGACTTCAGTGTCAGATTACAGAGGATCTTAAAACTGAAGGAAGGGAACAGGGGAAGCTCGGACAGAAAGAGGTTGCCGACTGGGAATGGCGTGGACAGGAAGCTGGGGTAAGCAGTAGTTCCTCAGAGATCATCAGAGCTAAACTGGGCGGGGGGCCAGGGGAGGGAGGAAAGATGAATGTAAAAGAGGGAGGTAGAGACCTGTGGTGCAGAAGACAGGAAAGAGCTTCCCAGACCCACGACAGCTGCGCGTCCAGAGGAGGGCTGCTGGCGATCTTCCAAAGCTAGCTGAGGGCAGCTTCCAAAATAGCCTCAGCTCAGGTCCAACTCATGGAGCTGGGAGCTCTTACACATGTGACGTCATTGGGCTCTTTGACAACCCAACGGCAAAGTTGTTCTTACCGCTGCCATCTTAAAGATGGGCAAACTGAAGCACCAAGAGGTTAATGGGCTTAGCTGTGCCCTCTGGTGGGAAACAGCTTCAGCTGGAAAGTGAGCAGACTCCCACCCAATCCTGAATTCCTGACCACTGTCTGCAATGTGCGAGGCGGAGGAGGTTTTCACGGACCATCAGAATACATCTACCTACATTTCCTATCTTACAAAACCCTCCTCTGTTCAGCCCAAAGTTACCTTTCTTCTTTGTTCCCTCCCAGGGACCTCAGAGGGCTCCTGCTGCCACAGTGAAGCAGGCAGGAGGTCAGATCTGAGCTGTGATAGAGGGAGAGAGTGAAACCTTGTGAGCTAGGGACCCATCCTGGGGCAACGCAGCAGGAGACCTCCAATCTGGGCCAAGCCAAGTGGGATGAAGATCAAAAGCAGTAGGGGGTGTAGGCGGGTGGCTCCAACAAGGAACAGAAGTGGGCAGGGTCCGCTGAGACTGCTTCCATATCATTACTTGGCTGTGTAGATGGACAGGCCTCTTTGAAGGTCTAGAATATTCCAACCTGGGTTGCATGGAAGAGTCCTAGGTCCCCAGGCCTGCCACCATACCCCCACCCTAGGGATGAGGATATAAGGATTGGGAAGGGCTCTGTGAATATATACCCTCCCTCACCCAGGCCACTGCTGCTTTGCAGCTTCTTGGGGCTCAGTCCACAACCACAGGCTCTGGGATTACTGCTCTATGTCTTGGGCATGGATCCTGCATGGTGCTGCATATCACATTCAGTGACTCTGAGCATATTACAGTGGCTCTGAGCATATTACTGTCCACATAGTAGGTCTTCCAAAAGGCTTCAGACATGTTCAGTGAAGACACTTTATATTCCTACCCAAGTCAATAAAATCATACAGCAGACACACATCCTGAGAGGCAGGACACAGACCTAGCTAAAGCACTGTCTAGGGAGCTCAAGATTCTATGCAAAACACAGACAGCGATATACACTGAGAAATGCAAGACTGGGTGCATTGCTTCAACCCCTTTGGTTCTAAAGAAAGACAGGCTGATCTATGTTCCTGCAGAGCACTAACCTGGCCAGTCTGTAAGTCAGGAATCCCTATTGCAGGACACATAAATTGCTCCCAGTTGCTAAGTACTATTATTAATGGAAGAAGGTCCACCATGTGTTCCTATATATTGTGTCTCCAGCGGTGAGTGTGGACTTCTTCTGTTTAGCATATAACTGCTCCAGTATCAATCTCGGGTCTTGGCAGGGGTTGTAGCTAAAGGTATTTTAAAAATAAGGGGTTTTCCTCTCCCAGACAATGTGTTCAGTTACGCTGCACGCACGTGCACACACACACACACACACACACACACACATACACACACACACATTCATGTATTTCAGGAGCTGTCTAAGAAACAAGTACATTTAGTATGCTCTGGTTCTCTGTTACAAAAACCCAAGCTAGGCTGTCATTTGGGCAGTTCAAGTCATCACAAGAGAATGTGAACCACCGTCCTGTCCAGCTGGTTTCATTTCAGAGCATCACAAAGGAAGAGGGTACCAGGTGGATCAAGTGTCCTCATTTATAGAGTCCACACTCATCACTATTCCAATATACATGACACATCTTCAGCAACCCTAAAGACCTAGATGGTACTGCTTGGATAGAAGACCAAGGTTGGTTCCTTCTGGAGGCCTCTGAAGGAGACTGTTGCAAACCTCTCTCCTAGCTTCTGGCAGTTGGTGTTGCTCCTTGGCTTATGACAATGTGGGTCTAACCTCTGCCTTTGTTTTCACATGGTTCTTTCCACTCTGTGTCTCTGTTTTCAAAATTTCCCATCCTGAGAAGGGCTATCCTAATGATCCCATACTAACTGGAATACATCTCCACAAGCACTGTTTCCAAGCCAGGGCTCATCCATTAGTGCAGGCGAATTTAGGGTAAGAGAGATGCAGGAGACCCAGACCCATGTAGAGAATCAATAATTATATAGCATGAATAGCAAGCTGTCTCTTTGGCCAGTGTGCTGCCAGTTTCTTATCTACAATCTCTGGAACAGAAGCAGCAAGTCCAGTGTGTAGGAGATATCCTTCAGAACTTCCAGTCTGGCTCACTTGGCTGGTGATATGAAGGGCATCATTGTCATAGGCTAAGGTCCTTTGCTTGGAGGCTCTTCAGAGATGTCTCCCAGCACCACCATCACTACCTTCTTGCTTCATAGCTGACAAGGAAGTCCTAAGAGATAATCTCCTTAAGTTGAACCTTTGATGAGTGACAGAGTCAGATCCAGGGTCAGCCCTTGACTCTGCCTAATGTCCCTCACAGGTGGACATTAAAATCTCTAAAAGCACCTATGAGAGGTTTACTGGAATCAGGGAAACATTAGTTCCCCTGCCACAAGCCACTAAAAACAGTTCAGGTTATTCAAAGAGAATAATGGTGTTATTATTTGACATAAATATGTTCACAGCTCTGTGGGAGGTGTGAACAAAGGCATCTTTGGAGAAGTGCAAATATGTTTTCGTCATCACACAGGACCTAAGCTGATCCAATGAAGGTGAGCTGTGAATGTTACAGCTTCGAGAGTAACCTCCAGTGACTCTTTCCATTTCCAACCAGATTGTCCCCAGGGCCTGTGACATGAAAGGTTCTGAACGCTAGACATACCTTATCTCATTTCTTCTCCCCACAAGTCTTTGGTAGAGGAAGTCCTTTCCCCTCTATCTAGAGGGAATCTGAGCCTAAGTTTGGTTCACTGGTATTTTGTGTTTTTTCTCACCAGAATTCCTCTAGGTAGGACAAACACCCTTCAGTTCCCATAGTGCCATTGTCCCTTATTACTATAGTCACACTTGCTGCAAAGATAGGGAATCACTTCTTAAAATAGCTGCACTGAGATATCCACATATTGTATTAGTTATCCATTTAAAGTTTGTGTGAAAACCTTCATTGTCAGCTTGACTGGATTTGGATTCTCTAGGAGACATATCTGGGTGTATCTGTAAGGATGTTCCAGGGAAGTTTAACTGGGGATGGAAGGCGTGCTTCAAATGTGGGTGGCACCATTCCATGAACTAAAAAGGAAGATGAAGGAAGCTGCCTAAGCCATCATTTGTCTCTGGTTTCTGACTTTGAACATGTGAGCAGTGGCCTTACCCTTTCCTGTGTATTTCCTGGCATGACAGACTGTGTCCCTTCAAACTGTGAGCCATGTGACAGACTGTGTCCCTTCAAACTGTGAGCCATGTGACAGACTGTATCCCTTCAACTATAAACCATAAGATAGACTGTGTCCCTTCAAACTGTGAGCCATGTGACAGACTGTGTCCCTTCAAACTGTGAGCCATGTGACAGACTGTATCCCTTCAACTATAAGCCATAAGATAGACTGTATCCCTTCAACTGTGAGCCATGTGACAGATTGTATCCCTTCAACTATAAGCCATAAGATAGACTGTATCCCTTCAACTGTGAGCCATGTGACAGACTGTATCCCTTCAACTATAAGCCATAAGATAGACTGTATCCCTTCAACTGTGAGCCATGAAACAAACTGTATCCCTTAAAACTGTGAGCCAAATAAACCCTCCTTCCTTCCTTATGTTGCCAGGTGTTTTGTCACATCAATCAAAAAATAACACAAGGTGGTTTTTAACATACACGGATGCATGCAGCCCTCACCATAACTAACCCATGAACATGCCCATCACCGTGATGGAAAGTCCATCCCCTATAATGATCAATCCCTCTCCTGTCCTCCCTCCATCAACCCAAAGCAACCACTAATCTACTTTTTAAATCTCTATGGAATTACCTATTCTATACATTTCCTATAAACAAAAGCACACATGTGACCTTTTTGTGTCGGTCCTCTTCCAGCCTCTAACATTACAGAACACATCCATACATTACTGGGTAAATAACATTTTAGTGCGTGGATAAGCCACATTAGGAATGATGTTTCAGAAAACCATTCTCTTGAAATATGGATTAGTGTCTTTATTCAGCAAATGATGTGTGATTAACAAAACCTGTGAAGGAATATGATTTGAGGCCCATAAAAGCTTCATTCCCCACGTCCCTAACTGCCATTTTTATCAAAAGGCTGTGGTGGACTTTAGTAAGATTTTGTTAGTGAACTTTTCTTGATATGAGCTGGAAATCCAGAATATAAATAGAACTGAAGAATCTTTCCAGGACTTCTCAGAAATCACAGAAAGAGGAACTGGGGATATATCTTGGTAAGTTAACACCTAGCAATGAATCTTCAAAGCTCACACACACTTGTAATTCTAGCCCTAGGGAGGAAGAGGTAGGTCGATCTCTGGGCTCAGTCCATGGAAAGTTCCCAAGTTCCAGGCCAATGAGAAACCATATCTCAAGCAACAATAACAACAACAAAGTCAGATGGAGCCTGAAATGCAACACCTGCACATATGTATACATTTATACACAAAAGGCAGCAGAAACAGACAGGAGCAGCTGGGGCAATCAATCCAGTAGCTGAAAGGCAAGTTCTAGACTCTAACTGTTCTCCTAGACTCAACAAAGAGACTTACTAAGCATCAAGTACTTACTAAGTATCAAGCTATGATGGCTTCCCATAAAAATACGCCATGTTCCAGACCCACCCTCGGTTCCTGGGGCCAGAGCCTTAGATCAAGTTTTCTTTTATGGAAAAGTTGTTTTCAGCTAATCAGAGAAAAGAAGTTATTTTCAGCTACTCAACAGAGCTGGAGAACTATTCCCTCCCTGCCCCACTAGATCCATCTTAGGCTGAGAAGCGGCCTAGGGAACCAGAAGAAGGGGACTGTAGAAGTAATTCTTGACTTGGAAACTTGAAAAATGCCCTCCATTCACAAAACCCTGTTGTTCTTTCCCCAGGGAAAATCCACCAAGCAGAAATGTCTAAGGCTAGGCAGGGGAAGACATAACCTTAAGCTGGTGAAGTCCTGGTTGTCTTTGATCCAGGAATTTCCTGTGGTCCAACAAGTGAGGGTGAGGAGTGTCTACTTATAATCCAAGTTTTCCAGACAGAAATTTTCCACTTCTTTATAGTATCTTAGACTTTGTGTTGTAGTGTTGCAGGTTCAGGCCACCCAACCCCACCCTGGTTTGATCCTCTGCAGTATCTCAAGAGGCACCTTCTATCCATCTGTAAGTCAGTGAGATTCTACTGCAGAAGCAGAGAGTCAGGGAAATATAGAGATTTATGACCCTCTGTGCCTGGCTTGGACCAGCCTGGCTGGTGTGAACAGGAAAGGTACTGGGTGGGAAAGCCAGAGAGGCTAGGCTTGGGTCTAGCTTCCTGGCTGGTCTGTATCTGGTTTCTTACTTCTGGGCTCTTATTTACCCCTCTCCAGAGTGAAACATTCAGTTGGAAGACATTCACACGCTGACTATGATTCATTAGTTAAGGCTGTCTAGAGGGTTGTGCTGAATAGATTTTGATCTGGGATCAATTAGCCATGTCTGCTCTGTTCAAAGGAGCAGGGTACCCCATCTCTCCACACATGACCACTCTTGACAGTACTCTCCAAAGTTCTCTTGGACTTAGATGTCCGCCATTTTATAATTGCTCTTGCCTTTGTTCTTTTCCTTGTCTTCTCTGGGAATCTATTTTGAAGCTCTTCCCATCCACCAGTGACAATGGTCTACAGGGCAGAGGACTGTATGAACTTAAAGGTGTGTACAAGTAGGACTGTGGCATGTAAGTCAGAGACAGCCCAGGATAAAGGAGGCTAGCTATCCTAGAGATGAGAAGTCAGTGTGAAAGACTAGTCAACACAGAACCAAACCTCACAGATCATGAAGCAGCTAGCTTGGATAAGGTGATCACATCAGGTTATTCACCATGAGACAAACACATGTTATTGTCTTCATCCACCTAGATAGATCAGGAAGGACTGAGAAAGTAAACTCTGTCTTTAAAAACAAAAAACAAAGATGAAGACTTTTATAAGCCACTAGGGCACTTGTTGTGTAAGCACAAGGATCTATGTTGGAGCCCTAAAACTTACATAAAATTGTCAGGTGTGGTAGCATGTACATCGAATCCCAGTGCAGAGGAGACAAACACAAACAGATCCTTGGAGTGTGCTGGCCAGCTTGCCTAGTCAAATTGGTGAGTTCCAGGCCAAGTAAGAGAGTCTCCAAAAACAAGGAGACTAGCACCTGAGGAAGGATACCAGAAGTTGACCTCTGGCCTCTATGTGTACACATGCACATGCACCAACATGTGAACATATCTGTGCATACACACAATTGCACTAAAAAAAGTAAGGTCAAGAAGGACCTGGGATGTAGCTCAGTGGTAGCGAGAATAGGAAAAGCAAAGAGAATTTCAAGCAAAGGCAGACTGAACATGTATAGTGCCTCTGTCAGTAAAGAAGCTTAGTTCCTCCCTTGAGAGGTCCTTGAGACCTTAGGATGACCCTGTCCTAAGGGTTCGGGGAGTACCTGGCACCAGCCCGGAGCCTGTGGACTGTTCAGAAACAGGCCCTCCCTTCAGCAGGGTAGCAGTTCGCTCTCTTACCACAGAGGCTCCACATTCACCAGTTCCAATAACGCGATTAGTCATTTTTTATTCCTGAGATATCTGCCCATGGGTGGGTGCATGTGTGCACATGTGAGGGTGTCGGTGCCTTTCGAGGAGGGGAAAATCCATATTCTCTCTTCTGCCCGAATTAATCAAATAAATCTTCTGTAAGAAGCTGCTAAATGAATCACAGATGGTTCTGCCCTTTTACAGGTTACAGAAAGCACCCGTTACAGTCCTTTTAATTTATCAGAGGAAAAAAGATGCCCTTCTGTGCCCCTTCCCTCTCACAGTAATAATCAGAGCCAGCCTATTTTCCGAGGGTCCAAGACTCATTTTCAAAAAAATGTGTATCAATAGATGTAACAGTGGGAAGACTATTTTGCCAAGTTCCAGCCTCCAGCACGGCAAAGGTGCCCTGGCTGGGGAGAGCATTTATAAAACCACATTTAATAAAAGAGAGTGTTATATTAAAGTGTGTTTGCTAGTGTATTTCAGCATATGGTTTCCATATCAGGCGGAAAGATGGCAAACACATGCCTTTCTACCTTCTTTCGAAGCTTTCTGAGAGGCATCCTCTCTGATGGGTGGTGGGACAGGAAACTTTGGTGTTTGGGATTTGGGGTTTTTCTATTTTGTTTTTTGCTTTTGTTTTTGTTTTGCATGTGAGCTGTTTTGTTTGGTTGTACGACTCAAGCTCACGTGAAAAAGCACGGAGGAAACATTCAGCCAGTGTGTGGAAACTCTCTACTTATGTGATCAGTCAAGGGAGTTACCTGGCTGGCTTTCTGCAGAGGTCCTTACCTCCTTCCTGAAGGAGCTGGCTAACTTGACACTGGGAATCCACCTCAGCCTCACAGAGCTCCTGGATTTTAAATGTGAACGTGCCAATAACAGTACAAGCTCTGAGGATGGCTGCTTAGCTTTGTGTCCTCAAAGGTTTCTGCAGATCAACCACCTCCCTAGCTATTTGTCTGTTGAGAGACCTGGTTTTGCCCTGGAAGTTTTCTGCATGTCGTATGAATATGTATGGATATATTTGGCCTGTGTGTATATATATGCAGGTCAGAGGTCAATGCCAAGTGTCTTCCCCTAGCACTCTCTACCTTATTTTTTGAGACAGAGTCTCTCACTGAAACTAGAATTCATTGTTTGGACTAAAGTGGCTGGCCAATAAGTCCCCAGAGTCTGCCCATCTCTTTAGCCCCCAACACCAGGATTGTGGGCACACACCACTATGCTATGTTTCATTTTTTTATGTGCGTTCTGGGGATTGGAACTCACCTGTCTATAGAGCCAGAGCTTTTACCTACCATGATATCTCCAATATTGGGGATTTTATCAGCTAGGATCCTATAGTCAGAAGCATTTGGGTACAACCCTGTAAGCATGAGATTCCTGGAAAGGCAGCTGAGATCAACCTCTCTAACCTATCACCATTAAATAATCTAACAAATTCCTGATTCTAGGATGATCAGAGAGGCCAAGAGGCGATATCATATAGGAAAATGGGTGGGGTCGCTGTGTGCAGGCTGAGTTGCCCACCCCTCCCCACTGACCTGAGCAGATCTAACTCCGCCAGCTATAAATCTACTAGTCCCATTTCTTTTTCGTCACTTTCCTAATCCTGTGCCCTTGGTTTCATGTGCTGTAATTATTAACATCTGCTTTCTGAGCCCAGCTCGCATGGAGTTTGCAAAGGCAGTTCTGGGCCCAGAACAATAGTGACAGCTGTTTCATTTAGCCTAGGGCCAGCACTTCCTGTTCAGTCTACATCTGCCCTTCTGTGTCCAATTTCGGTTTCGGGGGTTTTGTGTTTTGTTTTCTATTTTTTCCCTTCATCTGATCTTACTATATGTTTAAGAAGAATTTCTAGCTTAGCACTGTAGCTAGGATTTCTAGCACATATGCTTATTCTGTTAGCAACAGAGAGAGAGAGAGAGAGAGAGAGAGAGAGAGAGAGAGAGAGGCAGACAGACAGAGAGAGACAGAGACAGAGACAGAGAGGGCTGAGAAGACTCAGACTGTCCCCAGCAGCTAAGAGGGTAGAGGGAGGGGGCAGAATGAAGAATTAGCTTGGACCATAGTAGCTGTCCTGAAAAGATTCCTAAGCCCTGAAAGTGACCTCTCTGGAAGTTAGGTACAGGAAAGATGTGATTAGTTGATCTGTCCCCCAGCACAGGCTCCTCTCCTTGGCTTCTTTGATGAGAGACTCACTGGACCATTCTTTCAAGAAAGAAGTTCAGGGGTGGCCTCTCACATGCAGAGGCCCCTTTGAGCAAGCATGCTGCTCAAATGAGGCAAGAGTCAGAGAGGTCCAGCTTCACTTCTTCCTGGGAGCCAAGGGCTTTGTGCCTCAAACCCCTTCTGATTCACTTGGGGAAGCCCGTAGTGTCTGTCATAGATAAGACAGTATGATAGGGTCCAAACAAAGGAATATGGCCTTTCATGGACTGTATAGGCTCCTTAGCATACGGGGCTACATGTGAATGTGGAGGATACAGAAAATGGGAACCACACCCTCCCCTGTCCTTCCAACCACCCACCCCTTCACAGTCTAATTCCAGATGACCCTTACTCAAAGTCTTCCGCCTGGCTGGCACATAGATGTCAAGTTGCTAATTGGAGATCCCACCACAAGTGCCAGGTTAGATGCCCTCAGGCCTTGCTAGATATTCATCTCTTGGGCAGGAGGAAAGCCCAACCTCCCCGGGGATAAAATCTTGCAGGAAGGCCAGAGTGAACTGGTCAGAGTGAGCGGGGCCAGAGCGAGAGGGGCTGGAGAGAGAATAAAAAGTGTCCGAAGACAGCTACAGTGTACTTACATTAAATAAATAAATAAATAAATAAATAAATAAATAAATGGGTCTTGCAGGAAGCTACAGGTGATCTGTGGATACCCAAGTCAGAGAGTGAGAGTCTCAGAGGACAGAGACATGGTGACTCAGTGTTTGTGCATTTTATTGGCTCCAGGAAGAACAAAGGCCCTGGAGTTCAGCATCTCTCCTTTAGTTTCCTTTCAGGTGATAACAGGGGGCCCTAGAGAGAAGAAACTACTAGTCCACAGCTCGGCCACGCTTAACCTGTAAGAGCCGTGTAGAGGGCATCCGCCCAACATGCCTGTCTCCACATCAGTCAGTGTGGTGCCTCTTTACACCTTAGCTCTTCTCTGCTCCCTTTTTAAGGTTTATCTTTTAAATTATATATATGTGTGTGTACAAATGTCCATATGACACCAGGTGCCTGCTAAGGACCAAGGACTCAGCTTTCCCTGGAGCTGGAATTACAGGTGACTGTGAACCTCCTAACATGGGTGCTGGGAACTGAAGTCAAGTCCTCTGCAAGAGCAGTATGTGATCTCAAAATGAAACCGTTTCTCCAGCTACTCTTCTCTGACCTTCTAATTGGCTCTGGACCCCATTCTCCTATAGGCAGAGTGAGGCAGCCCAGGGAGACCCTGAAGTTCAGTTCTTATGTCTGAGGCCCACTTTGTTATGGTGGCTTCTGGCTAATAGTGGACAGCTGTCTCCCAACAGCTCCTAAGCCAAGAACTTGATTGAAACAGATATATCTGATGAGTGGTCAAGGACCTGTGTCTCTTCATTTGACTTGAACTGGAAGTAGCCAAGAGACCAGATTCAGGCTGTCAGACATTTCATAGGGCCCTTCCTAAGCACTGGAATCTAAAATGCAAATTATAGGCTCTCAAGGCTCCTCCATCTTTTGCCTAAGAGCCCGCTCTGTGATGGGCATGCCAGGCCACGCCCACCGTACGAGTCCCTGCCCCCGCTCCACTGCCCGCTTCCCCCCACTCCCCTAACACACTCCCTTCTCTTTCTCACTCACTCCTTTTCTTCTTAAAGTTAATTGCAACTTTTTTCTCAGCGACCTGATCTGGATAAGCCACATCTCATTAGAAAAAGATTTAGCCAGAGCCAAAGCAGGCTGGAGAAGGAATCCCTAATCAACAGAGAAAAGATTTGGGTGTAATTGCTCTCTCTCGCCATTCTCGCCCCCCCTCCCTCTTCCAATCTTTTTCTGCTCATTAATCTGAAAAGAAAGTCCCGCTAATGTCTGTGTTCAAGTATCTTGTTGCAAGCAGCAAGCAAATCCAGGAGCTTGGGGACTGGGGATGGGGGGTGGGGTGGGGGAGTGAGGGGTGTCGCACAGATAGTTGTGGTGGTTTGGGGTACATGAATGAAATGGTTTGCAGGGGCTGTTGAAGCATTTGGCTTGGGAAAGTATGCAAGTATACTTGTGAAAGGCTGTGGTTGGTGGGGGGTTTTGAGTGGTGGTTGGTATGGGGTGTATGAAGTGCTGATAATTGGGTATCTAAAAGAAGCTCTTCACGGTGTGTGTGTGTGTGTGTGTGTGTGTGTGTGTGTGTGACACTTCCTTCACTGGGTACTGTGTATCACTTATCCTTCACTGGGTACTTTGTATCACTTATTCTTCACTGGGTACTGTGTATCACTTAACTCAGGCCCCCTCTTTTGTTTTCCCAGAGCTTGAGTATATTCTGACAGGTGCTTAGATGTTGACACAGGGGAACTGAACTAAGGAGCAATCCATTTCACAGGTAAAAGCCCTGATCCTCCACCACCCAGCAACGGACTAGCATCAGATTTTTATGTTCTCCCTTCAAATTTTGGATTTTTTTTCTCCCAAGTGACAAATTATCAGTGGTTGGGAGAGAGTTGGCTATTTGAGTTTTTGTTTGTTTTTATTATTATTTTTAATTGAAAAGGTCATGCGTGCTCAAAATGAAGGGGAGGAAGGAAGAAACACTTCCTGGTAAGATGTAACTGAGGAGCTGAATTGCCTCCCCCCACACCTGGGACCAGATTTCTTCTCTGGATCTCCTTCCTAGTGCCTCTTACCTGTAACCTTGTCAATGAGGATACCCTGAACTTGTCTTTTCAACCTTGCCCCTCGGAGGTTGTTCTTCCTAAACACAGATCTACATACATGCTCAGCTCTGACTTTTAACACATAAAATGAGTTAATTGAGAGAAACCTCAAAGTCCCCTTTTTCTAGGCAGGCAGGGTGCTAAGGAACCAGTCCCACCCATGGTATACTGGCACAATACTGAGCTTCACCCTTCAGTCGGTGCTCAGAAAATCCCAAAGAATCACATTCCCATTTATAGATGAAGATACTGAGGCAAAGAGAGATACTGGCCAGATCCACATGGTTCACAACAGAGCTAGAACACAAAACCAGGCAGTATGACAGCAGAACTCTGAACAAAGGAAGAACCTTCAAGAAGCTAGGGATAAAGAAATAGTGGTGAGTGTCTGGTGCTCCCAGGTACGCTACTGGGTTCACAAGCCCCAAAGCTGTGCCAGGCCACCTACATAGGAGACCTATCTCATTCACATGATCTCATCCCAGACTTTAAGGGTCCTTTCTCATTGATAACATTTTGCCCCAGTTCTATGGGCCTGACCTTGGCTCACTCCAGGAGTCCCAGGGATGGCTGCTGCCAGGAGAACCCAAGTTCCCACCTCTTGTTCCACCCACATAGGTGAAACCAGGTTTGAGCTTCTATGTGTTTCCAAATCATGGCCCATTAATAATTACAGACTGTCTCCCTAATAACTATCAAATGGTAACAATAGACACAGAGGGTACTTCCACTCCAGCCATGGAGCTGTCTGGAGCACACTGAGGCAAGCTTCCAAGCTGAAGGACAAAGCCAGACAGCATCTAGTGTCTCGAAGTGGCCAGGATCCTGGCTCTGGGGTCTTCTAGGACCGAACCCACCTCAGGGAGAGCAGGTTCCAGCAACTGTTCCATCTCAGCTCACTGTGCTTGTTAAAATCATTGCCCCTTCTGCAGGACAGAGGACATGGGGAATAGCTACAGAGAATGTGAAGTGCCAGAAAGATGATCAAAGGTCATTGGTGACCTGCTGAGAGCAAGGAAAATCGAGAACAAGACTGACCACCTGGATAGTTGACACTGGCCACAAGAGGCCATGGAGTGTTTGAGCTGGAGGCCAATTGCAGCCTGTAAGGGCAGAGGGCACCAGATTCTGAAGACACTGTGAGAAATGAAATCATAAGTAGCCTGGTCGTTCACCAGACCCCAGCACAAGAGTTTGAAGATGCAACATGAGATAACTTATAATGACCAGGAACGGTCCACACTGAGTGCTTTGACCACCTGTTCTAAGTTGCTTGTCTATTCATTTATTTATCTAAAGACAGGGCTCACTCTGTAGCCCTGGATACATCTTAATGTGTATGGTGTTGTCTGAGCATAGACACTGGCTAACAACTGAGGAAGGTGGGAGTTGTGACAGCCTACAAGTCAAAACAAACAAACAAAAAACCTGCAATCGGTGCCTTTGTGACATGGTGCAGGAAAGAGCTCCTCCAGGTACAGACTGGGAATCAAGCTTTGGTTTGCTGGTAAAGGATGACCTTAAATTTAGCTCCTCCTACCCTTGAGGGCCGGGGTTACAAACAAGCACTGTTAAACTCAGACTCTGGAATTGAGGAAGGAAAAAGAAAAACCTTTGAGCAGACCTGATACTAGCAAGGATGTGAAGTCATAAGGTCTGTCCTTGCACACTCTGCTCAAGCAGGCTGCAGGGGTCAGGCTCTCTGTGAGAACTTGGGAAGTTACCATCTCTTCCCTAGGCCTCTCCATCTGTCAGAGAAGGAGCTAGACTGCATACATGCTCTCTCAATTCTGTGGGGTCCATAGCGACTCCTCTCAGTAGATGACTCCTGCCACATGACTGAGGGTGAGGCACAGGGATGGTGGGGTCTTTTGGTGAGTGGTAACCTCTCTCACACCACCTTTAAACAGTGGTTCTGAATCTTCCTAATGCGCCAACCCTTTAATACAATTCCCCATGTTATGATGACCCCCCCCATAAAAATTAGCTTTCTACTGTCATGAAGCATAATGTGTGGAAAGAGAAGTTTACCAAAGAGGTCTCTACCTACAGGTTACATTAGTCACTCTGGAAATTCATGGAAAAAATGCCACTGATATGCCTTGCGTGTGTCTGGCACACAAGAAGCGCTCAATAAATGCTGGCTCAGGTCATCATCCAAGCAGTAATAGTCTGGCCAGATGATTGGCCAGTTCTGGGTCAACCGACTCAGGTGCTCTAGCAAGGCCTACCCTGAAGCCCCACCCCAACCTCCAACCTGACACACCCAAATGCTGAATTTGATCTAAGGTGGCTTCACCTTGGACTTGGCTTTTGAAGGTTTTGTTACTGCTGCAACTCAATTCTCTAATTGAATGGGTAACAGAAGCACCCAGAAAGAAGGCTGGCCGGCCCGGGGTGGGTGTTGGCCTGGTTCTTGTAACGTCATCTGCTGGAATCTAGTCAGAATAAGACTAGAGACTTTACAAGTCAGGATGGGTTTGGGACTAAGTTCTTTCCCTAGATAGTAGCCAGCAGGCAGGCAACACTTTCTGTCCTTTGAAGGAGTACCTAAGATCCTCTCTCGGCTGGCCTTCTCCACTCCCTCCTCCTACCTCGGGAGACTGGCTGACCTTGTTTCTATTCAACAGTTTCTCAAGTTTTTACACCTGAATTTTGGTAAACAACCTTCTGTACCATGGATAGGGGCCTTATCGGCTCCCCAGAGACCTCCTACACCAAACCCTTTTGTTAGTGGGAAAAGCCTGCCTTAGAAGTAAGTGGAGCAGGAGTTCACTCCTCCCAGCATCCTTATCTCGCTGTTGAGAGACTCTTGAGTTCAAAGCGCCGCCGTTTGGTAGTCTCTGGCGTTCCTCGGCTGCCCTCTTCTGGGAAGTCCTGGTATGACGTGATCTCCTGGCTGGCAAGCTAATTCACCAGGGATAAGGCTTGGGTATTCACTCAAGAAACATTTATTGAAAAGAACTTATGCATGTGTCCTAGTCCTGGGCACTTGGGATCCATCACTGAACAAAACAAACAGAATCCTGTTCTCCTGTGTCGTTCGTGGTTGTGCAAAATGAGCAGCGGGTGAAAACGAAATCAAATGTAATACATGAGGGGGCTGGAAATAGCGGGTGACGGGAAGCCAGCTGAAGTCCACTTTTCAGCTTCACGAAGAAGGTGGCTTTCAACCAAAGACTTGAAGAAATCAAGAAGTTTTGCTTTGGAAGTAAGCGTATGACAGGGAGATGGCCAGTCGCCAAAAATCCTTGCTATGTGTCTAGTTAGGGTTGTGATTGCTGTGATGTGACCAAAAGCAAGTTGGGGAGGAAAGGGTTTGTTTGGTTTACAAATCCTAAATCTGCCCACTGAGGGAAGCCAAGTCAGGAATTCAAACTAGACAGGAACCTGGAGGCAGGAGCTGATGCAGAGGCCATGGAGGGTGCTGCTTGATGGCTTAATTCCCCTGGATGGCTCAGCCTGCTTTTTTATAGATCCTAGGACCTCCAGTCCAGGGAGAGCACTACCTGCGATGGTATGGGCCCTCCCCGACCAATCACTAATTAAACTGTCCTACAGGCTTGCCTATAGCCTGATCTATGGAGGCATTCTCTCATTTGAGGTTCTCTCCTCTTAAATGACTCTATCCTGTGTCAAGTTGACAAAACTAGCCAGCTCACTGTGTAAGCACAGGGACCTCGGTTTGATTAGAGAGAACTAAGAAATTATGTTTTTTTAAAAAAGCCAGGCAGGGTAGTACATGCTTACAATTCCAGGGCAGAGGAAGGAGAGACAGGCTATCTGGGGTTCAATAGTCATGTAGTCTAGCTGAATCAGTGAGAGACACTGACTCGAAAAACAAGGAGAACGGTACCTGAAAAATAACGACCAAGGTTAACCTCTGGCCAGAGCATTTACACCCACACGTGCACACACACCCACACATGCATACACATGTGGGTGTCTCTCCAGGGCACTCTGTGATTCTGAGTGTGGGGGTTAGACAGATAAGGTCCTGTCTCCAGGACAGATGGAGGCAAAGGAACCTTCATTTCACTAGTCTATTGCACAATGAGGAAACTGCCACAGATAGACTGCTTTTCTTTAAGGTTCTATGGTTTGATTTTGGGGGAGGGGCAGGGTCTCATGCTGTAACCTATGCCAGACCTGAAATCTTGGCAGTCCCTCTAGGCCTTGGGTTACAGGTGGCAGAAACCACCACACCTGCTTCTACTGTGCTTGTTAAGAATAGGTGTGTGCTCCTGACATTGACCCAACATGCTACTACTGGTGCAAGAAGTATCTGGAAGACCATGGAAGTTTCTAAGTCTGGAAGCAAGTGTAGCCATTGGGGAAAGGATCTGGGGCCCTGGGGCTGAAGACCCATGAGAATAAAACCATCACTAAGAGGTCAAGAACTCTGTAAAAAGAAGTGGATTTTCTGGTCCTCCGGAGATGGTTCAATTGTAAAGTGTTTTCTGCACAAGCATAAGGACCTGAGTTCAGATCCCGGCATCCATGTAAAAAGGCCTGAATGGTTGTGTACATCTGTCATTCCAGCATAAAAGGGTGGAGACTAGCCAGCAAGTTTAGCCAATTAGTGAGCTCCTGGTTCCACTGGAGACCTTGTCTCAAAAACTAAGTGAAGGAAAGAGGGTAAATATGTCACATTACATTGTATGAAATGCTCAAAGAATTAATAAACAATAAAAATAAGGTGGGAAGCGATCACAAAGGTAGTTATTCACTACACACGAGCATCTGTAATGAGACTCATTCACAAATGTGTGTGCACACACGCACACTACACGTACAATTTTGAGTGATTTTTCTGCTGTTATATTAAATATTTAAGGACTGACTTGGAGCTTCAGAGTACACTTTGAAATTTTGCTGGCAGCTTTTCATCTCCTCAGGAAGGTGAGAAAGGTTATATCTGTGTTCAGAGAGCCCCACCTTGTTCTCCATCACTAGAAGTTGCCTTGGTGTTGATGGTGAAGAGGGACTCTTTTCTCCAAACTAAGAGCTGCCTAGTGATACAATTGTTATATAGTAATCTGCCTGCGTAATACACTTGTTACCATGCCCAGAGGAAGCCATGAACTGAAGAATAAAGAGTCGCACCATGTCTAGAGGGGAGCCAAAAGCAGATGTGGAGCTTTCTAAAGCAGTAGTAGAAGAATTCTACCCAATTCTTTTAAGAAGTTAAACTTACGAACACAAAGTTGCTGCTTATAATCTTTTTATAATTTTTTAAAGATTTATTTATTTATTTATTATGTATATAGCATTCTGCCTGCATGTGTGTGTGCAGGCCAGAAGAGGGCTTTGGATCCCATTACAGATTATTGTGAACCACCACATGGTTGCTGGGAATTGAACTTGGGACCTCGGGAAGAGCAGCCGTTGCTCTTAGCCTCTGAGCCATCTCTGCAGCCCCCTGCTTACTCTCTTGTAAAGACAAGATCATCCCAGACTGACAGCCTTTTCCTTTGTTTCTGATACTACTCCTGTGTATTTTCATGGTTGTGTCTTTACATTTATTTTTATTTTTATTCCTGCTTTTGTGGTTATGTCACTCTGTGTGTATGTCATGTGTGCGTGAGTGTGCAGTGAGGCCTGAAGACGGCACTAGGGGCCCTACAATTGGATTTATGGGTGGTTGTTAGCTGTTTGGCATGTGCTGGGAATTGAACACTAGTCCTCTGGAAGAGCTGTAAGCACTATTAGTCCCTGAGGCATCTGTCTAGCTCCCCTGTGTTACCTTCGCTTACTTTGTATCAGTCTTGCTAGATATGTATCTTTTAGTTTTGCTAGAAATGTAACTCTTCTTCTTTTCTTTTCTTCTTCTTTTTTAGAACCCTCCTTCTGTTTTGCTGCTTTTCCTGTCTTTAGTTTTATTGGTTTCTGCTCCTGGTTTAGTTTCCTTTATTCTGCTTCCTTTGAAGTGACTCTGTACATTGTTTTCTGGTTTCCTAGGGTGAGAACCCTAATCACAGGCTTGAAACGTTCCTCTTTTCTAATATCAGCCTTCCTAATATCGGGCTGGAATTCAGAATCTGGAATTATAACATTACCTCACTGGTTCATGTACACATGCATACATACATACACACACACACACACACACACACACACACACACATATACATGCTATGTAAAGGAATGACATAGACCATGGAGAACTCTCACAAAAACAATTCTGTCCTCAAATCTTCCCATCTGAGTTAGCAGATGAAATTCTTAAGAACTGTACAGTAATAATCGCAACACAATCGGATCAGTCAGCTTATCCTGACTATGGCAAAACAACTAATAGAACTAGCTTATAATGAGAGGTTTATTTCAGCTCACAGCTTTGTAGTTTCTTGTTGGGACATGCCCTGGAGCTGTGGAATGAAGCCCCACATGCCTGTCCCCGGGTGCTGCGGTTCTGGGTGGGACAGGACACGCGGGAAGTGGCCACGCATCTTCCCACACAGTCTGACAGGTTGGTTGGGGGCTGTGGGAATCCTCTTCGGGCCTTGCCCATGGGTGGGAGAGGGCACCATTCCCAGGGAACTTGAGGCAGCCATCTCTGCTGGTTCTCTAGCCCGGGGCACCACAGTCGCTGCTGGGGTTCCCACCAGGATGGGTCTTGGCTACTTTGGGTGCATGGGGATGGCTTGGGGCTGTGTGGCCACACCTCTACCAGGGCGTGATATGTGATTGTGGCTGGAGCCAAAAAGCTTCCTGGAACCTTGGCATAATGTTTCCTGTCCCTTGTGAATTACTTCGAGGGGTCTTCCAGAGTTTGCCTGTGCTCAACTGGTGTGCCAGACTGCCTGCCAGATCACTGCCCCACAGTTTCTAGTCTGCACGGGAGCTTATGGTGAGGCAGTGTATTATGGCAGGGCTGGTGGTAGACAAAAACTGCTCTGCTGATGGAATCAAAGGAGAGAAGAGAGGAGAGGAGAGGAGAGGAGAGGAGAGGAGAGGGAGGGGAGGGGATGGGGGAAGGAAAGGAATGGAGAAGAGGAGAGGAGAGAGGAGAGAAGAGAAGGGGAATGGAAGGAAGGGGGAGGGGAAGGGGAAGAGAGGGGAGGAGAGGGGAGGAGAGAGGATGGGAGGGAAGAGAGGGCTTGGACTTTCAGAGCACAGCCTACAGTCCTGCTACTTGGCCCCACCCCAAACAGCTACAGTGTCAAGAAAAGAGAACAAGGAAACCAGGCAGAGTGAAGAATGGCTAGAAGAGCAACTCCGATGCCACCAAGCCTTCTCAAGCCCTCCTGGCCCAATCTTTAAAAGGAAATGATTACACTCTGTGTGCGTGTGTGTGTGTGTGTGTGTGTGTGTGTGTGTGTTACATCAGGCACATGGAAATCTGAGGGCAGTTTTCCTCCCAGCACTTGGGACACAAGGACCTAACTTAGGTCTTCAGTATTGGCAGTACCTTTACCCACTGGCCCATCTCACCAGCCCTGATCCAGTCTTGACCTTTTTCATTGTCTCTCTGTCCTATGAGGCTGGCCTCTGTACACCACACCATGGGCTCCATTCTCCCCTGGTACACCACATCAGAGGTTCCTTCCTCTCCCTGAATGCTGTATTGAAGATTCCCTCTCCCTGTGGACCAAATTATAGAGTCCTGCCTAGTCTGGTCAGTGGAGGCCAGGGCAGAAGGGTGAGAATGGGTTATTCGTCCTCTGTCTTGTTCTTCAGTGCAGTTCTCAGACTGACTGTACCCAACTGCCCATTGAAGGTCAAAACTTCTCCTAAGTCCACCTCTCCTCATATCAGTCTCCTTCCAGATTCAGGTAATTCCCTCCCTTTATCCCTCAGGCCCAGGGCTTAGTTGAAACCCACAATGAGTTACCAGTTCTACACATCCACCAACACCTTATGAGTCTCGCTGCCCTGTCTGGGCCTTCTTAAATTGTCCTTATATAGTGCACCCTATAGAATTCTCATCTGAGGACCCAGGACTGACACAACTCTTAGCAAATCCTGAGGATATAAGCCAGTCAGAATATTGAGCCATCATCAAGCTGAGAAGTTCCCCTGATGCCCCCTTCTCTGGCATAGTTGACACCAAGATTACAACCACTGTGTTCAACCTGAACTTGGGGACAGATGCCTAATTTCCACTGCTCAGGGACAATCTAGACTGTCCTTTGAAATTCCACTCAGAGCTCAGAGATGCTCAGAAAAGGAGTTAGCACCCTTCACCACCTGGCAGTTCCCTCTTAGAATCCTGTGGAATATTCACTGCAGTTCTCCACTGATTGGCTGGTTTTCCAAGTAGAAAGTGAAGATACTTTCAACAGAACTGGGCTTGGGAGATTTCCAGGCCAGTCCTCACTTCCCCTCCCGAGCCCACTCCTTAGCTCCACCTACTCTGTGAAGGTACCCTGGGAGGACCCTGGAGCCCCAGAAGCACCTGGAGGTGCAGACAATGGGCTGTACACTGTGTCTGGATCCCAGGGAGGTTTGGTTAGGGCATGTCAAGAAACAGAGCTAGAGGAAGCTTAAGTAGTAATTTGGAAGATTTAGGGATTCTTAGCCTGTCATCGGATTTTACTGTCCCTGGTGACATGCCTAAGTTCTCTCCAGAGTAGGAAAGAGAGGAAGAAGGAAAGCCAGGTGTGCCTGTGTGCCAGCCTGCACAACTGGAAGAGGGTGCGGGGTGCTTTAGAAGGCTGAGGACACATGCTGGGGCCTGGGCTAGCACTCCCGAGGCAGAAGCAGAGGGTTGATAAACTCCCTGCTGTAGAACTTGCCTTAACAACTCTCGTGAAAACAAAACATGCTCTTTCATAAAACAATAAATGAACTCTGTTTCCATCAGTTCCCCCACATAGCAGAGAGGTGTCTCATCATCACTGTAAGAAAAGCCAGGTTGATGAGGAGGAGCAGAGAAGGAACTTAAGAAGGCAAGAAGAGACAGAACTGAACTGCCCTTGAGCCTTGCCCCATTGGTCAGCTACTGGATTCATGTTTTACAACTCCTAAGAGCTGGACCTTGCTTCAGGGATGGCCGTGCCGGGGCATCTTGCTGTACTTGATGACATACACGCCTGCCCCAGGTCTTGTGGAACAGTAAACAATGATCTACAAAGCCCGACTGAGGCTCTGCATTTTGAAGAGTCTGCCCCCGGTCGAGGTCAATGTTGCAGACCCATGGGACATTTAGAGAAGTAACAAGGTATCAGAGGATGCCAGCTCTGTTTGGTGACACTTTTGTATGCCTCCAAATTAACACAGAACCAGGTGTGAGTGATCTAATCCAGCAGCTTGGTGATAATGACCCATGCTTTGGCCTTGTACTCACATGGCTGCTTAAAGAACATCATCCCCATCTCCTACCTCAGCCCTCCCCTGCAAGAGTAAGCAGGGTACTTATTCCTCTCTAGTGAAGGCGGGGCTGCTGACTAGAACAAGCACAGAGGATGGCTCATCTTCCCAACTTACCGTGATCCTGGACCTGTAGGCCCAGGAATGAATGTCATTCATTAATTCACCTAATCATTCAGTCAGTCCTCACTCGGGGAAGAGTGTGATCAACAAGAACACAGTGTCTAAGAAGAGTTGGTACCCGGCCCACTGAAGTAGTGCATCCCACTTTTATAAATTATCTCAGGAGCATTTATAAAAAGCAGTGCTGGTGCTGCTGATGGTGGTAGGAGCCGGACCTTCCAAGGCCTACCATGTAAAGCCACTGTGCTAAGCACCTTCAGGGATAACTTCCTCAGCTCTCACAAAAGTCGGAGTGGCAGGTGCCGTGACAAAACCCACCGAAGAGCTGAAGCAACTAAACAGAAGGCAAACAATGATTCCAGGGACACCAAGGAGCAGGGGAGCAGCTGGGCTGGATGACCAGCAGCCTGTGTATTTATGCTGGGTCTCAGTGCCTGCTCTAGTCACTTTCTTTCCCTGTAGGAGAGCTCTTAGGACCAGTGAGGCAAATGCTGAGTGAGTTTGAGATGAGAGAGGTATCTTTGTTAATCTTGAGCTGTGTGACAAAGCATCTGATAAAGCAACTTAGGGAAGGAAGTGTTCATTTGGCTCACGGGGTGAAGACGAAGTCCATTGTAGAGCAGGCATTAAGAGAGCAGCAGCTTTGAGGCGGCAGCCATGTTATATCCATAGTGAGGGAGCAGAGATGGGTAAGTGCCGGTGTCCAGCTTTCTCTCTTTTATTAAATTCAGGATCCCAGAGCTTGAGAT
Source organism: Rhynchomys soricoides (assembly GCA_019843965.1). NCBI lineage: Eukaryota > Metazoa > Chordata > Mammalia > Rodentia > Muridae > Rhynchomys > Rhynchomys soricoides. The sequence continues at coordinate 1,695,767 of JADRCH010000089.1, forward strand.
GGAGCTGCCCACATTCAAGATGGGTCTTCCCTGCTGCATTAGACATTCATGGGAACACTCTCTTAGGCACATGCAGATGAAGTGTGCTTCCATGCTAATTGTAAGTTCCGTCAAGTTGACAGTAGAGGTTAACCATAACAGAAGGTTCATTGGATGAAGAGGGTGATGTTAACCACAGAAGCATCAACCATCCTACATAAGATGACCTGACCAGACACCCCTGAAGCACAGGCTGGTCTAAACTCTCCCTGTGGGTAAGGTCAAGGGCAGAGAAGGTTAAGCTTGACTGGGTGTACTGGCTGGTTTCGTGTGTCAACTTGACACAAGCTGGAGTTATCACACAGAAAGGAGCTTCAGTTGAGAAAATGCCGCTATGAAGATCCAGGTGTAAGGCATTTTCTCAATTAGTGATCAAGGGCTGAGGGCTCCTTGTGGGTGGTACCACCTGTGGGCTGGTAGTCTTGGGTTCTATAAGAAAGCAGGCTGAGCAAGCCAGGAGAAGGAAACAAGCCAGTAAGCAGCATTCCTCCATGGCCTCTGCATCAGCTTCTGCTCCTTGACCTGCTCAAGTTCCAGTCCTGACTTCCTTTCATGATGAACAGCAATGTGGAAGTGTAAGCTGAATAAACCCTTTCCTCCCCAACTTGCTTCTTGGTCATGATGTTTGTGCAGGAATAGAAACCCTGACTAAGACACTGGGCTTTATCTGTTAAGAAAAGGCAGAATCTCCCATTTCCTGGTACTCCCTGTATACATTCTCTCTCTCTCTCTCTCTCTCTCTCTCTCTCTCTCTCTCTCTCTCTC